>CM068827.1:29421903-29874403 GCA_028554795.2 Sinohyriopsis cumingii
TGGTCTGATATCCATAATTTTACCATACGGATCCAACTCCTTATCTGGCAGGTCAACACACTTTACACGGTCTTATCGATAGTTTTGCTTTATCTGGCAGGTCAACACACTTGACACTGTCGTATCGATAGTTTTGCCTTATCTGGCAGGTCAACACACTTGACACGGTCTTATCGATAGTTTTGCTTTATCTGGCAGGTCAACACACTTGACACGGCCCTTATCGATAGTTTTGCCTTATCTGGCAGGTCAACACACTTGACACGGTCTTATCGATAGTTTTGCTTTATCTGGCAGGTCAACACACTTGACACGGTCCTTATCGATAGTTTTGCCTTATCTGGCAGGTCAACACACTTGACACGGTCTTATCGATAGTTTTGCCTTATCTGGCAGGTCAACACACTTGACACGGTCTTATCGATAGCTTTGCCTTATCTGGCAGGCCAACACGCTTGACACGGTCCTTATCGATAGTTTTGCCTTATCTGGCAGGTCAACACACTTGACAGGGTCTTATCGATAGTTTTGCCTTATCTGGCAGGTCAACACACTTGATACGGTCCTGATCGATAGTTTTGCATGAAATTAAATGATTAAACTCAGTTATTTCCTTTTTAAGTAAAGTCTATAACATCAGATAAATAAATATTGCAATACTTGTCATAACAAGAATTTCTTCCAAAAATAAACACCAGCGCAATTTCAATGCTATCGATCATTTAAATTAGAGCCAGAAATGGTGATAGACACCGAGCCAATTACCTCTTCACGTCAGATAATATCGACTTATGTTTCGTAAATCCTTCGGATGCAGTCCATGATAAAATTATGAATACATCTCTGTTTTCTAATTGCAGTGGTATATTGTTCCCCAAAATGTGTTGTCATCCTCAATTACAGACTGATTCCCATTCAAGTGTAATTTAAAATCTTTTCGATGATGACACTTAATGTCCGTATACAATTCTCGAGAACATAATCGAGACATCAATAACCATGGAAGTAATCGAAAAATCTGTCCGTTCAGTATTATCCTCCCATATCAAATGAATTTTGTGCTCAACCGTCCGTTGTCTAGAATGAAATTCTTTTCCCAGAAGGAAATCGTATTTAAAATGTGTTTGCTTTTGTCACGTAATAAAAACATTATCATTTCTCCCAGATGAACATCATTTTAACTTGAATTTTGTATAACGTCGAGGCAACGTGTTATTTGCAGAGTGGATGTTCATTTCGGTCTCTGGGGATGAAGATTTCTTCGGTAACAGATGAAGATATTTGACAAAAGAAAATTGCAATCTCCCTTTTTTGTTATTAGCGCACGAAATAATTATTCTGAATGTGACACATAAAGACGTATTATAAAATGTTATCTTTATATTTCTCCATTAAAGATGTCAAAGTGAAGCAGGATTAATCCTTACTGGCAAATACAGACTAAATTCTAAAAACTATAATTTTATCTCCATTCTGCCTACATACTACAATATTAAAATAATCACAGAGGGACATTTAACTGGTAAAATAATGACTCTAGAGCTATGTGGTCAGTTGGAGCATACATAAAACCGAGACTCGCATTCCTTAATGATATAAATTCTATGTAACCATAAAAAGACGACACTAAGATTCCTTCTGTAGAACTGTGATGAAAATTAAAGTTCATTTCATTTAAGTTTTCTTCCCCTTGATTTTGAGATCAATATTTATAATAAACGATTTAACCCTAAAATTACGAAATATATTGGCAAAGGTTTAACTGTTGACCACAAAGCAATACAAATTTTCAATCTGAAAACTTGACACTGCAGGCTCAATTTTGCATCGCAACAAAAAAAGCAAAGTTTCAGAGTAAAATATTGATTTTCCAACTTCTGTATCTACATCATTGCATTTTAATTAAAAAATGATTCGAATTGTTGGATTATTTTATGATGAAACTGAATTAAGATAATTCCTTTCCCTTTATACTGATTCTATAAGAAAGGTCGGATAGCTTTATTTAATACAAAGCCGATGTTAAACACAAAACACAAATTTCAATACATATCAGATGAAGCGATGAAAGCGGGTGCCCTCCTATTACGTGAAATATATGTCCCGACTTCCTGATTAATTTACGTAATGGCTACAATGTGACGCAGCTCGAATCCCTCAGGCCACGAGAGCCATGTAGATCCGAAGTGTTCCCAGTTGCTAATCAAAGCAGGAAAATCAACATAAATACGAAGATATTTATTTTTAATGAGACACCGCCTTATTGTGTTATCTTTATTTTAAAGTCAGTATCATTAATATCGTAACATAAATCCAAGATTTAATAAGGAGCGTGTCTGTCTACTATCAAAGCGTTCGGATTTAGACTAAATAACAAGTTTTCCAGAGTAACCAACGTACGTATGATGTATGTAACATATTGCTGGTCTTTTTTTTTTCTTCTGGCTATAAACTTGGTGTAATTAACACTGCTGGTCTTATGTCTCGCTATTCAGATGGTTTACATGAGGCTCGTAATAGAACGAACTACCAGAATCTGCCTGTTCGCGTATAGGAGAAGCCAATTGCAACGTATATTACATTATTTGTTTTGCCATAAAAAGGGATGGGGGCAGCATCTGAAAAATAGATCTTCTTTGATGCAAATTATATGACGCTAGAACAATCAGTGCAGGTCGCTTTCAAAAGAAATAAAAACTATAACTTATGTAATAAAAAGCTTTGTTGGAATGAATCAGAAAAGAATTATTTTCCATTAATCGATGTTCTCTTTTTATAAGTTACAGAGCATATGACAGTGAGGATGTCGATGAAGACGCAGCTCCTGTTGATGCTGATATAGTCGTGCCACCAGACTTTTGTCTTCATTTTTTCTGTTGTTTTGACTGAAGTTATTTGGTTCAGAAGTTATGGTGCATACCATAGTAATAATTCGACCCAGTCTCCTCTTGTGAGGATTTTATGCAGAGTAAAAGCTTGACGTAGGCTCCTCTCGTGAGGATTGTATGCATGGTAATAGCTTGACTTAGGCTCCACCTGGGAGGATTGTATACATAGTAATACCTTGACTTAAGCTCCTCTTGGGAGGATTTTATGCTTAGTAATAGCTTGACCTAGGCTCCACCTGGGAGGATTGTATGCATAGTAATAGCCTGACTTAGGCTCCTCTTGGGAGGATTGTATGCATAGTAATAGCTTGACTTAGGCTAACTTTTGAGAGGATTGTATGCATAGCAGTAGCTTGACTTAGGCTACCTCTTAGGAGGATTGTATGCGGATGATGACTAAGACTTAGGTAATGATAATGATTACGTGACTATGACAACAATAAATGTGTGAATGTAGACAACGAAGATGGTAATAGTCAGCCTGGGCTGGAATATAGGAATAAGGAATACAAGAAGCAAAGTTACTAAACACAACCCAAATTAATTCAGAAAAATAGTTTCGCTAGCATTAAATGAACATTAATGGTACTGCTTTAAATGTTTTTAATGACGACAATGATGATGATGATGAAATATACAGCGACGATGATTGAGAAAACGTCAGTAATATTAATTGGTATTGGAGATGGATATATTACATAGAGAAAAATCTGAAAAGGAGTACTTTTGATAAATGTGCTAGATAAAGCATAAAACTCGTGTTTGGTGTTACATCAACAAGAAATAAAGCGATATCTATTAATACTATCATTGTGAAAATGTTAAGAAGTTGAGATTCAACTTTGAAGAGATAGATATAGTTACACTGGTCTTAGATCATTGAAAATAGACTCAAAGTCACGAGCCATTCTATCTCAAAACAGTATTAAGGACCCAGTCATGCCATTTCTCTAGAAACATAAGATTATTAAGGACCCAGTCATGCCATTTCTCTAGAAACATAAGATTATTAAGGACCCAATAATGCCATTTCTCTAGAAACATAAGATTAGTAAGGAACCAATCATGCCATTTCTCTAGAAACGTAGGATTTGTAAGGACCCAATCATGCCATTTCTATAGAAACTATAAGATTAGTAAGGACCCAATCATGCCATTTCTCTAGAACACAATAAGATTATTAAGGACCCAATCATGCCAATTCTATAGAAACTATCAGATTAGTAAGGACCCAATCATGCCATTTCTCTAGAAACATAAGATTAGTAAGGACCCAATCATGCCATATCTCAAAAACTATAAGATTAGTAGGGACCCAATCATGCCATTTCTCTAGAAACTATCAGATTAGTAAGGACCCAATCATGCCAATTCTATAGAAACTATAAGATTAGTAAGGACCCAATCATGCCATTTCTCTAGAACACAATAAGATTATTAAGGACCCAATCATGCCATTCCTCTAGAAACTATCAGATTAGTAAGGACCCAATTATGCCATTCCTCTAGAAACTATCAGATTAGTAAGGACCCAATCATGCCATTTCTCTAGAAACTATAAGATTAGTAAGGACCCAATCATGCCATTTCTCTAGAAACTATAAGATTTGTAAGGACCCAATCATGCCATTTCTATAGAAACTATAAGATTAGTAAGGACCCAATCATGCCATTTCTCTAGAAACATAAGATTAGTAAGGACCCAATCATGCCATATCTCAAAAACTATAAGATTAGTAGGGACCCAATCATGCCATTTCTCTAGAACACAATAAGATTATTAAGGACCCAATCATGCCATTCCTCTAGAAACTATCAGATTAGTAAGGACCCAATTATGCCATTCCTCTAGAAACTATCAGATTAGTAAGGACCCAATCATGCCATTCCTCTAGAAACTATCAGATTAGTAAGGACCCAATCATGCCATTCCTCTAGAAACTATCAGATTAGTAAGGACCCAATCATGCCATTCCTCTAGAAACTATCAGATTAGTAAGGACCCAATCATGCCATTCCTCTAGAAACTATAAGATTAGTAAGGACCCAATCATGCCATTCCTCTAGAAACTATAAGATTAGTAGGGATCAATTCATGATGAACAATCTCAGATACTCATGAAAAGAATTAGATAGATAGATAGATAGATAGATAGATGTAAGAACAGAACAGAACAAAACGTTTTTAATAAAAATAAATGTCAGGCCACACAGGTGGCATACGAGTATATCACAACTGTTAAAATATTGTAAGGTGACGTCACTAAAATATGAAGTTTCAAATCACATCATTGGATAACATTTCCAAGCATAGTAATACTAAACATTGGGAGAATTCTGCGATTATTGGTGTAAAATAAGGTTTGTAATAATAGAACGGTTTTAGAAACATGCTCCTTTCTTTGTGAAATTTGAGACAAATTAACAAACAATGGTATTCGTTCCCGCTGTCATTTTTATCACAATGATTACATTATCGTTTCTCGAACGGTGTATTGCTCCACTGACCGATTTCAACGGGAAGTCTGTGATTGGATGTCCTGAACTTTATCAATGGCGAATATTATTTCCTAGGTAAAAGTAATAAGCAGTTACATCATGTATCTGGATACAAATAGCCTTTAATGCTGGGCCATGATGATGTCACTTCCGTTTGGTGGGTTCCACTCGATCCTGCGAATATTATTCTACAAAATCACGTGCGCGATCACAACATCCACAGTGACCACGGATACGTCCTTGACGTTGAGCTGGAATATCCTGAACATTAACACGATGTACACAACGATTTTTCGCTGCCACCAGAAGCTCTGTCGGTGCCTGGTTCATGACTGTCCCCGTATCACTGCGAGATCGTCGATGAATCCGGATGCAAATACAGTGAGTGCACCAAAATGGTACCAAGGCTTTCTCCACCTGTAACCGTGGAGAATCAAGCACACTTGAGATCGCTCTCGTATCATTGCGAGTGTAATTATGTTGGTCTGTTATTTGATCACAACCATTTGGGTGTCTGCCTACGACCAATTAATTTGTGTTTTTCGCAGAAATTGGTGCGAACTGGCATACTATTGAACTGTCCTCTTGGGCGTATGACATAGAATCGATCAACAAAGAAATTCGACTAAGAAATGTTTCCATTGAAAACCAAGCAAAGGATATTGTGAAAGCATATCTGGTATGATTCGAAAAGCACTAGCTATATCTGTTTTAGTCATATATAAAACCCTTTTCTTAATGGAAGATATAACATGGTCAAATGAAGAAAACTGAACTGACGAATTTTCGGGCGGAATATTATTATTGACATAGTGTCCCTGCCGATGTGATAAGTGGTGAATGAGACGGTAAGTGCCCGGAGTCTTTTTCTCAATCAGGGCTAAGGGAGAAATCTGCATTTTTGGAAATAGTTGAGAATGGAAGGAGCCCGCAAATTTGGTAATTGCAATTCCTTTTGGATTTTGGCGTCCACAACTTCTGGTTGTGCTTCAGCGATGGCAAGTTGTTACAACCCGATGTCGATATGGGCCCACCATGACCGATGACAAAGCTCCGAGTGAAACCGTTGATTAGATAGTGTGTTGAAAGGGAGTCGCACCCCTGTAACCAAACTTGAAGGCGATGTGGTAACTTGGCGTAGGTAATGCCTTACTTGAGTTGTCTAGGTGGCCTGATGGGGCACTTTCAATACCCTTTTGTAGGCGGTTTGCTCTAGATTTTGCGGTCCCACGAAAAAGCAAAGGCTTATTTTTAATTCCAACTTTTGGGAGTAACGTGGCATGACCTTGAAAGGCTGCCTTACATTCTGTCTGCATAATATAAAGGGGTGGTTCCCAAGACATTTGAAAAATTGTGTTGGAATGAGCAGGTCCAACCAGCTGTACAGTTTTTACCTTTGTGAAAGGGGAAGCAGACCCCACCCCTTTGGAAATTTAACTCTTAGGAAATTTTGATGTTTAAATTGTGCAATCTCTTGCAAGTCCTCAAGCGACTGCAGATACAACTTCTAAGTGAGTTGTTCCCCATGGCGACTGACCAGTTGACGGAACCGCTCGTCATAATAACGACTGTTGGTCTTTTTTGTTGGAAAGAGTCATTACTGTTTCACCAGGATTGCGTCTCAGCTCCTCTGCAGTTCAGTTGAAAGTGAGGCTAATTACAATTTAAGCTAATGTGCGCATTTGCAAGCCCTGACAAATGATTGGCCAATGACCACTACGGAGCAATTCAATTGGCCCTTCCGGGCTCAGCTCATTGTCATAACAGAGTAAGGTAAAAAGTAGATGCAACCTCACTACACCACCCATAAATGTACTTACGCAGGCGTAAGTAGTTATCCAGTCGAAAATTTAACCGTCTTTGCTGTTTGTGTTTAAAATTAGATTGTATTATTATTATTATTAGTATTATTATTATTATTATTATTATTATATACGTAATGGAATCTCACCGCGGTAATGAAGTTGCAGAATTTACCACTGATCAGCTAGCAACGGATATTAACATCGATAACAATTTCGTTCCACTTGTTGATGAACATCTGCGTGAAGAGGGTGTTGCCAAACCTTTCTAGGAATTGTCGCATAATTGTGTTAATGGCCAAGTAGAAATTGCCATTTGGAATCTCCTGATGTATCACTACCTACTCGATTCCAGCTTGGAAAAATCTCACTTGTACGCAGAAAATGCTCTAGCGTTGATAGCAGCACCAGGCGTAAGAACACTCAGGGATTGTTTCTATAATGATGAAGTTATATTTACCGATGTATCACTCCAGTTTCGTGTACCATCGACTATTTTAAACAAAAACATTGACTCAGGTGAGAAAAGAAAGGTCTCGATTGTTATTCAACAAGGAAGCATTTGTTCAGGTCACAGTTATTGGACAAAGATGATCGTTAGATGAAAAACATTCTGGCATAATCGATGCTTTTTTATATGTAAGGGGTGCCAATCACCAGAACGCACACTTCCTGGAGATTTAAGTTTTCCCAAGAAAGAGTGGTGTTTTTTATATATATAACTGCATGACAATCCCGACAGTAATAAAGGATAAATTAGATAAAAGTTATATGCGTTTGCGCCTGCGCATGACGATGTAACCGGACAAGGTCTGCCTGTTGTGCATCTAAAATACGCGATTGTATTATTGAGAAAACTGTGACTAACCCTCATTCTTACCGTGTGAAAAAAAAATCGAAGCAGAATAACACCTGCAAAAGGAAATCACGATGAGAACTGCGTGTTTGATGGTAGATGCTATTTGCAGGCTTGCTACGGCAACCACTCTTGGTCTTGGTGTGACTGGAATCCCAACCACATCAACCATCGAAGGTGCACCAACTGGTATTATTTTCGGTGTTTTTTCAATAGTAACTGGTACCTCTGGTGTTGCAAGCAAACGAATTTCCATGTGACTGCATTTTGGATTACGCATACACACAAAGCAGTCCTAATACGATCGGGAAATTGTACTCAGCTGCAATTGAAGATAAACAATCAATGCGGCTGAATCTGAAACAGTTCTGGCTGATATGGAAAAACACAGGCAATTACGAGCACAAAAGAGAAATAACGCGGATTTACAGACAGAGAAAACCAAATAATCGTCACACAGACAACTGCTTATCGATAAAAAAAACACATTAGCTCACAGTGTGTGTATGTTCACAGTGTGTGTGTGTGTGCTGATCGCTACCATAGGCTTGGCTGAAGTACTATACTCTGAGGGCTTTTATTGTTTCTAAGGTCATTAAAAGCTAGCACTTTGTCCTTTTCCGAAACCCTTTTGGGCATTTCCATCTGGATGAGACTCTACCCCCCCCCCCACCCCAGATTTGCTTACGTGTATGATCTGCTCAAACCCCGCGGTTAATTAAAGGTGATCAATATGTATGGGACGCTTATGGGCTAAGTATGTCATGGGGGATGGGGGTGGAGCCAAGAACAGGTGGAATCTCCCCAAAAGGGAGGTAAAAGGCAAAAGCCGTACTTCAAGCTACTACATATATTACGTCACACGTATATATCTACGGGTGTCCGGCGGGTTTCACGTGCAGCTGCAGTCAATTTTTAGAACGCTATTTTGCATTTGATAGCGTATAATGTACTGACAAATTCCAAGAAACCAAACAAGTTATAACAAAATAATCAGAACTTTTCAGATACTCTGGTATTCCTGTCTGTATCACTTCTGGACTCGACGACATTTGTACGTTGCAATGGCATGTGTCAGAAAATTATTTCCTGAAACCTTTAAATCCTTAATGTACAAAGACGGTTGATATTTATGTCTTAAGTTGAAGATGAAATACTTTACGGAAATGGAAATAGATAATATTTCACTTTTGATATGTATTTTTCAATTTGAACATGAAGGAAACTTAACGAAAATGGAAATTGATAATATTTGTTCGTTCACTAAGTCGCACAAGGAATGTCATATTTATAATGTGGCACGCTGTGAAAGGGGAGATAACGCATGTATACACTTTCATAGTTAATTAAATTTTTCACATTTATCAAAACAGAATTGTTAGCCATGAAGACGGTTTGTTTGTTTTTTTTAAAAAGCTTTGAAGTGAGTTAGCAATAAAAAAATGACGCATACATTGAAAATATAAACAATCGTAAAAAAAAATATCATCAGTAGTCTGATGAAAGTGTTCCTCTGTAAAATCTGCAATGAACATTCCGAGGAACTCCGATAGAAATCATTTTTCTTATGTTTCCTTTTGTTTCTTTACATAATAATGTTCTCTCAGGCAACGTGCAAATAAAGGTACTTTATAATTGCAAAACAGTAGTATAAACGACATCTTGTATCAGTATTACTTCCTTTGCACTCTAATACATTTCGCAGAAGACACATCCATAATTACTCAACTGGTTTACAGTGATAAACCAGATGTTTAATAATGAATAACCCGGAAAAGGCATCCAAAGGATGTTTTACAGACATTCAAACATTTCACGTCAGATAGTACTAACAAAAAAAAAACAACATAAAACCCCAGTAATTAGTAAAGCATATATACATGTATTGACTCATATTATTTCACGTTGTTTCCAATTAGCTATTTATGATCCATCCTATGGACGATTTTCTAACGCGTCTTAAATGTCTGACTTTCTTGCATATACATGTACATACTTAAGGGTCAGTTAGCCTAAAGACAGTTTTCTTATATACATACTTAAGGGTCAGTTAGCCTAAAGACAATTTTATTATATACATACTTAAGGGTCAGTTAGCCTAAAGACAATTTTCTTATATACATACTTAAGGGTCAGTTAGCCTAAAGACAATTTTCTTATATACATACTTAAGGGTCAGTTAGCCTAAAGACAATTTTCTTAAAGTTTACAGCGTGACATAATCTTGGCTCAAGTGTATAGTGCTAAAAAATCTACGAGCTCAGGTGGTAGATTCATAATTAGCGTGCCTGGGAAAAAAACCTTTAGCTCCTATTTCCTCGGAATGATCAAGACAATAATATATTAGAAAGTGACGTTAACACTAACAACAAAACAACAATCTGTATAACTGAGTGATTGCATTTTAAATGGGTAAGGTACATAAGATAGATACACATATATATATATATATATATATATATATATATATATATATATATATATATATATATATATATATATATATATATATATATATATATATATATATATATATATATATATATATATATGTGTGTGTGTGTGTGTGTGTGTGTGTGTGTGTAGGTAGGTAGGTAGATAAGTTACTTTTTTGCATATCTTTGAATTACATATGTTCATTAAGAGGTCAGGCAGATTATTATTTTACAATCACTGATACCATATCTGAACACTGGAAATAAACATTACGTTAAAACCTTTTGAAATTACCACATATCCTATTTGCGTGAGTGAACTTTCAATTAACTTTGCACAAAGAATTGTCCGAAAAGGTGATTAATCAAAATTATGGTGTACATTGTAATATGAGAGAGAGAGAGAGAGAGAGAGAGAGAGAGAGAGAGAGCATCTGAAAACTATTAGAATAAAATGTAAAGTATTTTGTGTATATTTTATCCATCCAGAAAAAAATCCAAAGATGCCAAAGGGCACTTGGTTTTTGTTTCAGTTACTTTATTTTAAAGCTGCATTCTCTCGCTAAACCAGTTTTAAATAATATGACGAGCCAGTGTTTTGTGTCTGATAACTATGTAAAACGAGAAAATTAGCCCATATAGTCCAGTTTAGCTAGCAAAGGCTTTAGGTTTTCCTATCCAGAAACAGCATTGATTAGACTTGTGCTTTGTATGTTTCTGTTGGATCTGACACACCTTTTGAGGTAGAAAAATTCTAGGTCGTGCATAAATCGTCCGATACTAGGACAGTGAGCACACGTGGTCAGCACTTGCTCTTTGCCAACCCATCGAGTCAGTTACGAGTGGAGAGCGTATAATCCATTTGATTTCCCTTGACTAGCCGTACAATTTCTTTTCTTTCTACTTCAAATTTTGTTTTCACCCTATTGTGATCTGACGCTGTTACATAATGGTCTTCGGACTAAAGCCTGAATTGTTTCGTTCTATTTTCGAATCTTTTTATGATATATATTATATTTGGCTCAATAATGTAATGGTTGAAAATAATGCACTTTGGAGGACGTTTAGTACACGTATTACTCAAAAGATTTAAGAGCCTGATGTCAAGACGAGTTTGCTACTCAGAGTTAACCTGTCAAAACGTACTGGACTGTTTTGCAGGTCATAGCCATTTCACTAATTCACCTCCATGGTTACTATTTATAAGAGAGACTTACCCTTGTTATCAGCTGTTCTTTATGTTGATGAAAACGAAGAACTCTTTTTTAAAATTGCAATTTGAGTTCGTACTTAATATTCAGTTCATATTAGCTTGAAAATAATTAGATTTTTTATGTAATGTTCAAACGGTATGGCCAGAATGTACAGCAAACAGACACTACAGTTATCTGTGCCATGTTGACCGTTACTCCTGTGTCTTTACAGCGTATTACGCTTGCATTACCAACAACATTCTGGAGATAAGCCTACCTCATGTAAATGTTATTTGTCTGTCCGCCAAAAGTGACCACCGGGTGGATTTCGCCTAATTCCCGATAATGATATCCAAATTTACAACAACAAAAAAAATGTTTTTGTTATTCATTATTTGGAAAGGCACACAATCATACCATGCCACCAATTCAATTTACGATAACTGCTTTTTCAGCTCTGTGTTGGATTCAATATAGCTTAGAACGTAATATGTCACGATAAAGAACTGGAAGACAAAAGCTATAATTGTTACGTATATAAGGTTTAATTTATAAATTTGATTTAATTTGTATTTGATTTGATTTGATTGTTTGTGAATTGAATCTGTCCAGAAATACCTAATAATAGAAACACTGTTTATATTTTTGACTTAGTTCCTGGCCTTGTTTGAGAGTCAAGTAAACAACTTTTATTCTCGGAGTAAAATGATTGATTTTTATCAAGGACATACAGGGGCTACGTGATATTTATATGTAAACATGATCACGTGATCCTCTATTTGACAATTAGGAATCTACAAAATTGCAAAATACTTAGTATTAATAGTGATGTTTAGAGAGAGATCTCAGAGTTCGGGGGCTTTTAAACACTTGATGCCAAGTTGTCTTCTTCTGTTGTGACTAGTTTTGATTTTTATTTTAATTTTTCGGATTCTAAAAAAATAATTCGTTTTCTGGAAATATTTTTTTTGTTCTGCAGAATTTTTGGAAAACAACATTTCTTAAAATTTTTATTTGGATTTCCAAAACCGGAGGAAAATTTATTGTATTTCTACAAGGAACTGTAGACTTCAACACAGTGCAGGTTACATCATATGTCATCGCCTTCCATCTTGGATTCTTAGTTGGGACTCGAATTTGAATTCATTAGGACATTTTATTATTAGGACTTCTGATATATGATTCGTGGATTATTCTTGGATTATTTTTGGACTTGATTCTTGAAACCATAAGCTATTGTTTTCATTTTTACAATAGTTTTCCAGGGAAATAAATTATTTATTATATTTTTCAAAGCTTTTTGTTTTTCAATCTGTTTTGTGTTACTGTTTATTCGAGCCTAAACACGTAACATAAGATAATGAAGTTCAACATAATATTTGTTTTGAAAGCTACGTCTTGGTACAGTTTCTTCGTAGTTGTTGCAATTTGTTTTTAACTCAAAAGCATGCGTGCAAAATTACAATTTATGAGACTTCACAGGTATACTGTTTTATTAATCAGTTTGATGTTTCTATATCGTAATCTAATGCGTTATATAGGAAAATCTGGCTACGAGAATAGATGGATCTCTTTCATATTGGCAAAATATTGTGCTAAATTTGTTTAATATTGCATACGATGGTCTTGATCTAAGCATAGACAGTCCTTTCATCTGGGCGCAGCATTGTGTCATGAGCATAGAAGGAACTTTTATCGGGACACGGTATCGTGTCAAATTGGACACGTTATTGTGTGTCAAATTGGACACGGTCAAATTTTATTTGGACAAGTTGGACACGTCAAATTTTATTTAATATATTACATATATTGGTGTTGATCCAGGAAATGGACGGAACTTTTATCGGGACACGGTATTGTGTGTCAAATTTTATTTAATATATTACATATGATGGCCTTGATCCAAGAAATGGACGGAACTTTTATAAGCGCACGGTATTTTGTGTCAAATTGTATTTAATATATTATATAAAATGGCCTTAATCCAAGAACAGACTGTCCTTTTAATCTCTCCACAGCATTGTACCAATTTTTGTCTGATTTATTACAGAAGAAGGCCTTGATCTGCAACATAGAAGGGCCTTTGATCTTGGCACAGTATTGTGTCAAATTTTGTCTAATGTATCCAATCTAATAACCTTGATTCAAGTATAGACGGACTTTTCATCTGCCCAGAGTACTATTTCAAATGTTGTTATGCAGATGAATTTAACATGCTATAGTTATCCCGAAACAATGCAATCACAATAAGTGTTCCAAACTAAGTGCTCTTTTTTGAGACACTTTAGTAATTTTTCATATTGCTTCTGATTCCACCTTATGAATAGTGATATAGCTTGTGCAAAACATATTCCAAATGTCAATTTCTGTTATTTTTCTGTACACATACTACCAGTTCTGCCTTCCCCTTAACGAAAGATAAAGTTAATTGTGTAGATTTAATTGACAACTTTGTCAACGACTTCCATCAATAAATTTATTAAAAGTCATATACATGCATAGTAATATGTTGATAATTTTGCTAATCAGTAATGTTCATTTCATTACTCCCCAAATGACACAAAGAAACTCAGTATGTTTAGATTAGTTATTCATGCTAATCTTTATTCATATTCGAACCCACGACCTCCCGGATTCGAGGTGGATGCTCTAACGACTAGGCCACTGGAGCGGTCGCAAACCTGAAATTACTATTTATTTGTGAATCATTCGTATCAATGCATGTATAGGTATGTATAGGTAAACAGTATACTAGTATTATGGTATATGTCCTACAAATAAAACTGACGTCACTGATTATTATCCTCTTTCCACTGGTAATAAATGACTTTCCTTGCATAGAAAGTATTGTGTAAAACAACCTAGTTTACACGTACTTACTACACCTTCTTAATTATTGGTGATGAACTGCTGATATTTTACGGGTAATCAGGCTTATGATACTGACTTATTCTATTACCATGATAGCTCAGTTGGTATAGCGTCTTATTCGTAATTTAAGAGTCGCTGGTTCGATACTCTTCCGGAGCAGTTAAAAGCGTGCAGATGAAATACCGTAAATCAATCGAAGCAGATATAGTATCACCGTTGCCGATGTTGACTTGTCATTTGCATCATTTTCTTTAATTCAATTTGATTATATTTGATATACATTAAATGAAGACTTTGTTTATTGTAATGAGAGATATTCATGTTCACTAAACGCTTAAATATCACCATACAACTGCCAAAAAGCACAATAAAAAGTTTTAAGACGTACTGATTTTCTATTTGAATTTCAAGGAAAACCGTTGAGAGATTTCCTGTAAGAAGTGCAACAAAAAAATCTTAAACACATCCGAAAAAGTTCTTCTCAACTGTATTCTTCTGCAGCTATTTAATTTAAGAAATTGTTTTTGGTGTTTATGATAAAGATCCCTGAAAAATGTGTGTGAACGGAATTAAAATATTCCTGGACCTGGGGTACTGAATGAAGCATGTCTGACGGTGCTTTTCTCCATAACCAAATGGAAGAACCACAAAACGCGCATATTGAACAAATATATATGTTTATTTGGTCAGTAATTTTAATGGACAGACTGAAAATACGACAGCTAAATCGGCAAAACCATACAGTGGTCAAGACTACCATTGGATAAACGTATGAGCTCGCCAAGAAAGGTGCTAGAACTGGATCTATGACTGGCAATCTCATGTTATGAAATATTACTAAGATTAACTGTCGCGAAATGAGCAAGGTATAAAACGCAAGGATACGAACGGTCTATACCGTGCGTACATGTAATACGGTACTGGGACAAAATGGTAGCGGATAAAATGGTATGGACAAAATGTTAAGTGGACATAATGGTGTTGGACAAATTGGTATGGATAAAATGGTGCGGACGAAATGGTACGGATAAAATGGTATGGGACAAAATGGTACTAGGATTAATTGGTATAGACAAAATGGTATGGTTAAAATGTTGCAGACAAAATGGTATGGGACAAAACGGGATAAAATGGTACATATGTTAGAATTTCGGTTGCTACTGAAAATAATAATTACCTAAAATCATAATAAAATTTAATTTTTATACACATATTAAAATATTTATGCATCCATAAACTAACTGAAAAAGATACCAATACAAGAAATTCTCACCTTGCATGCAGGTTTAGATCCAGTTACTGTTGTATTTGATTTTGAATTGGCAGCAATTAGAGCTTTTCAGAATATATTTCCGATGTCAACAGTAACTGGATGCATCTTTCACTTCGGTCAGTGCGTCTGGAGGAAACTGCTATCAGAAGGTTTTTCAGAACGTTATAGAGATGAACCTGATTTCGCGCTTCTTGTCAAGCGTCTTCTCGCTCTAGCATTTATTCCAGCAGATAGCGTCATAGAAGTCTTCGAATATCGGACCGCATATCCAGCATACCGAGAAATTGAAGTATTATGTGATTACATGGAGGACAACTTCATCGGAAGGCCAAGGAGAGGAAGAAGAGGTACACCAAGATTCGCAATTCAGTCGTGGAACCAATATTCTAGATGCATCGATAACCTACCTCGCAGCAACAATGCACTCGAGGGTTGGCACAATGCTTTTAACAACGTTGTTGGATTTGCTCATCAGATCGTCACAAAATTGGCGCGAAAACTACAACAGGAGCAGCATCGCACTCAACTTCAGCGTCGTCAATAGGAACTGGGAACAACAACCGGAAAGAAGAAGAAAACATAAGTTCGCATCAACGAAGCACTTCACACCAGAGTGGTCGATTACAATAACCGAGATCCGGTTACATATTTGTGAGATATTGCTAGAGTGCTCAATACAAATGTTATCTGACTGCGACTAGGTTAAAAAGTTTGACCTCATATGATAAATTTTATTTGAATATGCCTTGGATGTGTAACATTTTTTAGTTAATTTTTTCTATTTCTAAAATATTTTATAGTAGTCAGAGGTTTTGTACTTGTCTTTTGTCATGTAGCTTTGTAGTTTGCGCTTTATTTTTCTTGAATTGCTTTTTTATTTTAAAATTGTTTGTATAGATATTTATTATAAATCATCCATGGTCAGTTCGCAATCGCAGCCTATTAATGTTATTTAGTAAAAACTTGTCTGTTTTTTACATTTCGTATTAATAAAATTGTAGTCGTACCATTTTGTCTGTACCATTTAATCCTAGTACCATTTTGTCCGTACCATTTTGTCGGCACCATTTTATCCATACCAATTTGACCAATACCATTATGTCCACTTAACATTTTGTCCATACCATTTTGTCCGCTACCATTTTGTCCGCCCACCTGTAGTACTTATAAATCGGGCCTCTGGCTTGCATATAGGCTTCCTTGACTTATTTCTGCACTTCCACACTTCTTTTGTTACATTTATGGATATCCTTTATTTTAAACATGTATCTGGAAGACCTAATCAATATGTTTCGTTTCTTCGAATCTGATTCACTCTCAATTAATGTGCATTATGTGTGATTTACACTTGTTTACGCTTGACAAGATTTCTAATGCACATCGGAAATTTATATCAACTGCTAGCGACGATGGCATAAACACCGAAGATTAAGAAAGCAAAGCGAGGAAATTAGAAGGTGATACTTCTTTTACTTGCAATGGGATAGCAATACAGTCTGACCTCCCTCCACTCCGCCCGGCAAAACATTCTGTGGTTCGGCTCCACCCATATACGAATTGTTGTTTGACCTGCAATTTAGGTATTTGTGTGTGAGTTACCACGCAACTTTTTTCTTATAATTATTGTGTTATTTGTTATTTCTTTAGAGGAGGGGTTGATATTTTCGATATCGTTATAGCCGTTGCTAACGATGGCGAAGAGATGAAGACTTGAGTTTTACATACTTTCAGTGGTGTAAGCAAAATGGCGTTCAAATTAGCACTGCAATTTTCGCTCGTATACTGAACTATTCAGCCACGGATAAATCAATTTTCGCCGTCAAGGATTCAGATATTTTGTTTTTATTTGTAAGTAAAGCATGGAATAACAAAAGTTTCCTTCCAATGTCTCAATTCCTCCGTATACGGCTAATCGCTGAGCTGACAATTGAAGTTACAATGTCGACAAACCGCTTTGTCAGGTAGGATGACATAAATACTTTGTTCTATATACAGACTAATAATCTGATGCGATAATTAGCCATTTTACTGAGAATCACCTCAGTTTACCGAAGCTATATCATCGAAACCATACAATGTAATTTCTCTTCAAGCGCATTCACCTTTGTGGATGCCTCTTATTTGTCAATTGTAACAATTCATTGCCACAAACAGAGATGCCGAATCCCGTTACAATAATAATGGACTGCAGGTAAAATATTGTCTGTTTGGCACAATGGCATAACGCGTGTTTGGCTTACTGGATTTAAACGTAAATTCCCTATGTAGCTTTGTGTAAACTACTTTGTAAAAACATGATTTATCGGCTCTATCATTCTATAATTGACAGTACACGGTGAGCGAAAAATTGCAGCTAAATTGTAGCATGGAACAATAAAAACAAGTTTTTAACTTTATAATTCATATTATTCTCTGTATGGGTCAAGAAAATATATTCTCTCTCGTTGTAATCTCGGTGTTCCCTCACATTCGTTCAGTTTTTTCTTTTCACAATTGGATGGGTTTTCTTTTCATTTTTCATACACATCACTGTACGATATAGACGGGCAGTTGTAAATGTCAACCTTTCATGTTACTTACTAAATTATTCGATTGAGAAAACTCTCTCTCTCTCTCTCTGTCTGTCTCTCTGTCTGTCTCACTCTCGTTGTAATATTAATCTATTTGAGCGGATACAGGAGACAGCCTCTGACGTGAATAATCAATATTCCATTTTGTAACGTTCATCCGTCAAATACATGTTACAGGTACCAGAATTTAGAACTCGAGAAAGATCTGACCAAAAGGACTCCGTCCTACGATAGTAGTATAGTGGGATACTATAGCCTCACGTAGACTTCTGTGTTAAATCTGGGGAATTGTACTATAGCCTAAAGTTTGTTTTTCTTAGCACACCATGGGACACTATAGCCTCAGGGGAAATTGAATATGTGGAATATTGGGACTGTATAGCGTCAAAGGAAAGTGGGGTTGTTGTATAAAGACAATAGGAATGGAACAAGTGAGGTGACGTCACGATACTGAAGATTGGTAACAATATTGCAACAATGTTGCAAGAGGATGACTATGAGGCGCCGTAGCGGACAAAAGATAGTCCATTCAGAACGTTGCCGTTGAAATAATGTTATATGTTCAGAAGTCCAATTTCACGTGTTATATCAAAAATGCTTGTCCTTAAAGTTCCATTTTCCAGGTCAAGATTTTAGATTGTATCTGCTGAATTAAACATTAGTGGTTAAAAGTTATATTTTCTATGTGGAGGTTTTATATTGTGTCGTTTGAATTACACAGCGTTGGTTGAAATTTCAATGTCATACGTCGAGAGTTCCTAATCTACGTATTGGTTCAAAGAGTTTATGATGAAAGTTCCATTTCATACGTTGAGTATTTAGATTTCATCTGTTGAATTAAACACTGATGGTTGAAAATTCGATGTCCAATGTCGATTTGTTAGATAGTATCTTCTGAATTACACGATGGTTGTTTAAATTTTATTGTGATATGTCGAGAATTTCACGTGTTTAGTGCTTAGATTATATCAGTTGAATTATGCAGTGCTGGTTGGACTTTTTATTGTGCTTGTCAGAATTTTTATATTTATATGGTGAAATGACGTGTTGCATTACACAATGACATCATTCGTGTATTTAGTTATGAGGCGTCATTACATTTCAATTTGAAAGTTAAGAAGAAACAATGTCTAAGAGAGAAGGATGATAGTGAAAGTCAAACGGAAACGGTACTCTTAGACATGTTGGCAGAGTTAAGGAGTCTGAAACAAATGTATCAGACTTCTTTAATACGACCAAAGAGAAAAAGACCTTCCCGAGCCAAACAACCCAACCCTGTTACTACGACTGCGATACCACCCCTAGTGATTTCTATCAAATCATCATGGACAGGAGCCAGTCCAGAAATAGGCCTTGGCCGTGGCAAAGGCTTAAGATAGTTAAAGCGGATTAGGTTCCGTTCCTGAGTTTTTTTATTATAAAAAAAAAAACAAATACCCAACGGTCCTTTTCAGGACCATTCACCTGTTTCAAAACGAGATAGCATATTCATTTTGCCAAAATCAATTAAAACTCAAAATCCCTTTTTTTACATATGATGTACGCGTGTTAGTGAGTGTGTGACTGTAGATTTATATTTTAAAAAAATCGAAACCAAGAGACACTTACATTTTCTGTCCGGTATATTCTGCTAAAAATTTTACAGTCCAATTCACGACACAACACTCTAAAAATTTCATAGACTTCTTCTGTGTCTTTTTTCACTCTCTCTGTTTTTTTCCTCCTCTTCTTCCTCACTTTCTCCGCGTCTTCTTTTCTTATACTTTTTCTCTTTCTGTACGTGTCTGAGTTCTTCCTTTGGGGAGAGTACCTTTTCTTCCTGTTCGGAACCCCTCTATACCTCTGGCTCCTGTTGTTTCTTAGGACAGTCTGAAGACCAATGTCTTTCTCTTTACAATGATAACAGGTATCTTGACTTTTGTCTCTTCTGACACCTGTTTTGCGTTTTTCACGGTCTGGGCATTTTGTAACCCAATGTCCTTTTTTCTTACAGATATATCAATTATCTTGACTTTTATCTCAGAAGAAGGGGAATTTTTTCGTCAGCGTGTCTAAAGAAAACTTTCGTATGACACCTCGCAAAGCTCTTATCAGAAGTTCGATTTGTGTGGGCTCTTCCATCGTTCTGGTAGGCTTGAAAGTGAAATGAATACTGGAAGGGAAGATACTAACCTTTTATATATACACTATTCTGACATGGATATAAAGGAATCCATAACGTTTAAAATGTAGTTATTTGACCTTTTCAGTCAAAATGAAACGATTGCATCATGTCGTGGAGAAAGGAGAAGACTGTAAGAGGCAGAAACGTGATTTATCGCCTCGTATAGTAGCTGAAGTCTTGGCACAAATTGATGCCAGCGATTTTGAGATGACATGAGTGAGCCAGAATCTAGACCCAGAGAGTCTACACTAAGCCAAAGTGCACCAGCATTAGCAAACCCTGAAAAGTGCTACCACATTCGAAAGAAGAAACAGATCTCCTCTAGAAAATGTAGAACTACGGCTTACAAGTACACGGTGAAGTTTAAAGACTGGAAGTCCGACGTACCGCTGGAGAAAGCAGAGGTGTTCATCACCGAGATGTGGGATTCTTTGTTAACCATTCATCACGAAAGTTTGAAGTCCCCCGTTTGGATTGAGTTTAGCAGCCCAGCCAAATTAACACTTTCCAATGTCATGGAGAAGATTCAACACGTGCGACAATCCAACAACAAGTTTCACATCACCGACGGCAAAGCGACACTGTTCATGACCCACGCTTCTCCTCCCCAAGGGACAGATTTCTCAACCCTGTCTTGACGAAGGACAAGAAAGAGTGCATTGCCCTGCTTGTCAGCACACTTTCGTTAGCCCTGCCTGTTACCAACAACATCTAAAGACGCAAGGTTCACAGCAGAAAAGTGCTTGTAAACTCCTGAGATTGTCAACTCCTGAGATTGTGACCTACTTGTGGACAAGTCATGCGTAGGAATAATTCGAAGGCACACGCATGTTCAGGAAAGAAACGATGTCACATTTGTTACCAAATCGTGGACTTGGAACTCGAATGCTACATTAAAAAATACAATTCCAAGCAAGATGAGAAAGATGACCAGAAGAAAGACAGTTTCCTTTTTTTCGACTTCGAATAAATGCAAGAGACTAGCATTCACATTCATAATTTCTGCGAGCGTGCGAGAAGTGCATCCAAGAACCCATCTTTAGTCACTGCACTCACTGCAGCAAGATTCCTGGAGGACGTTACAAAATATTTCCGAGACCGAACACGCTATCCGATTTCGGCCAAAGGATCTTAGACCCCATCGACAAGACGTGGAGCAAAGAGGATATCGAACTTTACGAAGATTTCATCGCCATGCCACGATAATGATTCACTATTTCTCGGGATACGATGGGCAGTTTCTTTTGAGATTCTATACGCAACAAAGTACCGAACGTCCAAAACTGACTTTGAAAGGTGCCAAAGTCATTTCCATGCAAGTGGGACAATTATAGTTTAAAGATTCGATGAGTTACTTGGTCATGCCATTGAGTCGAATGCCTAAAACGTTTGGAATGACAGAAATGGCCAAAGGCTATTTTTCGCACGCTTTCAATACCGAAGCCAATCAACACGCCGTTCTAACCCATTTGCCTGAGGCTTGCTACTACGACCCCGACAACATGCGTACGGAACAACGAGAAACTTTCTACGCTTGGTATCAGACTCACGCGTCGGACCCCTTCGACTTTCAGGAAGAAATGCTTAAGTATTGTCGTTCTGACGTGGACATTTTACGGCGTTGCTGTGGGAAATTTCGAGAATTATTCATGGAGCACAGAGGGATCGATCCTTTGAAAGAAGCATGCACCATTTCCAAAGCATATTCCTTCGTGTACCGCCAACGATTCAAGCCCGAAAGAACACTGGATTTCATCAGCCCTCAAACGACGAATTTTGTCAAAAGTCAATACTCGGTCAAAGCCCTACGCTGGCTACAGTACTTGTGTGACAAGGATGACAAATGGATCCAGCACGCCCGAAACGGAGGAGGCGAAAAGACGATCGAAGGGTATTTGGCGGACGGCTGAGACCTAGAAAACCCTAAGATCGTGTACGAGTTTAACGGGTGCTTATTTCACGGATGTCCCCTCTGCTACCCTCAACGTGACACTAAAATCAGTTTTTACAACTTACCATGGAAGACTTGTACGAGGCCACTTGTCAGCGCCACATGAAGTTAGAAGAGAAAGGATACAAAGGGGTGGAAATGTGGGGAACACGAGTACGATCACCGTATGAAAACCGATCCCAAGTTTAAACGCATCGTGGAAAGTTACAAACTGGTTGACCCACTGAACCCACGGTATAGTTTTGTATGGAGGACGGACAAATGCCACCTATTTGCTGTACCAGTCCGACGAGGAGAAAGGAGAAGAAATCAAATACTTGGACGTGTGTTCACTGTAGCTTTACGTGCGAAAATATTGTCGCTTTCGCACAGGTCACCTGTAATTGCTGACGGAACACATCGACCTGGACAACGTTCGACAGTTCGAAGGATTTATCAAGTGAGAAGTCTTGCCTCCAACCGACTTGTACCATCCCGTTTTACCTCACCATTGCCAAGAAAAACTGATGTTTCCCTTGTGCAGTACTTGTGCCGAAACGTGCAACCAAGACCGACCTTGTCAGCATACCCAGGAAGAACGCGCCTTGACGGGAACGTGGGTCAGCGTGGAATTGTTTAAAACTCTGTACCTGGGATACCATCTGTTAGAAGTGTACGAAATGTACCACTTTCCCAAGACGTAAAATACAACAAGGGCGACGAGATACAGAAAGACAATTTCGCAGACTACGTGGATACCTTTTTGAAAATGCAACAAGAAACCAGTGGCTATCCTTCCTGGTGCCACCATCCCGAAGACCAAAATAAATTCAAAGAGAAATACTGGGAGCAGGAAGGCATCGCTTTAGACCACGTGGAGAAAAACGAAGGAAGGTGATCGTTTGCCAAAGTTATATTAAATTGCTTGTGGTGGAAAATGGCACTACGACCGTGTTGACCCAAGACGGAGTATTTGACAGAACCTTCTCGCTACATTCAGATGATTCACGACAAAACCAAATACACGAAACACGTCGACCCGTTCGTGAGGACTTGATCTTAGACAATTATGAGGAAGAACTGGACTTTGTACAAGCCGACGAATTTAGAAATGTCATCATTGCGGCTTGCGTGACAGCCTATGCTCGATTAAAATTGTACGAAGCTTTAGAACTGTTAGGAGACCGCATCCTGTACTTTGACACCGACAGTTGCATCAACATCGATCGCCTGGATCAACGTCACCCTGACATCGAAGGAGACCGTTTAGGAGCCTGGACGGACGAGTACCCCGACGACAAGAATCTAAGTTTTGCTAGTGGCGGTCCTAAAAATTACGGCTACGAATACCGGGACAAACAAGGAGAAGTGCACAATGAGTGTAAAGTGAAAAGATTGACTCTCAATCATCGCACGAGTCGAGTGGTGAACTTTGGCGTGCTGAAAAAAGATTTACGGTCTGGATGGGATGGAAACTTTAAAGTGACCAACTACGAAATGTGCAAGATTATACGTTTATCCACACACCAAGTCGTCAGTTGACCCTTGGAAAAAGTGTATCAAATCGTGTACCAGAAGCGAGTGCGACTTCTCAAGCACTTTACTTTTTCGTATGGACTTTCCGGTATAGAAAATGGTTCTAAGAGGTTAGTCACCAACAAGAAGGATGACTTCGACACAGCAAGAATCGAATGTGACCTAATGAGAACTCCAAGTTCAAACCATACCATTTTCCTGTCTTCTTGCCTGTCTATTGTGATTGTGCCCGTCGATTGGAAACGTTTAAAAAATGGCTCACGGACAGGGAAGGATTACCTACTTCGAATGTTGTAACTAGAACAGGATTTGTCTACTTGGGACATGAGACTGGACTGGGATACGAAGTACAGTGTTTCAAGTTATGGTCCGAAGTTGCGAATGGATCGATGTATCTATAAAGATTCGGCTATTTTGGAAGATACTTAATGGTCTCCGCACTGTCCTTACCTTTTTTATGGCCTTTTCAGCTATCACGCTTTGGTACAGGAAAAAAATGGAAAACTTCCGAAACTAGGTTTAAAAAAGGAACGACATCCAAGCTCGAGACTTCATTATGACTATTATAAAAAGAGACAACGTCCAAGAACTATAGTTCATTGTAACTACGAAGACCAAGCGAGAAAGTTGGATCCTTTCAAACGACATCATTCAAGTTTGGGGATTCTCAAATGAAGTGCGATGCTGTGCCTTGCAATGAGAGCGATGCCATACGCTGTCACCTTAGTGATGCAGTAAAGCATCATGGGAACTTTGCTATGACTACTAATACCACTACTACCATACCTACCATGGAAAGGGATGATGTGCGTGTGAAACCTGAGGGATGCGAAAGCGATGCCACTCGTTATCGTGGACTCTTTATTGGTTTTCATAGTCAATGTCATCTTTCTTGTGAAACCATGCAGTTATCACCTTACTGATGTCATCCAAAACTGATAAAACTCATGCGGATTTCACCGCACCCTCAACGAAATGAACCTGTGAAAAACGAATACTCGTTTCCTGTGCGTTTGCCTGAATACTGCGACTTTGAAAAATCGAATCCAAGCCTTCCAAGAAAAATGGCCTAAATATCTGAGAGGACCTGCCCCCGAAGAATTAGCCAGAGCCGGATTTGTCTACTTGGGTGAAGAGGATAATGTCGCGTGCTTCAGTTGTGGTGTGTCACTACGCCAGTGGGAGCAGAAAGATTAGGCTTATCTCGAACATGCTCGATGGTATCCGGATTGTCACTACCTCCCTTTAGTGGGACGACCTCAGTAATCTCTGGATGTATACTTTACAAGAGAACATTCGTGGTTTGCCTGTGGAGTTGAGAGAACACATTTTGGTCCAAATACAAGTTGAACAAAAGGAATAATTGCATCCTTCACGACACCGATTTTGGAACCACTGGTACCTGAAGGGTATAAGAGCACTGATTCACTTCAGAGCGTTCCATTGGTCAGACATTGATGAATCGCTTGAGATTCATAAAGTTTTGGATGCCACTCATTCTACTTACAAGATGATCTTAATACACCGAATTCCAACGGACGAGTTAGAGGATTACCGATATATTCTACACCAAGAAATATTGGTTCAAGAGGAAACTTCCGTACGACGTGTGTTGTGTGAGTTAGTAACTGAACAGTTTTGGTACGGAACTAAAATAAAACCGATGCTGTTCAAAAAGTACACTTATTACCTACACCAAAGGGGGTATAACAACTTGCTACCATGCCACGACCTCTATCACTCGTCAAACAACAGATTTCGTGGAAGGAAATCTATGACACTATTCAGACATTGGAAAAGTACCGAAACTTATTACGAGAACTGTGTCCATTGAATCGGGGTCGACATGTGGTGTGTGTCTTAGTCACTTGCTTTCTGGGATTCGTTTACCAACAGATTCCTTGTGGACTCTTTATGAACAGTACATGCCACAAAAAAAAGCATGAAAGTGTCCCCTTTAAATGTCCACGAGAGACTCATTTTGTTAAAATACTTGTGTTTTCATCGGGACACTTCTCGACCTCTACGTGAAAAAAAAAGATTCGTCAACTTTTAGGTACTGAAGATGTGTATGACGATATGTGTGTAGCTTGTGACTTACATCCTCAGTGGACAGATGTACGTGACTGGAAAAATTGGGGTTTTGAGGCATGGACCAAAGAAGTGGCCAAATATGCCGAAGACTTGTGATCCTCGATTCAAACGTTCAGTGAAAAAAAGTAACTTTTAAACCTGTATAAGTGACAGTGCTGGAAGAATCCGTCACCAAGGACAACCACTCCTCTTAGGACAGGACTGTCAAAGACATTCCCGAAAGCCATTCCGGGAGGTCTCCTGTGTGACTGTACCCAATGTAGAGACTGTAGGAACATTACACACTGTCCCTAGGACACCTTGGTTACCAAAAACATGTTGTACAGTGACTTGTTTACATTCCACTTTGACTGTTTTGATGTGTTTCTTATTGCTGTACTAAACCATTTGGATTTTATGTCTTTTTGTCTTTCGTGTTGTTCCATTTTTGAAAAATAAACGTGTCCTGAAAAAGTATAAAAACTCGTCTTGTCTGTCTTGGTGTCAAAAATGACATTCCCTGCACTAGGTCTACCTCTACTGTATCTGTTCGCTCTTCCTCCACTTTCAAAGTCATCGACGAACATTTAGATCGTGCCAGTTGGGAGGCCTTGTATCTTCTCCATCCCTTTAAAATGTTAATTGCCGGACCTAGTGGTTCAGGCATAACCGAATTTGTCAAACATTTGATTGAACATAAACATCATTTAATCGATCATCCACCTCAACGAATCGTATGGTGTTACAAAGAGTGGCAATCGGTGTACGGCCTCCTGCGAGAAAATCAAGGCGATTCTATCGTGTTTGTGGAAGGAATTCCTAGCGAAGACGACGGGATTGTATCTGACCTCAGTGAAACCCATCTAGTCATCTTCGAAGACATGTTAGGAGAAGACGAAGAAGAAATTAGACTGTGGTTTACTCGCAAAGAGTATCATCGTAATACCAATGTCATTTACATTACTCAAAGTTTGTTTCAACAAAGTAAAGCCCATCGCACCATCAGTCTTAGTGTTCATTACGTGGTCTTGTTTAAAAGCCCTGGAGATAAATCGCAAGTGCAAGTCTTAGACAAACAGTTATGAACGCCTTGGCTGTCTCATGCCTACGACTATGCCAATCAAACCCCACACGTCTATTTACTCGTGGATTTAAAAACCACCCCCGATTATTTGCGATTTCCTACCCATCTGTTTGAGCACAGGTGCCAAGACGGAGGGCATATCCTGTAAACGTCCTCGTCGTCGACTTAACAAAAAAAAACTATTAAAACCTCTGACACTTTGGATCTGTCTTACACAGCGTCAACATGACGTCACTTCAGTCTCATCTTCCAGTCCACTTGGTTCGTGCCTTGCACGGCATCAGTCGCGAAAAAATCCAAATACGTGCTCGTGTTTTAGAAACCATTCTGAAAGAAGTCATACGATGGTTACGGTGATAGCACGTTAATTACTTCAAGGCATCATTCACATCCCAAATCAAACCAACCGCTTATTTTGAGAGAAAATAGTATCCTTAACGCAACTGGCCGATCCCGGCATCGACACTCAAACCAAAAAGCAAATCATTTTGAAACCCGGAGGTAGCGGTTCTCTAGGAAGTATCATCATTCGCTCCCTCTTAAAATGGGATCCTAATGCCCCCAAAGGTCTCCCCAAGAAAAAAGTCACTCCTAAAAATGCCAAATCAACCCCAAAGAGAAAAAGAGCAACGGTGTCAAGACCAGGTCATAACCCCAGGAAAAGAAAAGCCCACACAAAACGACAAAGAAAAGTCCCCAGGAAAGCAAAAGCCCCCAGAAAACAGCTTCTACCTGCAAGAGAAACACTTCAGCCAGGAAGCAACCTTACATTTGCAAACCACTACCTGCAACGACGGTGGTCGCGTCTCCAGTAGCTTCAAGTTCTTTCTTCCACTTCTCTGTTGTTGGTGATGCCTGCCAAACCCAGTTTGACACCTGTTCTTCCTCAGTTGTTGAAAGTTTGGAAACCAACGTCTCCAAGAACTTCTCCTGCAGCGATGACACCCTCCTCCTCCTTAGCTGCAGTGGCAGCTGCTCACAAAGTACCTGGTCACAAAATCAAAGTCCAAGAGAGATCGGGCATGTTACAATGTTTACTGGATTTGTCCAAGCAAGAACTGTCCCGATTTAGTCCGTTGCTAACCCCTCCACGACGCGTAATGCCTGTCATGAAGTTGATACTACGTAAAGATATTCAGTCGCGACGCGTTGCATATAAAGAAAACCTGAGTAAAAGAATGGGAATCAGTGTTTTTGTGCTCCTGAACACCCAAAGATGTCACCCCCAGAAGCAATCCCTCTTATAACCTCAAAGGAAAGAAAAGAAAACGACTACCTCCTCGTTTAGACATGTTGTCCATCCTGTCGAAAGCTTCTCCACCCATGCGAAAAAAATTCTTTCAAACTGCCTCCAAAGATGTCATCGATACTGTGTGCGAATGTTGCTTGAACGTCTTGAAAGGCACGATACCTTTGTCTAAACACCAGAAAAAATGCATAGCCAAACATCGTCACGTTCTGCGCCAAATGGTTCAAAGAAAATACACATTCGTCAAAAGAAGAAAATGTTGGTACAACGCAGAGGAATTTTGCCATGTTAATAGGACCCTAGCTGAAAGGAGTATTGTGAACAATGATGGGATAACTATTGGGAGCAAGATAAAAAGGATCAAGAAGATAAAAGGGACCTCTTGAGCCCAAAGATCTCAGACGTAACCATTGAAATTGAATGGAAGGACGAAAACTGGCTTTAGTGCCTTACAAACGATAGATGGAATACCAATCATTGGCAAGAACAACGGACCCCTCATTTGCCTGCCAATCCGAATTAGACCGAGATGTCCCAGTTACAACACGCATTGCAATCGCAATGGATCGCAACGATTTGTCCGAAACAGAAAAATTGCAAAAGTACGGTCAACTCTTGCAACGACTAATACTCTTTTACCAGAAAGCTTTAGATGAAAGAGCTCTGCCCACTCTGAAAGTTTTTAAGACCCTGATGAAAAGTACATCACCACCATCCCCAGACAGACGCAGCGCCACGAATGACTGAGGAAGAAGAGGTACGAGAAGTCTTTCAAACACCGACAGCAGCTCTCATTCCTAGTAAGATTGCAACGTCCTTGTTGACACCTTCCCCCACTCCCCTACGAGAAGAACTGGAAACTTAGGTTAAAAAGATGATGTCCACTCCTTATTTGACAGAAGAGAAAAAGAAAGAAGAGAAAGAGAAACCAGAAGTGAAAAATGAAAAGAAGACCAAAGTCATCCCATTACCACCCCCACCGCCATTACTACCTTTGACTTCTATTCCGGTGGCACGTCGGACACGTAAAGCAGTTTCTCACCCATGCGACAGAGAAATATACTTGTTTTGCTAACCTTACTTTTCTTGTCTCAGTCTAGTCATCTCAGACCAGTCGTCTCAGTCAAGGTGTCCACGCGCTCAGAGCTACTTTTAAAAAAGAAACCCATGCTGTCTTCTGCTCTGCCTGACGTAGTTGTACTAAAATCAAACGATAACAACAGCAACAAAACTATAACAAAAACGTAGTAACTTAAGGTAAATCTTTGAGAGCACACAGTAAAAACCATTTCGAGAGAGACAAAGACACAAACGCACACGATGTCCAACTTTTTGGTATTATGCTATTTCGTTCCACACAGCATGGTCAATTTTATCTATATGCAGGCCTAGCTCAGTACATTTCTCAGGTCAGCGTCATTAAATGTAGCTAAAGCTACCTGACTAGTTTTAAATACTTTGTGTGAAACAAATTATATACTGTTAGCTACATTTAATGACGCTGACCTGAAAAATGAATGTGCTACAGATTGGATAAAATTCTAAAGACTATAGACCTGTACATTTCATAGCCTCCCAACTCTCTTAACAACTACGGAACACTTAGTAACAGCTAGAAATGTGTTATATAAAACATGCGTTATTCTAATTGTGTTAATCATTTCCATTGTACTCCGGTTGAATCAAAAATGTAACTACAATATTTAAAGACAAATAATGCACTTACCAGCCAGAAGGAATCATTTATCCGTCAATATCTTAATCCATAAGCAAATTTCACTGTAGCACTTGCCATATTTCCAGGACAGAAAAATAAATGTTCAAAGAATCCGTGAACTTGAAAGTTTAGCACATGGTTATCCGCTAGAGTCCGTTTTTGGAGGATCTATTACACAGAACTCTTATTACCCATGAATAATCTAAAGAAAGATGTTACTCTTTGTTACAGATTGCAATAAGTATAACTTCAGTAGAGCCGAGTAGCCAATATCGTTTTATTATTTACAATATAACTTTTCAAAATTGGAACTGATGAAAATATAACAGTTTCTTGTAATAAATATTAATTATTTATTGTCAATTTCATATAACATCCATATATTAAATATGATAATACCTCATTATTATGAGATGTTTTATGTTGTTATTTTTCTTTGCTCACGCGTATAAACTGTGTACTTCGGACGCAACGGTCACATCACAGCCCTCATTAACATATTTATATTCATGCGCTGCATCTAAACATTGGACGTGAACACTAGTGCAGAATTCTTTTTACTTTAAAGGAACATTTTGGGTGAGAAAAATAATCTACGTTGAGGTTTGGACCGAGACAAGGAAATCTCAGTCGTGGGTTTATATTATATAAACCCATGACTGAGATTTCCTTGTCTCGGCTCAAACTCCAACAGAGATTCTATATTTCCAAACCACCATCTCGCCCCATAAAAAGTAGCATCAGTGAACAATGGGTAACTTTATAAAACAAATGGAGAACGTGTTAGCCAGCATGTATCGCGATCCATCCAATCCTGCCGGTTATGGAGGAGTTCAAAAATTGGATAGTACTGACAAAACTCGACTGAAAAATCTCCGTCTGCCTCAAGTGAAACGATTGTTACAAGACCAAGACACGCATACTTTACACAAACCCGTTCGACGAAACTTTTAGAGAAGTCACACACGAGTGGAGGGCATCGATTAACAACGGCAAGCCGATTTAGCCGATGTCTCTCATTTGTCCACCTACAGTCGCGGCTACAAATATTTGTTTTGTGTCATCGACGTCTTTTCCGAATTTGCCTGGGTCGTGCCATTGACTTCCACATGGAGCAGTGAGTTAGTGTTAGCCTTCAAACTGCTGTTGAAACAAAGTGGTCGTCATCCTCTTCGATGGCAAACCGTCAAAGGCACCAAATTTCTGAACCAATCTTTCCAAAAAGAATTAAAGAAACGTGACATTCATTTTTTCACCTCCGAGAATCCCGAAAGCAAAGCCAGCAGCGTGGAACGTTTTCAACGCACTTTGAAAGAACGCATGTGGAAATATTTTACGCATCAACAGACTCTCAAGTACACTGACATGTTACCGCACTTTGTTCAAGCCTACAACGATTCGTACCATCGAAGCATCGGACGTGCCCCCAAAGATGTGACCTCCGACAGCGAAGTGAGCGTTTTTGAGCACCTGTTTGGTATGTCCTAGACGGTGGCTGTCTCCAAGAAATGTGGAGTGTTGACCGCAGGAGATTGAGTGCGCATTGGCAAAATCAAACACATTTTCGACAAAGGTTACTTACCCAACTGGACGACAGAATTGTTTCGTGTCACAGGATGAGTGCGTGGCAGTCACCCTGCCGTCCATAAATTGGAAGACATGAACTGGGAAGTGTTAAAAGGAACGTTTTACTTGCCCGAGTTACAACGCGTGACCCAAAGAGAAGACGAAGTGTACGACATCGAAAGCATTCTCGAACGAAGAACCCGTAAAGTGGGAAAACGAGGTGTCAAAAAAGTCAAAATGCGTTGGAAAGGATATCCACATGTCATCGACAATAAAAAAAAAAGAACCGACCATCATACCCTTCAACACAGTCGCAGCTACCACAGTTACCACTCCTTCGCCAAGTTCTTCTCTGCAAGATCTACAAAAGCAACCCTTGTGGGTATGGCTTGGAGAACATGTGCATGAAACTCAACAGCAGGAACTAGACAGAGGATTTATCGACTGCCGTGTAGACACGAAATATTTTTCCCTTCTCTTTCTGAAGAAGCAGGCCCTATTTGGTGGGAATGCCTTCAGCCAGACGGGGGCGCAATCTTAGACGATAAAAGATTGCCATAACTCCTCGTCCACAAAAACAGCCCTTTCAAGGCTACCCCAATACTCTAGATAAGAGATACTAATTCAATTGCCAATGTAAAGTTACTATGTTAAAAATTAGAAGTGTGTCTTTAAGCGCTTCATTTATTTGTTTGACCTTGTTAGGATTGTGTCGATAAGCACTTCGTTTGCGTGGCTTGTCAAAATATAGTCTGTGAATTTTTGTTTGTAGTTAGCGTTTGTAATTAAAAAAGTGAGTGAGATTTTCCCTTAAGTCCACGCGTTCCATGTTTCGTTGGGTAATGATATGGGTATTGTAAGTTTTGGTGACGGGATGTTTTCCTTCACGTCCGCGCTTCACAAATATAAAGGGGAACTCTCGTTAGTCTGGCTACCCATCGTTGACACATCAACTAAAGAAGATGAGCAGCAAAATCGCAAAACTATTAGAACTCCAAATGCACCTGGAGTATGCCAGGCGCATCCTGGATGAACTTTCTATGGAGGCCATAGCCGAAGAGGCCAGGGCAGAGAAGGAGGAGGAGGAGAGAAAAAAGAAGGAAGATGGGTAAAGAAAAAACCTATCCTACCTCACCTCATTCTGAGACCTCTGTCTGAGGTGAAGCCTGAGGCGAAGACGACCCACAGAGACAAACACCACAGCCACTACCAACTCCACAGCCTCTACCAGCACCACAGCCAGTACAAGTACAGGGGAGTGCACAGGGTATAAGGAGGCTATAACATCCAAGAGTGTGGAATATGAGAAGACAGAGGGAAATCTTCACTATCCCTGAAAGTGAAGACTGGGAGAGTGAAGCCACTCACCCACCCACTGCGCTCCCAACCACAACGGTGTATTGGGATAACGATTGGAGTCGTTGTTGTATCTGTGGTGCCAGGCCTGGGAGATGTCATCATTAGCCAGGTGAATCTGGAGTTTACAAAAACAGTCCTTCTCAGGGCTAAAAATATCTCTAGAAAAGAGACTATTCAAGTTGCCAATTGGTATGTGTGTGGGGTAATGTGATTATAAACACTCAATCCTTTACTGATGTGTGTGTGTGTGTGCGTGTGTTGGTATGAGCTCGCGTTCGTTTGTGTGAATAGTAGACTGTGTGTTTTTCTCCTTCCCGTGTGTGGATCGTATATTTTGATTTTGTTTTTTTCTCCTTTCCGTGTGTGGATAGTATAATTGTGGCTTTTTTTCTTCTACCCGTGTGTGGATAGTATATATTGGTTTTGTTATTTCTCCTTCCCATGTGTGGATAGTGGTTTGTTTTTTCTCCTTCCCGTGTGTCAATAGTATATTTTGGTTTGTGGACAGTATATAATATATTTTTTTCTTCTTCGCGTCTGTGGATAGTAGATATTGAAGTGAATGTAATGGATGTTTTCCTTCACGTCCGTGCTTGACAAATATAAAGACAAATCGTTCATAGTCCGCGCCATTCAACATTGAATAAACGAAGATGGCAATAGATTTGTTTAGCAAATTGAAGGACTGTTGGTACTGGATCACGGATACAGCCTATGTGGTGAAAATGCTTGAGAAGGAATGGAAGTATAAAGGTAGCCTAGATTTTGTAACTAGCCTGGAAGTAGCCAGGGATCTGGTACAAGGTATGATAGAGGAGGAAGTAGAAAAGTTAAGGGGTTTCATTAAACCAAAATATGTGAGAGTGGGAACCTTGAAGGAGGCACTTGATGGTGTCATCAAAGTCAGGTGCTTTCTAGAAGACACTGCATTGGACAGAGTGGTCATTTGTGAAGTGGAGGCTGGACCAACTAAAGAAAGGAGAAGAAATGATGAGAAAGGTACTGGAAGAAGAAGTGAAGAAGATTAAAGATAACTGGGCTAAAGAAAGGACAAAGAAAACAGAAAAAGAGGAGTTTGAAAGACTGAATGAAAATTGGATGAATATACAGGACAAATTTAGATTGATGGGAAATCCTGACTGGATTAAGAGACGGAAAAGGAGAAGACGAAGAAAGGAATCATTGAGAAAGTGAGGAGATGGTGGAAGAACTGGAGAAAACAGAAAAACCCAAATGCCCCTTTCAGGGCGACTCTTATGCCTCGTAAAGATTAGCTTTCTTGTGTAAATTTCTTATAGTCTATTGTATAGTTGTTTATGTCTGTATGTTGTATGTGTTAAATAAGTCTCTGTCCCGCCAAACGTTCTAGGTTTTTTTTCCCCTGCCCTTTGGTCCCGATTGAGGTCAGCCTCTTGCAACACTGTTGCAACATTGCTACCAATCTTCAGTATCGTGACGTCACCTCACCTGTTCCATTCTTATTGTCTTTATAAAACAAGCCCACTTTACTTTGACACTATACAGTCCCAACATCCCCCATGTTCAATTCCCTTTGAGGCTATAGAGTCCCAGGGTTTGGTAAAAAAAAAAAAAAAAAACCAAATTTAACATAGAAGTCTACGTGAGGCTATAGTAGCAAACTATACTACTTACGATAGTTGCAGAAAACAAAAATTGACCTCAACAAAATACAGGGTATGAATATATTTTACGGCCATGTTTGTATTTAGTTATACTGGCTCGCGTGTACCCATTTTAAATAAACAGTATATTTTTGTCTTTTATTTTTTCATTAAAATCGACTTAGCCCCTTTCTCCAACGTCCGGAGTATTAGCTTTTCTTCTGTAAAGGAATCGAACTTTCCGATGCCTACCTGCTAAGCAAAAGACAAAATTTTGTAACGTGACCGAGTTTACAATTATTTGAATAAAATAAAAGAAACAAGACCAAAGCTTAACAATGTAATCCGCTTACAACGTACAACAAAGCAAAATGAGGAAAATTAACACTGGAGATTGCACAACAGATCAGCCAGAACTAATCAATGAAATCATATGTTGACACAGACAGACAAACGGACACACATGGACTTAGTTCTTTTAGCAACACATGTAAAAACAAGAACTAAAACCGTTTTGTTCCGCTAAACTTATACCCTGACTGAATTTCCCACCAGTAAATATCTGACGAATGTGGATAATAAGTGCGTATGGCAGACGACTGCCTCACCTCTCTGTGGAATGCCATATTATACAGCTCTGGAAGCAGCAGAGGGGGCGAATCCTACAAGATACTTTTCCGAGATACCCCATCCACGGAAACTATTCCCGATAGAAGCGTTATTTCCATGAAATAACACTTTTATTCAGAAAACGAGACAAAAAAAAATGTCCTTGAAAATGCTTTGTATTTCCGCTGATATAACGCGAGTTACTTCAATAAATCCGACTCGTATCCGACATAATTTCCACGGTGAGGTATCATCGAAAAATCAGGTGTAGTTTGCGCCCCCTCTGCTGCTGTGGAAAAAATATTTTACGTTAGTGGAATTAAATCATTGACAAATAAATAATGGCAAATATTGGAGAATCATTTACTACTAGACTAGCTCGAGAACGACTCGAAGCAATCAAGGGTTTTCTTCCTGTCCGTGATAGTGTTAGACAAAAATTACAAGCAAGACAGCAAGCAAAGGAAGTTTTTGTAGAATCCGCGGAGGAATTGTTTAAACCCGTGACTGCATCTACTAAGGCAGTTGCAACTGCAATTGTAGGAAAACCTGATCCTGCCGATGCTGATAAGCCACAACTAAGTTTGCTTCAGGCCATAGAAGGACTTAAGAAAGAACAAACTAAGGCTGTTAGGGGATTTAATTGGAAGACTGATCTTCTTGATAGTGTTGTTGCTGGGATAAAAGCGATACCAATTAATACTCCCGAAGAAGTGGAAGCATTTGGAAAAAGAGCTGCTGCTTATTATCATGAAAAGGAAACAGCCTTAAAAGATCCCGAACAGGAGGTGACTAAACAAAAATTTCTTGATGGTTTATATAAAATAAATAGAAATATGGAGCGATTGGACACAAAAAGTGAAATTTATAAGACCTATATGAGGGGAGCCATAGCTCATGATGCTAAAGTTAAAGAGATTAAATTAAACCGGGGGAAGAAAAAATTTACACCGAGAAAAACTCCAAAATTTAGCCCTCGACCGGCGATTGGTTATAAAGTGAAAGAACCTGTAACCGATCCAGTTGCCGAATTTTTAACGCCCCAAGAAGAAGAAGAGGATTTTCAATCTCCTCTTACTTCTCCGCAACCCTATACGTCAACGACACGGGAAGAACTAGAAGAGCGACAAAACAAATTAACTGATAAAGAAATGGAATTGAATGAGAAAATAAAAGAATTAAAAAAGGGGGATAAGAGAAAAAAAGATGTTAAATCTAATTTAGCACAAGCAAAGAAAGATAGAGAAATTGTAATTAATGAAATTAGTGAAATAGAAAAACAACTAGAGAAATTCGGAAGTGGATACACCGGTCACGGTCATAATATCTGTCCTGATAGCATCGTCAATGACGTATCACGGTTGGAAGTTCTCATCGGAGGAAGACGTGCCGGAAATAACTCTCCGGAAATTATAAATGAAGCCGCAGATATCTGTCAACGACTATTTCAGCGTGGCATTATGGATATTGGCATCTACCGGGGGCTCATTGATGAACTCGCGGATGGTTACTACAGCGACTAGCAAATTTAGTTAGAGAAATAATAATTAAATAAATGATCGTGCACAATTCTCAACCCAGACACGCTAGCGTGCTACCAGTCCGCGTAGTGAACTCACGATTACCAGTATACAGAGCAACCTACGGAGATGGTCTCGGTGATACAATTACTGGTTTGTTTTCAAGAATAGCCCCTAAGGCATTACCGATTGCAAAACAATTGTCGATGAAAGCTATTGATGTCATTAAGGATAAAGCCCTTGGATCTGTTGGTGATCTCGCCGGGAAAGCATTCGCGTCAATCAAGGACAGACTGTCACGGTTAATTCGCAGATCAAAAAAACCACCACCGGTGAAACTGGCGAGTACTGAACTTATGCCAGCGGATGTCGGTAAAATAATAAATCAGGCTGCCAGTCAAAAACTCGCAGAGTTAGTAGCCCAAACACCCGAACAAATAAATACAAGTCTGATATCAGGAAGTGGATTTCGTTTTAGAAGGCAATAATTTTATATAAAATGTTTAAACGTATATCTGATCCAGCGTTCGACATGGATGCACCAACACTCAAGGATGAGTCAGTGCGTGATTATCAGTATTATTCTTACGAAGCAACAGTACCTAATCAGTCGGGGCGAATTGAATTGCGAGTTCAGGATACAAGTAGATATTTCTTGCCCGCTGAAGCATTTCTTGAAGTCACGGGTGAAATTGTAACAAATGTTCCCGCTAATACGCCATACGATGCTGGTGTTCGAGTTGGTTTTGTTAATAATGGCATCATGGCGCTGTTCAAAAGTGCTTCATATAGCATTGACGGGAGAGAGATTGAAACGATTCAGGATAATGTTGGCGTTGCTACAACAATCTTGGGATTAGCACGATACTCAGATGATTACACCAGATCAGCTGGTCCGACTATGATGTTTGCTAAGGACAATTCTGATCATCCGGATCATAGATCTAGCATTGCGAGACGACCAACCAACCGTGCTGCTCCTCCTGTTGCTATTGATAACTTTGAAGATTTATCATTTCCCAACCCTAATTACAATCTGGGGTTTGCTACGCGTAAATTAATGTTATCAGGCAATAACAGAAGATTCTCATGTGTAATTCCGCTGTCTCACATCTTTGGATTCTGCAGAAATGTCAGAAAGATTATTTTTGGATCTAATCATTCAGTTGTACTTGTTAGACACGGTACCAGCAATGACGCTATCTGGTGTGAAGCCGGTGCTGCTGAAGGTAAAGTAGTATTATCCAAGCTTGCGTTGTGGATGCCAGTGATGTCTCCATCGATCACTGAAGAGCAACGGCTACTCTCTTTCATGGATACAGGCGGTAAATCACTGTTATCATGGTTAACAACAACAACAGATAGTTTTCAGAGTAACATTCTTGGAAATTTTACGTGGCATATAGCATCACAACAGGGAGTATCAGCACCGCGACATATTTTCGTTGCACTTCAGGGAATGGATCGATTAAACAATCGAGAAGAAAATTCAATGGTATTTGATAATTGTGACGTCACTGAGGTTTCGCTGCGAATAAACGGACATCAAGAACCATCTGAAGACATTCATATAAATTTTGAAGAAAATCAGGTCGCACGTGCGTATCACCGTCTGATGACGTTTATGGGGCGTGATCAAAATATTGATACCGGTCTACAGATATCACAGTTGGATTTCAAAACGTTATATCCGGTTTATTACTTTTCGCTGGAACATCTTGATCTAACCAAACAATCTGTCGTTGATATACACTTTAAGGCTAGGGTGGGTGTAGTTCCTGCTGGTGGTTACAGAGCGATTGCTGTCATACTCTCCGACAAAACAATGCTTTTGGAAGGTGTTGGCGGACGAATGAGAGTCATTGACGCTCCAGTCGAGAATATGTAACCTAATTAAATTCAGTCTTTGAAATATAATGTCATACAATCACGTGAATGTTACTCTGACTCCCGGTCAAGTAAAAAAAATACAATCGAAACGCGCAGCATCAACGGGTGTATCTGTGACACTCAAACATAATCAACTCGGTGGTGGTCCAAATAAAATATCATTAACTAAAACACAATTTAACCGTCTCGACAAAGCCAATGCAGCAGGGAAGGGAACCAAAATAGATTTCTCTGCTGCAGCTATCAAGGACATGACTAAAACCGGTGGAATATTTCCTCTTCTCGCAGCAATACCGGCGTTGATTGCCGCAGCAGCACCCGCCGTAGCAAAAGCCGCAGCACTCGGTGCAGTTGGAACAGCGGCCGGAATGGCACTTAAAAAGGCAACCGGAAATGGATACAAAAAAAAGGGACGCGGTCTAAGACTACCAGGAACTCCGGCATCATGGTACCCAAAACGGGTTTAAAAACGCTTCGTGAGACGCAGTCTCCAATGAGCAATTTTGATTTATTAGATGCTGTTAAAAAATTGCGTATAAAACATTTCAGAGGTGTATTCATGCGAGATCAATTACCGCAACGACCAAATAATCCAGAAACTGGCATTATCAATCTCGACAACAAAGACGGTCCTGGAACTCACTGGGTTGCTTACGCGATCGATCCACGTGGAATTATCTATTTTGATTCGTACGGGCTAGCACCACCAGTTGAGTTTCTCAGGTATGTCCGCGGAGTGCCTCGTACTCTCAACAGCAGATTTTATAATGTTCCAGTGTGGCAGTCGACGTTACCAACACAAACACTAATTGATCCGCCCATTTGTGGTCGGGAGGTTTTAAATGTTCTCGATGCGATCTCAAGAAATCTGGCAACGTCTCCGCATCGAGTAGTGCATGAATATACCGCATCGAGAAATGCTTAGCATTTTCATGCTCGCATTTGAAAAACAGCAATAAGAATAATGGTGGATATTTACGGAAGACCTTTCACAAGAAAAGTCAAACCAAGCACAGATGCTGATCTCTCAAAATATGCGACCCGAGATGAAGTCGATAATCTTTTGAATATAGCTGGAGTTGACCCAGATGAAGTTGCTATTTTCCAAGACAGGCAAGGAAAACTAAGAACGAGCAACATTAAGTGGAATGATATAATTCGCAGAGTTCTTGGAGCTACCAAGGATAACTTCGTTGCATTTAGTGATGGCGGCCGGATCAAGGACTCGAATATATCAATCGCAAGCATCAAAGACAGTATTGATAAAGGTGTTGACAAGTGCGTGAAAAAAGCCGGTGACACGATGACAGGAGAACTCAGCATGAATGGAAACAAAATAACCGTACTCAGAGATCCAGCCTCGAACGACGATGCAGCAAACAAACAGTATGTGGACACAGCCGACAGCGTCATAGATACCAAATTATCCACGTTACGAGCTGAGTATGATGTTCATGTGACCCAGTTTGGAAGACTTCGCAGAAACGTTCTTAACACCGTAGATGAGTTCTTCGGGAAACCTAATGCCGTCAGTATGAAACTCACCGAAATTAAGGAAACATTAGATAACGTAGTAAATGGAATTCCGCAGATAATGGAAAAATTTAATTTAATTAAAATTCCTGCCGGAGTAACCCCAAAAAACCTTGTGTGTACGATAAAATCAGGAAGGGAAACATGGTCACAACAAAACAAGACTATTACACATACTGCAGATGTTACTGGAATATACAGACTGACAGTACTCTCTGCTGTAGAATTTAAGATATCTACCAGACATGATTTAACTAGCAAGTTTTCCCGAGTTGCGTCTGTGGTGATAAACAAAAGAACCGAAGAAACTTTTACGCTGGAAGCCGAAAATCCGGAAGGATTAGCCACAGTCAATTACTGGTATTGTCTGGAATTTGTCGCCGAAACACCTTAATTGGTCACCGGGTAAAGTAATAATGGAAGCATCCGCGTATAGATACAATCAAGTCCGTGAGTGGCAATCTGAGTTAAAAACTGTCATCGACGCGACGTCCCAAAAAGTAAAAAAATACCGCAGACGCATAACAGTGTTAGACGTTATGGTTTATTCAGTATCCGCCGTTGTTGCATCCGCCGGAGTAGTATTATCAGCGGTCACTCCGGTAACAGCAGTAGTCGCTGCCACGATCTCTGTTTGTACGACCACTACCGCGGCAGGAGTTTTCGGCATCATAGCAAAAAAAATATCCTCGTGCGCGAACACGAAATTACACGATTACACGACAAAATTAAATACAGCCACGACCGCATATCAGAAATTATCACTGCTGATATCATCATCGTTAGACGCGCAATCCAGCGACGCTACGTCGATATCAGATTCTGAATTCAAACTAATGTCAGATGCGTACAATGACTATTTGAAAACTAAACAAATAAATAATGTCACAAGAACTGCTTCAACAAATAGTCACAAACACAACACCGGTAAGGACCACAATGATCTCAGTGTCCTCGACAAAGCCAGAATTCAGTATTAATTTTCGAACTCCAATTCGTGCGAGTGAAATCGCGTTGTCGAAGCTCAGTGTGTATCACAGCTGGCCTAATATCAGGTCGGCATCATTTTCCGGCCTGCAGCCGAATAATTCGTTTGTGTTCTCGTACAAAAACAAATCCGATGACGTTCCAGAATGGGATACAATTACGCTACCCACTGGGAGTTATCAGATCGAAGAAATCAACAATGAGATACAACGCCAAATAAAACGAATCACCGGCAAGGAAGCCAAAATATCTGTGACCGCGCACGAACCAACGCTGTCTGCGGTCATTGAAATCTCAACACCGGGATACGCCGTGGATATTTATAACAGCTCAATCCGGACCGTATTAGGATGGCCACCACAAGACCCACCCGGGGTTAAACCGCGCCCACCACCACCTGTTAAATCAGATTTCACGACTACGAAAGAAGAAGTACACGACCTTATCAACAAAGTCGACAGTAAAGGGTTTGTTTTAGTTCGAAATCAACCACTAATAGAAGAAGTTATATTCAGTAATATATTCAAAGATGGTTTGGGTTTACATTTTAACATAAAGGGGCATTTTCCCCCCAACTCGCTTTTCATTACGCATGTTACCGAGATAGAATCTCATTTATTTGTTCCGATCAAACAAATGCATCAAGAACAACTAAAACTGTTGCGAGGATATTTCCAGGATTATATTTCTGATATAACAAGTTCACGCGATAAAATTATCACAACAATAGAAAAACTAAACAAACTCGCAGCCGTAATGGAATTTATAAATCAAACAGTAATTCAAATATTTCTGGATGATCCTACCCCGGAACGAAGAATAAAATTTGCAACATTGTATAATATTCCCGTTGACGGTATTTCAACTTTTAAATTTCCGGGATATAACGCGCCCACGCTGAGAAAATCAGTCCAAGATCTCATCGAGGAATCTTTCGAAGATATTCTTGCCGCGTACACGCGAACAAAACCACAACCTGTTATTCTCAAGCACGACAACAGTACATCCGCGGATGGCAGACACATCTCACCCGGGATCGTAAATATCACAGATGTTATCGCGGTCAATCTTGTATGTGACGTCATCGACGGTAGCTACAGCGCTGGCAGCGCTAGCGCTGACACTACGACGGCCCAACAGGGGTTTATCCTGTATACGTTCACACCAAAAGACCCCCCTGGTTTTCTGATTGTGCAAGAACCAATCAATGTGGTCTATCTGCGGTGTCATACCGTGTGGTTGTCAACGATAAATTTCAAACTCACCGACCAACGGGGAAATTTGTTGGACCTGCGTGGCGAGACTGTCTCGGTACAATTACTGGTGAAATCCTGAAAATGTAAAACATTTCTCGAACGCATAGCGTTTTACAATTAAAAAAAAAACAGTTGTGTATAATGGAACACGAATACATCCACGCACGAGTTTATATCCATGATAAGCAAATTCTTCACACGGCAATAAAAACCGCATTTGGAAACTCAAAGAGTTTCTCGGAACAGTATTTCCCCGTTAAAATAATCGTTGACGTGTATGGTGACGAAGACTTCTTGTTAACTCCGTCACAATTAACAGAGCTACAGCAAAATCATATGATCATAGTTTGGTGTCAACGAGAACAGATTATGAACTATTCTCATTGTTGTATTGATGTTGAAACGCTTGAGCAAATCCTGAAAATGTAAAACATTTCCAAAATCTGAAAGCGCCCCTGGAACCGTTAACGGTTCCCAGGCAAAAAAAATGTATTATTTTTTTTTACCGTGAAAATGTACAAAGCGTGAGACACTTTCAGTGTGTGAAACTCAAAGAGTTTTCGAAAACGCATAGCGTTTCCACGCACTTATACTTCGTCGACGGAGTCACAAACACTAGTACCCGTAGGCATTTCCGTGTCAGAACTCGAAGAGTTTTCGAAACTCGAAGAGTTTTCGGAAGTGTTAGCGTTTCCAAGATTCTTTATGTGACCTTGTAGCCGTCGTACCCTGGTGTTGATTAATTTTCGAGTCTCATATTGTTGTGACAATCCAAGCCTGATCTTCTCAACTGCGCCGCACAGTGGAACGAATTCAGATACCTGATCGTCAGTTATCGACGCAAGTGACCCGTAAACGTAATTCTGTATATTTTTAATGAACCTATAACACGCGGCGAGATTGTTCTTGCCGGCGCGCTCATTCAACGATTCAAAATCTGACATAATTGTTTCAGCGTTTAGTAAAATATTAAAACCACGCTGTTGCAATTTTTCGAGTTCAACAATTATGACATTTATGTTTTCGTGATTCATATTATTATATTTTTTATATTTTTAAATTGCATGAGAGTGTTTACGAGTTATCGTCGAGGATAAGCTGTATGTAGGAAAATGAAATATATTGTTTGAGCGATTTTGAAAATGCTGTTTTGTAGATCCCATTTGCGACTCGTTGTACCGAAGGTTGACAAATACCGAAATATTTGCCAGCTGCGGCCATTGATTGAAATATCATTTCTTGGCCCGTCTCTGTATTTCGAGACTTAACAGCCCGTTTTCCAACTGTTTTACAATGACCTGTGTTACCCAGTAAGCAGTTCTTGCGTTGCGTGACCATCCGAAGATTGTTTATGGCATTATTGGTCGGATTCCCGTCAACGTGGTCAACGACAAGACCCTTAGGGATCAATCCATGGAAACATTCATAGACGAAACGATGACAGAGATAATCTTTTTCTCCAGCATGGAATTTTAGATAACCGGTATTGGATACAACACCGATTGGTTTCCGTCGCTGGCAGTGTCTGACTGTATCATCGTGTGACGCTTCATAATTTGGAATAGTTGGATGTGGAACAAATTCTTGTTCGGGGACGAATTCTTGATTCATTATACTATAAGCAAATCATTTGTCTAATTCATAATTTGTCTGAAAACTTATTTATGTAATCACGCTCCGAGAGAGTGTTATCACAGTATTTTTTATCATAATACCGTTTTAGTTCTCGATAGCGTTTTCCACCACACGCTGAACATAATTGCGTTTTTCCTCGTACTCCAATGCCGCATCTGATACACGGTATCGGTCCTAGACTCCCGCCGCGGACCTGTTGAGCATGTTGTCCACAGTATTCGCCTCTGCAACGTCTGTTACACGGCGCTGATGAATTTAGTTTAATCCACTTGCATTGGTGCATATAATATATTTGTCTATTTAAATACTTGTCTTAATTATAATAATGAGTTTTGAAAGACTATCCAGAATAAAACCCGCAGGTTCTCGATTCGATCTTGACCGGTTAACCACTGATCGTCGACGAAGAGAGTTAGCAACGGTAATTGGTGTTATCAAGGATGCCAAAGAAGAGTTTCGTCGTGATGGTGCCGCACACACGTGGTCTTCGTATAAAATTATCCGCGAAACTCGAAGAGTTTCCCGTGAAAACTCCTTGAGTTTCATCATTGATGGTACCATCAACGATACAATCGCGCGTAATATAATTGAGTATCTCGACACGAGAAGATATTTCGTGCAGATAAAATTTATTGTTGGAGTCGACGACGAGGGAACCCGAAAGTGGATTATCAGAGACAAACTAGACCCTGTTCTTGATCCGCGCGGAAAAACCATTTTGTTGAGCAAAGACTCAAACCCGGGAGTACTTGTTGGGATTGATAAACCGTATTATGCCAGAGCGTATCCTGTGACCGCGGTCGTTTATGGAATTTATCCGATAAAGAAACCAAGTGTCGATAAACTCGCCCCGATGAGGGTGTCGCCGTTGACAGAGTCAAGGATGAATTGTGTAGCTGAGCGAGTAATGGAACATTTTAAAAATGCACCACGTGGAAATGGTCTAACCGAGATCAGAAAAAATAAAATAACAGAATGGGCTAAACGAGTAGCGGATACAGGAGCGTCAATAAATGATGTTGCCGCGTTGGAACGCTCGCTGAGATTTCCTATAACGGTTTCATCGTTAACCGGTACGGTATTGTACGAGTCAAAATATAATCGCAATGGAGCTTCAATAAATATTATCGATCATAACAGTCACGCTTGGACTGACCAGGTTAGGATATTTCCGCGAGACCGTGTTGTGAAGTATTACTCGGGAAATATGTTTGATTGTATTCATCGGATAAGTAAAACCGATCCAGTGTCGGTGTGGTTATTCTCGAGCGAAGATGGAGAATATAATCAGTTTGTGAGACCCGACGGGGAAATATACAGAACGGCGGCGTTACAGCACGAAATGAAAAAACTCGCAGAAAAATATCATGCGACGGACACTGATACGTTACTGCGACACTGTTTTACTGTCCCGGGTGTTGCCGCGCATGTAGCCCGGGAACGAAATTCATGGAGACCAACTCCGAAAAGTTTCCTTGGGGATATCCAACAGAGCTGTGTCGAATACGGACACGGCGGTTTGTGGAATACTCGATATGATCACCGCGGTATGATATCCGTGGACATGACGGCGTGTTATCCAGGAAGTTTCCTTGGGCGTGGAGAATGCAGCGAATATTTTAAACGGTTTGGCCACGTTACAAACTCGATGACAAGAGTTGCTGTAAACGGACCATTGCCTGATTTTGACTTGACCGGATTTGCTTGTGTGTCGTCGTTTAAATTCGCTAAGGATTTACATCCTGTGTGTTATGTTTGGTTTGGCAGACATTTCGTTGAGAAGCGATGGGCTCCAATAGTGTTATTGCGATACATGCTTGACAGTCAAATACTGTTGTCGCTGACGGTCAGCGAAGCGATTATATGTTATTGTCGTCAAACCGAAGTTTGGTTGCCAACTCCGGTTACGTCACAAGAAGTCATCGAAGATTGGTCACGAGAATATCCAGAAACTTCTATCGACGATATTATCAAAAATGATGCAAGCACAGCAAAAGATCTAGGACGAAAAATAATAGGAAAATTCACTCAAGGTGGAGCGTATGATCATAAACAACATCACAGTCGATTAATCATGGACAAGACTGAATTGGATCTTATTGTCGCTGATGCAGCCACGAACAACATGTTCTGTAAACGCGAAGATGTGTTTCTGTCAAACGGGGAAAAACTAGGGACTGTTTTTAGTTACATCGACGGAGAATCATCTCAGTACACACATTTGAGATCTTCGATGCTCGCTTATGTATCCATAAATTTGTTGTCGATGATTAATCAATTCCCCGTTGACGCAGTAAGAGTTGCAACGGATTCATTTTATACTGATAAAAAACACTTAGCGGTGTTGAATAATGTTATATCGGATGATCCATCGTGGGGCTCGTGGAGAATAAAGAATGAAATGTTACACGGATATTGTGAATCGGCTGATGTGACAATCGAAGATAAATACCGCAGCGCAGAAATGCCTTCGACGTCGTTGTCGCCGCCGGTGCACGATCCTGTTACAAGACACAAAACAGTTTATCTGAACGGGCCTGGTGGTTCTGGTAAAACAACTCGAGCGATTGAATTATTTAGAAACTCTGACATGATTGTGCTAACACCCACACACAGACTTGCCAGGGAGATGAGACAACGCAAAGTAAAAGCTTGCACGTATCACAGTTTTTTCAAATACAGTGGTGGTACGTGGACACCATCGCGGATGGGGACGAAATATATCCCTGAGAAAATCATCTGGGATGAGATAGACACTGTGCCGTTGGATACATTAAAACAGTTTCTGGATTGGCTGCTAAAAAAAAATACCGCAGTGGTGATGTGCGGCGATCATGGTCAACCACCGCCATTTACAGGTGAATCTCCACACGAGTGGCTGAAAACTTTTGTAGATTATTATGAGGAAATAACTAACGATCACAGAGCACTCGATGAAACGCTGAAAGAGTTTAAGACACTGATCAGGCTACAAACCAATAAAGTCCAGTGTGAGATAATGCGTGAAATAATTCCACAGACGGAGCTGAGCGACTTTTGGGAAACGTGGAAACCAGATGATTTAATTGTTGCAAGTAGAAAGATAGTCAGGGACACGCTTCAGCAGCAGTTATTTCAGTTACATCAGAAGAAATTTCCCATGTTGCCAACGCCGCTGTGTTATAGACCAGCTGATACGCGACTGCAGAATATTGATGTTGATATTCCAACGCGCGTATCTGCGTCGGGTCCCTTGACAGAGTCAAGGAAACAGAATTTAGTATTAAATGATATTGTTGTCGTTGATGTTGATGCTGTCGAACAGGCACTGAAAATGAGCAAATCCCCGTGGACGCTAGGATACGCTATGACCATCCACAGTTCGCAGGGACTAACTATTTCAGATACAACAGTTTGGATTGTTGATGATCGCATCGAATGGTCAAATTTAGTTTATTTAGCAGTCTCCAGAGTAAGAAGGATAGCTCAGTTACGAAGAATTGTATTAGATGATGTTGTCAACGACAGCATCAACAGATCAATCGCTGATGATACAATAAGAAAGAAATTAGCCGGTTACAAACAGAGCGACAAAAAAAATGGCAGAGAGTTTGATCTCGACGAAACATTTATTATACAATTACAACAACAGCAGAATAATCACTGCGCGAGTTGTAATTGTTTATTGCTGTGGCAGTATTCGAAAAATAATCCAAGGCAATTTACCGTAGATAGAATAGATAGTAATCGCGGTCATACGCGTGAAAATGTAATGCTGACCTGTCTTGAGTGTAATCGACGCAGAGGTGTTGCTGCAGTTATTTAAGTGATCGAGGTGGTAATTGTGTATCCGTGGGAATCACCTGAAGTTGCTCGCGTGTGAATCCACGCTGAGGAGCAGTTGAATCTAATCTGTAGATTGCGTTTCTCCCAGTTGATCTGGTTATGCTGGATATCTTGTGTGTGGTAACACTCCATGTCGGATCGGTTGCTCTCTTTTTTCCTCCTTCTAGTTCGCCTGGTTCGTATAAATACCTAACGGTGACATTACCCAGCAGTGGGGACGCTAGCGTCCGTGGCTGCGTTGAAACATGTCCGCGTGTACTGACGCGGGGTATATATTTTTTTGTGATTGCATTTACAGGTCTCATGTTTGTTGTTCTGGTAATTTCATTATTCAGCGCGGCTATCACGTTTGGCAGTCTTGCAACCCATTCACGAGATCTCGTATCGTAAATGAATTCCCTCGCGTACTGGTATCCGAATAATCTCTCAGCGAGTGTTCTATTAAATCGCTCAACAATTGCCTGATCCCGATGAATTTCAGTATGCCCTCGTCGTATGATAACGTTATGCTGCTTTGTCAGTGATGATACCGCGCCCTGAAATTCTTTACCAGGATCAACTTGTAATAATCGTGGCCAGTTTAGAGGTCCTCGTTGATAAATTCGTTTAAACGCAGAGGCGACTTCGGACGCTGTTTTAGTCGCTAACGGTTCTGCTTCTTTGTATCTACTGGCAACATCAACTACTGTTAGCGCGTATTTGTATATTTTTCTACGGACAGTATCATGAGGCAGGAATAGTATGTCAGCCTGATGAACTTCATTGGGGGTACTAACATCAAAATGTGCAAAATTGATTTGTCGAGGTGGTGGTAGGTAGATTTGCCATATTGCTTGTTTTGATAGCCAATTTTTGGCAACCTTGCGTGTTACTTTTGCTGCGCTGGCGAGTTTATTAATTGCTGAGTTACCTCTCCAGTATCCGATTGGGGAATAATAAATCGCTTGCATTGGAAATGCTTCCATTGTTATTAATTATCCAGCGCCTAATGCTAATTTAGATTTCATCGCTGATCTTACTAACCAATTAGCGAGTGACTCCTTAAATGATTTATTTTTTATGGCGCTTAGTGCATGAATTAATTTCACATCCGCGATATGCCTGTCTTGTAGATCTTTACTTCGATAAGCAACATCATGTATGTGACACGCTGCGTCGATAGCGTTTATCGGATACTCTCCCGGTTTTGGTTTAGATTGTTCATCAAGTCTGATATCTAGTCGTGTCCCTGGACCGCAGTAATTGTATCCCGGAAGATGTTTTTCTCCTGGATATTTTGCCCAAGGGGTACCTGGAAGTCGTCCGAGGGTTGCTGCGATGTCACCTCCGCTGACTTTGTCAGGCTTTTTTTTTGAAATCTAAATTTTTTTGTGCCACATCGCGCACACTTACCAGAGAGTGCTTGTCTGTTATTTTTTGTTGTAATGGTTGTTATGTCGTTTGTAGGGGTTCGTGCCTTACACTTTACACAATATAAATCCATAATTATTATTCTTTATATACAAATGGAGATCACTGATTTTTCTGCGACGCGAAGAAAAGAACCAGTCAAGCATAATTCCGTGCTACCAAATTCTATCAGAATGATCATCATAGGACCGTCAGGATCAGGTAAAACGCAACTGCTACTGAACATGATAATGAAGTGGATGAAATGGGATAAACTATACTTGATAGCTCCGTCTGTGGATGATCAACGTTGTTATGATGTTATAAAAGATTTTAATGAGAGTGCAAAAGCGCTGAGTGAAGACGGCGAGGATGTTGTTGAATTTATAACTGATATTGAAGAAGCTCCGTCCGTGGAAGACCTTAACGGTGAAATAAATAACCTAGTAGTGTATGATGATGTGATGCTGGACAAGCAAAAAAATCCTGCAAGAATATTTTCACGAGGTCGTCATAAAAACACTGATGTGATTTATGTTACTCAGCGTTATACACAAATTCCTAAAGTAATTAGAGACAACTGTAATCTTCTTGCGGTGTTTAATGGAGTTGATGTTCACACGCTGAGAAACATTCATCAGACATGGTGTAGCGGTGATATGGACATAAATAAATTCAAAAATTTCTTTAGTCGCGCTCAAAGAACCCCGCATGGATTTGTAACAATAAATTTACACGACCCGCGGACACGATACCGTATCGGACTTGATACACTGTATGGTTAACATGAAAATGTTTCCTTGGAAATCTTTGACTTTCCACAGCAGCAGAGGGGGCGCAAACTACACCTGATTTTTCGATGATACCTCACCGTGGAAATTATGTCGGATACGAGTCGGATTTATTGAAGTAACTCGCGTTATATCAGCGGAAATACAAAGCATTTTCAAGGACATTTTTTTTTGTCTCGTTTTCTGAATAAAAGTGTTATTTCATGGAAATAACGCTTCTATCGGGAATAGTTTCCGTGGATGGGGTATCTCGGAAAAGTATCTTGTAGGATTCGCCCCCTCTGCTGCTCTGGATCAGAAGGTCGCAACGCTCAGCGTTTTATAAAATCTGACGTATAATCCACAGTAACGCACTGTCTTTCTACCAACTAATTCTTTCCTATTAGTGGTGTTGACGTTGGCGTTAGTGGACATGTAACGGTTTTGTATCCCTTTCCAGTTACAAACAGGTTGTTACATCTCGTTATAGACAATGACTTCAATGTTAGCTATCCTGTGAGTACCGTGTAAACTAAGTCGCCAAGAACACTGAGGAACATAAATGGGGTGGAGGTTTTAACGTTGTCACCATACTTATCTGATTTTCGAACATCTCTTTCATGTCTGACTCTCGGCTTCAACCTGGTCTTTTCTAATATTATTGTAAGCTAAATATTTCTCTCGCACTCTCAGACGCTGCAAAAAAGGGTTGATATTGATGTCAAATAGATATCTACATTTTTGCGCATCCTTTATTACAAGTTTCAAACTATTAGTAACAAAAGGACAAACCAAATGTACTTGTGCTTATACTTTGAAATTTTTTAAATTACGTTTTTATCGACTTATTGGGTCATACAAAAGTGAATAAGGCAGTGAAAAGTCGAACAACTCACAAAAAGTGATCCGATTTCATCGAAGAAGTAAAAAATAAATATTACACCATTTGTCAACCATGACTTGCACATAGTTATTCTTTTCTCAGTAATTATGTTTCTATTTTTCCAAAGTCCCTCCTGTGTGGTAACTAAACTACTCCTGGCATTTTAAATAATTAGTAAATTTGCCCAAACCCGCAATACAATTCTGATTTGCCCAAACCTGCAAAACATCTTTGGATTCGCCCAAACCTACAATACATTTTGGATTTGCCCAAGCCTGCAATACATCTTGGAATTGCCCAAGCCTGCAATGCAACTTTGGATTCGTGGAAAGAAATATCCAAATTCAATATAGAATTGTTCTAGATATCAAGATGTCAGTGACTTAAATATAAAACAAAAAATAATATTGGGTGATCCCAATTGCAAGATATGTTATTCTTCTGATAATGACAATGCAATTTTAGTTCATATATTAAGCAAAACAATATTGTCAGATGACTCTGGAGTTCAAATGTAACGTTTGCACGACAAAACACGAAACGGACAGCAATATATCTAAAAAACAAAACAATTCTCTTTGGAGATGTAAGAAGTTCTGAAGAGAAACAAAATGGTTTAAAACTTTTTGGGTATTACTAGCTAAACACATAATTTACAAATTTAAAACTCTTGGGAAGAAACCCACTTTTCAGTAATTTCATTCTGAAGTTATACTTGTCATTGAGAAGTTAGGACAGCAAAGGTTGGTAAACCAGAGGCTAAATTTTTTTTGAAGAAATAGAGTCATGTAATGGCATATTTAAAAATTTCAAGGTATGTAAGCATGTATGTACCACTATATATATATATATATATATATATATATATATATATATATATATATATATATATATATATATATATATATATATATATATAGATAGATAGATAGATAGATAGATAGATAGTTGTAGAACTTATCATTTTTGTTTTTATTAAAGGAAACACATTTAAAGTCAGGTGGAAACACAGAGGCCCTTTATAAAATTACGCAAGAGAATGACAAACTTAACACAAAACAAAATACTACTACTACTACTACTACTACTAATAATAATAATAATAATATTGATATTAAAGTTTACGTTCCTGTCACGGCAACAAAAGAAAATGTGTATCTCTTCATCAACCAAGTTTTCTATAAAAAAAATACTTGCATTTAGAAACACTATTCTAGAGTCAACGATTTCGTGTCTTTAATGTCCTCGAAAGAATTTTAAGCACAATCCCCTGCTGTTGAATCTCGTATTGTTTACTGATAAAATGGGGGAATAGTTCGCTCAGCGCTTAAAGGAACCGAGGTACGAATGGATATGTGTACGTCATGTTAGCTGGCTCTGTCAAACAATGTGGGAACATTCAAAAATATTCAGAAAACTGTAAAACAAAACATTCACCAATTAAGTCAACATGCAAATTGGTAAATGCTTACTTAAGATAAATATTTTAGTTTTATAATTAATTAAAGAGAGGAACTGAAAAGCTTGTTAAAAATGATCGACTAAAATGACCAATGAATGTTCATATATATCCTTGCAGGATGCTAAATTCTACGGTTTCGAAATGGCAAATAATTTTACGCAATTACATTTGACCAAGTCGATATTCCAGTGAAATCCGTAAATGTAAAAATAATGTGCGAAAAAAACTGTTTACATTAGATATGCACAAGAACTAAATTTTGAAAGACGATTGTAATTTTGAAGAAAAAAGATCACATGAAGATGTTTGTTGCATTATCATGCAAAATTTACGACAATTATCTCAAAATATACGACAATTATCTCAAAAGATACGACAATTATCTCAAAATAAACGACAATTATCTCAAAAGAAGAAGAAAGACCCAGCATGTTCAGTGAAAGGATTGCTAGAGTGCCAAAATTTGAAAAGTTGACGAAGGGTCCAGCCAGACCTTCTCTTGCGTTTAAGTGTGAAAATAATTTGTATATGCAAGTTGAAAAAGATGAACCTGGAAAAATAAGTCATGAGTGATTTTTTAGTGCTTAATGCCTACATTATTCATAATAGTGAAGTGTACAAATGCTGTAGATTTTCTCTCTTATGCTGTAGTACATTTCTTTCACGGTAGTGATGTCAGATGTAACAGGTTTAAATCGGAATATACGATGAACATTGAACTTTAATTTAGGCACTGAAATCCAAGGATATATACAAATTTTAGTGCCTAAATTAAATTTACGTTATTTAAGCCAAGGATATATATTCTAGTAAATTTTATAGAGTATGCGCATCTGGTTATAGTGTCCCGTTTTAAGGAATTCTTAGATTTTTTAGATTACTTGTCTGATTATTGGAATTCGATGCAATGGAAATATTCCTTAGACCGAAATAATTAGCCAATTACTAGGAGTAAACGTCACGGAGTGAAGTGTTAGTGAGTTTCCATGATGCCATGGTTCACTAGTAGTAAATTCAGGTCAAAACCGAATAAGTGTCCCTGGAATATCATAGTCCCTATTAAAATCTAGTGGTCTACATTGTTGTTGTGACTGCAGTGGCAGTATTTACGGTAGGAAACCGGTAAATTACAAAATGGAATCAACAAGAAGGGAATTAGCATATACCGTTTATGTCGCCATAGTGGCAAGTGTGATGCAGTTTTAGTGGAGAAATGTACCTTGAAACCAATAATTAACTGGCCGAAGGTGGCGTAGTTAAAATAGTTCCCTGTGTTAGGGGATAGTTCTATAGTTTCTACGGCGTGAACTGCTGACAGTACGGAAAAATGATGAAGAGAAACCATGCACATGTGCGCTTGATAGATAGTTGGTAGGTTGTGAGATCTGTTGTCTTGCATTGATTAGAGTAAAATTTATATATAGAATGGATACGTCGGGCTTTCTACTTTACAACTGAAGTTGAATAGAAGTCTTTGGAAATCTGGGTAAACTTGTGACTTCTAGCGGGAATCGCGCCAGGGTTTGACACCACTCGGTCAAGCAAATACCCCTGGCTTGTAACAATACTATCCTTCAAGACTGTTACATGACCTATAATTTATTGCAATAACATGTTAGCAGTTATTCACAAGATTTACCAAGACTAATTATGAGAAATTATATGATAACACATTGGGAGATTTTTGGGCATGATGAAGGAGAACGCCTGAGTAAACCAAATGTTTTCACTTACCCGATACATGGATTTTGCCAAGTCTATCAAGTACGTTATAACTGTGGGTCACGATGTATTCCCTAACAGTTTTTAGCACGAACCTAAATCAAGCTGCAAGACCTCTGACAATCTTTAAACTTGATTAGAAAGTTACAATGATGGAACGTTCATTATTTTCTTGACTAGAGTCCCTCTCCTGTAATCATAAATTTCAATGAACTAGCTATGTCTCACGTATCGTTTCTGACAAGAGTTTGTCAGCTTATTGACACAGATTTGATATTACAGTGGGATGGATTGCAGCTTCAAAATATTGGCGTGCATTTTGATCACCCAATACATTATTTTTTTGTTGCGACTTCTTTTACACGACTAATGAAAAATAAAACGATTACAAAACATGCGACAGAATAGTTCATCACATTCCTACAGGATAATTAGCTACGGTTCTTCTGACTATGTAGATCTCTCTCGATAACGTGGCTTTGTTTTGTCTTTTTTTAAACCGAATAGCAAACCTAAAACAACGCATATAATCATTATAAACACAAATTCATTGTTATAAATTTCGCCCTCCTGCAAGAATTAAATATTATTCCCGCTGACAAAATCCCATCATGATAAACTAAATATTTTTTGAAAGAGACGAATGTAAATGGTGCTGTTCATTTAATATATAGGCCTCCCAGAATAGCGGAGATTTCGCCCCCTGGAGAACTCGCTCTGGGACAACTCATCCCAGGTGTCAGAAGTAGCCCCAAGGATCATATATAGTAATTCTGAGATGTCGCCACATGGTTGTTAAGGCTTTATTTATTATTGTTTTTCTTCAACTTAATAACTTATTAAATCTATAAAATTTGCAATTTTTCCACTTTTCCATTTGATCAAGTCCGTTTCTGTACTTAACGAAAAATAAGTGTTGTCTGTCTCTTTTGCTCTGCTCTTCAAATCATTAGATGCCTTTTATTTGGAAAAATAGAGAGGATGTAAGCATGATGGGATGTCTGCAGTTTTATATATGAAAGGGTTCCAACCTCATAACCTGTCATCCTGAGATGACTTTATGGCATGGACCTCTATAACCCGAAATCGACTGAATTGACGATGACCATCAATAAGCCAAAGGGTTATATTATCATCTCTCTAACTGTACAATTTAATCTGATTGTTCGTTGAGATTTGCTAACCATTAACGAAAGATACTTGAACTCGATAAAAAGCATCACTGACGCCTACTCAGGAAATGCGGTCGCTACAGAGTTCATCATCATAGCTAATGCGCAGAATTCGGACGGTATCTGAAAGATCACTTGTACTATGCCCATCATTTAGTTTATTTCTTCTTTTTGTCAGTGTTCGTAATTTTATTATTTTTCAATAATATCTAACTATTTCAAGCTGAACGAGAAGTTTAAAAAAAATATTTCACTACTAAATTACCGATGCAAAATAAACAAGATTACGTTATTTTATTATATATAAAAACACAATGATCATGCGTACTAACGGGATTTTGTTACCGTAAATGCATATTTGAACTACTCGACGTACTTGGGACATAATGCGAAGATCATCTTTAAAAACAAATTTAAATGTCACATTTAAATCCTGGGCTAAACTGAATAATATTTCACATGGTCCGAATCAGCTTGGAAGTTTGGAGAATCAGCCAGGAATCTTGGCTGATTCAGTCAGTAATTTGTACCGATTCAGCCTGTAGAGATAGTGTTATCAATATTTTTGACTACATCTAAAAATGAAACATGCGTACTAGATGCAGTATACGTAAATTTAATCGTCGGGTGAAAATGATTTAGGCGATCAATAATTGTTTTCAGTTCTTCAGTTGAATGCTTCCAGATCATAAATATGTCATCTAAAAATCTGAACCAAAGAGATGGATTAAACTTTTCGTTTTGAAGAAAATCCTTTTCTAATTTGCCCATGAAAGGGAAGAGTATGAAGGAGCCATATTAATACCCATTGACGTACCCATTATTTGTATGTAATTCGTATTATTAAATTGAAAATAATTATTTTTCAAGATAAGTTTTATTATTTTACAAATATCGTCAATAGATAGTGTGCTATTATTAGGATTGTTATCAAGAAAATATTTACACGCTTTAATGCCATCTGCATGCGGAATGTTGGTATATAGTGATGTTACATCTAATGATACCAGGATTGAGTTATCAGATTGCTGTGGAAGAGACTTCAACTTTTTAATGAAAATAGTTGTATCTTTAATGTATGAAGGAAGTGATTTCATTAACGGTTGTAAAACACTATCAATAAATTTGGATAGGTTTTCAGTATACGAATTACAACCTGATATAATGGGTCGTCCTGGACAAGTTAAAGGTAAATTATGGACAGGATTTTTTTAAGTTTTGGGTAATATGTAGAACTGAGGTGTACGTATGTTAAGAGGGAAAGTATCAAATTCCTCATATACGGAATTATCTTTTTAGCGATCTCATTAATGCATGTTGAAATTTTTTATTTAATTTCTATTAACGGGTCTTCGATAATATGTTTGTAGTATTTTTCATCATTTATTTGACGTTCAACTTCTTTAACATAATCATCTTGATTCATAATAATAATAGTGTTTGATTTATCAGCCTTTTTAATCGCTATACTGTCGCCATTCATTAGATTATATAAAGACTTAATTTTGTCCTTAGAAATATTACTGTGATATTGCTTTTTATGATTACCAGTTAATATCTCTTTTGTAATCGCGTATTTATAAAAATCAAAATATGAATCACCAGCATAGAACATCCCCCCTCCTTTTAGAAGATTTTGAAGAAGAAAAAAAAATAATAAAAAAAATTAAAAAAAAAAAAATCTCGAAAAAAAAAAAAAACCACCAGGCAAATGCAACAAGAAACCAGCGATGTAAAGCAAGCAGGACCGTTCCCGAGCTCTCCTTCCCACTAATGACAGCCAATCATTCAACTGTAGGGACCTTTATGGACCCACAGATTGAGGCCAAACTATCAGGGTTCCTTGAATCCATAAAAGCCTGGGGGAGGTGGCACCATCCCCTTCCCCAGGAACAACTAGCAGGCTGCGGTGCAGTCAGAAAAAAGTGGCACATGCACAATTGTGCGAACGCTACTATAATTAAACTCAACAACAACAAATATGAATCACGTAAAAGATGATTTAATTCTGTTATAAAAAGGTTATCTGGGTGACAAGTTTTGGGGTGACTTCTCCAACCAATTGGGGCGACTTCTCCAACCACTCTGGGGCGAGTTCTCCGCATACCGGCCTCCCAAACTTCATTAATCTTTTCTCAGTAATGGGACAATTACACAAACACACTAACACAGTACTTCTATCCATCCACCCCTCCATCCATCGATCGATCGATCGATCGATCAATCGAGAGAGAGAGAGAGAGAGAGAGAGAGAGAGAGAGAGAGAGAGAGAGAGGAAAGCGAGCAGACAGATATACAAATAGGTAGGTAGGCAGATTGTGTCGGTTTTACATAACTGTAATCTTCACAGGAATCCCAGACATTTAAAACAACAAAAATATGGAAGTCTAAATTGACACAGAAGGAAACATTTATCCCCGGATCCAACACCATGTCTGCTTATAAACTTGTACATAAAATCCTATAGGGTCAAAGAGGTTAGAGTTATAATTCGTTCCAAGTAAGAATCGAACCAATTCTGCGAGTAACGACAACAACCTCGCCTAATTCTCACGCGCGATCACTCGAACCAATAGGGCCATGCGCTCATACCCCCCAAAACGACTGAATGAGGTCGAAGGTATATATGTAATGTTATACATGATATAATAATTACCCTCGATGTATTTATTGCTATCTAATGCCTACCAACACAGTGCATTTTGCGAGGGATAAACGTAGCATTGTCAGAAAATAATCTGAAACCTGACAGTTGATCCATAGCCTTGTATATCCAATCAATTTTCTTTTCTAACGGTACGTCGGTGAAGAATAAATCCTTATCCCAAAGGAGAACCAAACTTTAATATGGCTGCTTTTATCACGTTATAAAAACATCATCATTTCCCAAGATAAATTTCATATCAACCTGAACTGCTTGGTATAAAGCGGAGACAACGCGATAATTGCTGGGTGAATGTTCAATTCGGTCTCTGAGGAAGATGGTTTATCCAGAAACAGATGAAAAATGTTTGACCGAAGAACGTTTCAATGCAATTTTGACTCGACCAGCACGCCATATAGTGCTCTTGAATTTCACACATGCTGCTGTATTACAAAATAGATCAAGAATTTCCCATTAAAGATGTCACAACAAAATAATGCCAAGTCCTTCGGGTAGACTCAGTAATTGATAACTGAGATCTTTATTTCGGTAATAGATTTCGCATGCACATTTAATTGACATGTTATGCAGGGACACTGATCTAAATAAATGGCCATCATTTCATCCAGATTTTGCCTTGTGAATATGATAACTACCGATGGGACATCAACTAATAATAAGAAAACGATGAGTAATCTATGGGGAGTTAATGAGAAAGAGAACCTGCCATTAATATTATTCTGAATGACTTGGTATGTTATTAAGAGATCATGAGGCACTTCAGTTTTTAAGACTGGTGTGTTTTCTCATTTGAAGATACCAAGATATAATGTATTCCATAAAGAAGCACCATCCAACAAAAAGAAAGAAAGAAAGAAAGGAAGAAAGAAAGAAGAAAGTGATGTTCCTTGAGCAGGATACACCTACTGATAGGAATTTTACAATCTGAAGCAACTTATTCAATTAGAATATATTATAAATTCAATGGAAGCTCAACACCTTCCAGACTGACCATTGCTAACAAGCTTATTTCAAAGTAAGAATGTCACTCACTGTCTAGTGCTTGATGATAGATTTATGAACAAAGTAACCTTTATCATGAAATCACCATGTTGATGACCACTGAGAGAATGCAGCCTTTAACACAGTGTAGACGAATTTTGACCATTTAAAAATTCTCATACTCTCAAATAATCAGTTATATTCTATGTATGAATAAAGCAACAGAAGAACAGTTTCTGTCTGTGTGTGTGTGTGTGTGTGTGTGTGTGTGTAATATTTGGATTTTTAGCGTAGCTTGAACAACTTTTCAGTCATATCCCTATGATGTCTGCAATATGGCTATTTATAGTAATGTCTAGCACTGGGGCATGATGCCAAAAATATGTAGCAGTATGTCCCACTCAGTCATATTATCCTGACACCAGGCCGACCAGTCCCAACACTAATCTCTTAATGCTGAGCACCAAGTGAGGCAGCTGCTAATACCATTTCTATAAGTCTTTGGTTTGAGTTGGGCAAGATTTGAACCTGTGACCTCATGCATCCAGAACAGTTTCTAGCACAGTTGAAGTATCTTTTATTTCAATATACGATGCCATGTTATTCTTTGTGAATAAACTTGAAAAATTATGACATGCATATCATTATACAATTAATACTGCAGCATGCCTCTGAGATTTAATTATATAAGTTTTAATAAGCTGTTTACTTTATATATTTCAAATCTTATCTAAAGGATGAATGCAATAAATCAAAACTATTTTACATGTGATAAAGCTCTTCATTTTTAATCTGTATATCGATGTCAATTATTTCTTCCAAGGGGCTTTAGAAACAACATGGTAATCAAGAGGAAAGTATCAGAAATTAATAACCAAAACAACAAGCACTTTTATTAAAAATTTCATTTACTGAGAATGAACTGTGAAGTCCATGCAGACGAGTCTGTAAATTTACCCATGTGTATATGATAACAGGTACAAATATATGTAGTTGATCAAAAGGGATGTATGTTGTTGCTAGGCAATTTTTCTAATGTACATTCTGTCATAGATAAGTAGGAGGATATTCAATAAATATAAAACAAGTAATTTGCTTCTAAATGATGCATATTTAACTGAATGTTTCAACAGCTAGATCACTGATAAATACCACAGACAATGGTACTAGTGTATTGTATTGATTCACAGGGCAAATGCAATCAGATCAGTTGGGGGTGCCATAAAACCCACTTTGGCTTAATAAGATCCATATGGACCTAGATTGAGTGGATGTCCACTAAGCTTAGTGGACATATACCAGATGTAGTAGACATCCACTATTGGTAGTGGACACTTAATTCTTTGCCCCATATTTACATTCATGACACTGAGTGGGAAATATATAATTCATGATGTATGTACAGTATAATTTCCTTCTAGAATTTTGTGGGATTTATGGAATTTGTTTCAGAAAATTTACATCAAACGAATTGCAACTTAAGTTAATTTTGTATTTCATTTTCTAATTCCATCAGCAAAAACTCATGGAAGGTTTCATATAATTAATTTGAAGATGATTACAAACTAACACAATTCTGATGCTGTGAGCAATGATCCTATTATTTCCAATGTAAAATGCCAATATAGCAAATCCAAGGCAAAAAAACTGCATTTGAAACCTAATAAATACAAAGCATTTCAAAGAACAACATTTAATTCACCTGATGCTTTTATTGAATAAAAAAGAAACATACATGTATATTTATTATTAAGTCAGATGGGAATTATTTCTATGTTATTTGTAAATAGCTGGTCCTAATTGTACATATCATGAATCCTCCATTTTATCCATGTTAATATCAGATTCAGTGTCCATGTACTTTTCACGCACATCTTTGATCTTTTCATACTCAAACTCTGCTCCTACAGCATATGACATAAGGGACTGCAAATCCCTCTCTTCCAGGTCACCAAAGATGTATCCATTAGCATTATCTACCACTTTCATCACACGCAACATGCTCTCTTTATCCTGCAAAATGGAGAAACACACAATTAATTATAGACCTTTGTTCTTGTGATTATAAATTTTATGAGCCATTAAACCAATTCTATGCAACTGATTTACTAGCTGAAAAAAATCCACATTCACCAAAAGAAAAGTCTATAATTATTTTAATGTATGACATCATGCATAATTTTTAACCAAACTTGTTTCCAAATAGTGATAACGCCACAAGGTGTAAAATCATGTAAAAGTCAATCATGTATTGACAGTGCATATTGAATTATTGCAGATCACATGATATGTGCCATTCAGTGAAACTGCAGATCTAAAAATGCAGGTAAATATATGCTTCATTTGTACCCTCTTTTAATAGTCATTGGATGAAAGTATTTAATATTTTCCTATATTGTGATACTGCATTTATTAAAATCAGGTATGCAAGTTGTTATATTATGTTGCAAGCTGTTATGTTATAATGTTACACTGTAAGGTATTGTTATGTTATGATGTTACACTGTAAGGTATTGTTATGTTATGATGTTACATAATAAGGTATGGTTATGTTTTGATGTTACACTGTAAGGTATTGTTATGTTATGATGTTACACTGTAAGGTATGGTTGTGTTATGATGTTACACTGTAAGGTATTGTTATGTTATGATGTTACACTGTAAGGTATTTTTATGTTATCATGTTATGTTGCAAGCTGTTATGTTCTGATGTTACACTGTAAGGTATTGTTATGTTATGATGTTATATTGTAAGGTATTTTTATGTTATCATGTCATGTTGCGAGCTGTTATGTTATGACAATATGTCACAAGATGTGTAATAATGTTATGCTGCAAAATGTTTCATTATGATGTTATGTTGCAAGATGTTATGTTACACTGTAAGGCATTGTTATGTTATGATGTTACACTGTAAGGTATTGTTATGTTATGATGTTACACTGTAAGGTATTGTTATGTTATGATGTTACACTGTAAAGTATCGTTATGTTATGATGTTACACTGTAAGGTATTGTTATGTTATGATGTTATGCTGCAAGCTGTTACACTGTGACATTGTCACAAGATGTTTTTATGTTATGCTGCTACAGCTCTTGATACAATATTGAGTTTAAATGTAGGACATGACTTCCAGCAAGTTATTACTGACAATTTATTTATAGAATTTGAAATAAACAGAATGACATGACAGCCGTGTTATATTTCACTGTAAAGTATTCAACTCAGCCATAATATATTTCACACCATTCAGCCCAACAATATGAATGTGATCAGCAATAAGCCTGTATCACCCATTTGTATTTTACAAAATACTGAACTGGCAAATAAATAATGCATTCAGCAAATGGTTTTAGTGAAACCAATCTAAGAGTAGAATAGGTCTCTTTGATAAAACTTGTCTGATCTGAATGAGTATTAAGTACATCTATTATCTCAAAAATAAGCTAAAAATGATGTCTGTTCGCCAAGATGGAAGTCATACATGAGTGATCTCCCCTAGGATAGAAAGGCATTGGCAAACTATATCCCAGAAATAATTAGCTACTTCTGGAGTGGATGTGCGTTCACTTCCATAGATGTAATTGCCTGAAGGCTTGGAAGGATATAAATATTAAGACACATTGTTTGCTTTACTTCTGAATTATTGGCCGAGTCAGCAAACACGACCTTTCTGATTGGTCACTGCTAGCCTAATGCACCATTTGTTATCATCAGTAATGAAATCAGTGCTTGGGTCCAGTACACCTGGCTCGCTCAGTGTTGTTGTTGTTGTAGTTGGGGTTTAATGCCATTTTTCAGCACATGATAGGCTATACATGGTGGTCAGTATAAATGGCAGAGGAAAAACCTGGGAAAACCCCTGAAAGAACAACGAGAAGCTACCTGCATGCTTTCTCACATACCCACATTGGCAGAGCCTGAGACTTGAACCCAAACGGAGAGGTGAGATGGCAATGATCTGTAACAGTGAGTGTTAAAACCATTCTGCCACTCAGGGCCCCAAAGCTAGCTCAATGCACTGTGGACTGTTATGACAATAATCACAATAACTCACCAGTTGAGTGATTTAACTCTTGTCCATTCCAGTTGAGTGGTTTAATACATGTCCATTTGCACTGCAAGAATTCATTGTACCTCATCATGTACAATAATTTGCCAGCTGAGTGGTTTAACATTAGTCCATTTGAACTGGGAGGATTCATTGTATCTCATCAAGTACAGGATGCTGGTAAGTATTCAGTTTACACATTAAACTGATCTATTAACCATTAAAGGGAATGCCATCTGCTCACATTTTATTCCATATATCTAGCACAAGACCACTTGTTAACTATTATGATAGCAACCAGCAGCAATTTTCACTGCTTCATTCAGACCTAAGGATATGAGTATTTTACTCTCAGGTTTGGAACTGCATTTATAAAACAATCTGAATGGGTTTCTTGTGAACACTGCAAAACATAAGCTTGTGATACCTGTGGTCTTAATCATGAAGATGTTAATTGTGCCTTTCAGAATGTATAAAGCAGCTTAATGATCAAGATTAATGATTGTGTTCAATTATTTGACTTTGTTTTGAGTGTGTGATTTGGATTTTTAATGTAGCTTTAACAATTATCCAGTTATATCACTATAATGTCTGCATTGTGACAGTTTATAGTGATGTCTAGCAGTGGGGCTTCATGTCTGCAGCACCTTGTCCCACCAGGACACATTATCCTGACACCAAGCTGATCAGTCATAACAGTAAACTCTTAATGCTGAGTGCAATGTCAGGCAGCTGTTAGCATAATTTTTATAAGTCTCTGTACGATTTGGCTGGATTTTGAACCCACAGCCTCCCACATCCAAGGCAGATGCTCTAACTACTTAGGCAACCAAAGCAGTCCCATGTTTGAGTGAATATTCATAACATAATTGAATACTGTTGTTTCAAATGTGCAAGAAACATCTGGAATTGTCATCATAACATAGTCTGTATTGACTGAATGCATAACATAATTGAATACTATTGTTTCAAATGTGCAAGAAACATCTGGAATTGTCATCATAACATAGTCTGTATTCACTGAATGCAAAATGTGGACAGTACTTATGGCTGAATCAATATGCTGACAACTTTGGACTAAATTGTTGAAATTAAATAAGTTTGACTAATTTTAATGCATTTAGAATGTTCATTGTGTGTTTTTAGTCAATACTAAATTTTTTCAGTTGCATCATCCTATCGACCCATATACCTTTATTCTGACCAGCAATGCTCTTCCCTGATAGCAGGTAGCTAACAGTCCTAAGCATGTGCCAGTAGCCAATGAAATCTTCCCATAACCTATTTATACCATCACTGCTAAGGGTGTTAATAGCAATTGAACTTCTGAGCATGCCTACTAACTTACCCAATTTCTTTATGTCCATGAGTGTTGAGAACCTTATCTTTTAATGAGAGAGAGAGAATAGTTTGCTATCCGATGCTCCTCGAGATGTTTCTATAGATATTGAATATAATTACTGTTGATGTAAGTGAAGTGATGAGTCTACAAGGACATATAGCAAAAATACAAAACCTGATGCCTTAAAACATTATTACAAATACATTATATGTTGATGTTTTCATACATCAATATTTCTTGCCTGTTATGACAGGATGGTACATCTGTTTATAAGAACCTTTACAGAAAACAAATACCAGGCATTCAGAAGTCATATATTCCAGAAATGTCGGACACCACTGACATTTGAGAGACAATAACAGACATATTTAGGCATGATACGTAACTTTTTAATTGAACTAGAAAACAAGTACTGATCTCATACTATACTTAAAATGTACATTGTAACAGATGTGAAACTGTCTGATAGTCAGTGGTACAATTTAACCTCTAGTAGTAAACTGCCTGATGGCTTCCATCAATGGTAGATTGTAACCTGTACTAATAAACTGCCTCATGGCTTCCAAAAATGGTACAATGTAACCACTACTAGTAAACTGCCTGATAGCCAATCCATCAATGGTACAATTTAACCTCTAGTAACTTCAACTAGTAAACTGCCTGATGGCTTCCACCAATGATACAATGTAACCTCTACTAGTAAACTGCCTGATGGCTTCCACCAATGATACAATGTAACCTCTACTAGTAAACTGCCTGATGGCTTCCACCAATGATACAATGTAACCTCTACTAGTAAACTGCCTGATGGCTTCCACATATGGTACAATGTAACCTCTACTAGTAAACTGCCTGATGGCTTCCACCAATGATACAATGTAACCTCTACTAGTAAACTGCCTGATGGCTTCCACATATGGTACAATGTAACATTTACTAGTAAACTGCCTGATGGCTTCCACAAATGGTACAATGTAACCTCTACTAGTAAACTGCCTGATGGCTTCCACCAATGATACAATGTAACCTCTACTAGTAAACTGCCTGATGGCTTCCACCAATGATACAATGTAACCTCTACTAGTAAACTGCCTGATGGCTTCCACATATGGTACAATGTAACCTCTACTAGTAAACTGCCTGATGGCTTCCACCAATGATACAATGTAACCTCTACTAGTAAACTGCCTGATGGCTTCCACATATGGTACAATGTAACATTTACTAGTAAACTGCCTGATGGCTTCCACCAATGATACAATGTAACCTCTACTAGTAAACTGCCTGATGGCTTCCACAAATGGTACAATGTAACCTCTACTAGTAAACTGCCTGACGGCTTCCGCATATGGTACAATGTAACTGCTACTAGTATACTGCCTGACGGCTTCCACATATGGTACAATGTAACCTCTACTAGTAAACTGCCTGATGGCTTCCACCAATGGTACAATGTAACCTCTACTAGTAAACTGCCTAATAGTCAATCCATCAATGGTACAATGTAATCTGTACTAGTAAACTGCCTGACAGTCAATGGTAAAATTTAACTTCTACTAGAAAACTGCTTGATAGCTTCCATCAGTGGTACAATTTAATCTCAACTAGTAAACTGCCTGATAGTCAATACATCAATGGTACAATGTAACCTCTAGTAACTTCTACTAGTAAACTGCCTGATAGCTTCCATCAATGGTACAATGTAACTTCTACTAGTAAACTGCCTGATGGCTTCCATCAATGGTACAATGTAACCTGTACTAATAAACCGCCTGATGGCTTCCAAAAATGGTACAATGTAACCACTACTAGTAAAATGCCTGATGGCTTCCATCAATGGTACAATGGAACTTCTATTAGTAAATTGCCTGACAGATTCCATCAATGGTACAATGCAACTTCTACTAGTAAACTGCCTGATGGCTTCCAACAATGGTAGAATGTAACTTCTCCTAGTAAACTGACTGATAGCTTCTATCAATGGTACAATGGAACTTCTATTAGTAAATTGCCTGATAGATTCCATCAATGGTACAATGCAACTTCTACTAGAAAACTGCCTGATAGCTTCCATCAATGGTACAATAACTTCCATCAATGGTACAATGAAACTTCTACTAGCAAACTGCCTGAGAGTCAATCCATCAATGGTACAATGTAACCTTTATTACTAAACTGCCTGCAGGCTTCCAACAATGGTACAATGTAACCTCAACTAGTAAACTGCCTGATGGCTTCCACCAATGGAACAATTTAACCTCTACTAGTAAACTGCACTGTCTGATAGCTTCCATCAATGGTACAATGTAACCTCAACTAGTAAACTATCTGATGGCTTCCATCGATGGTACAATGTAACTTCTACTAGTAAACAGCCTGATGGCTTCCATCAATGGTACAATGTAACCTCTACTAGTAAACTGCCTGATAGTCAATCCATGAATGGTACAATGTAATCTGTACTAGTAAAATGCCTGATAGTCAATGGTAAAATTTAACTTCTACTAGGAAACTGCCTGATAGCTTTCATCAATGGTACAATTTAACCTCTACTAGTAAACTGCCTGATAGTCAATCCATCAATGGTACAATGTAACCTCGAGTAACTTCTACTAGTAAACTGCCTGATGGCTTCCATCAATGGTACAATGTAACTTCTACTACTAAACTGCCTGATGGCTTCCATCAATGGTACAATGTAACCTGTACTAATAAACTGCCTGATGGCTTCTATCAATGGTACAATGGAACTTCTATTAGTAAATTGCCTGATAGATTCCATCAATGGTACAATGCAACTTCTACTAGTAAACTGCCTGATGGCTTCCAACAATGGTAGAATGTAACTTCTACTAGTAAGCTGACTGATAGCTTCTATCAATGGTACAATGAAACTTCTATTAGTAAATTGCCTGACAGATTCCATCAATGGTACAATGCAACTTCTACTAGAAAACTGCCTGATAGCTTCCATCAATGGTACAATAACTTCCATCAATGGTACAATGAAACTTCTAGCAAACTGCCTGAGAGTCAATCCATCAATGGTACAATGTAACCTTTATTACTAAACTGCCTGCTGGCTTCCAACAATGGTACAATGTAACCTCAACTAGTAAACTATCTGATAGCTTCCATCAATGGTACAATGTAACCTCAACTAGTAAACTTTCTGATGGCTTCCATCAATGGTACAATGTAACTTCTACTAGTAAACTGCCTGATGGCTTCCACAAATGGTACAATTTAACCTCTGCTAGTAAACTGCACTGCCTGATAGCTTCTATCAATGGTACAATGTAACCTCTACTAGTAAACTGCCTGATGGCTTCCATCAATGGTACAATGTAACATCTACTAGTAAACAGCCTGATGGCTTCCATCAATGGTACAATGTAACCTCTACTAGTAAATGGCACTGCCTGATAGCTTCCAACAATGGTACAATTTAACCTCTACTAGTGAACTGCCTGATAGTCAATCCATCAATGGTACAATGTAACCTCTACTAGTAAACTGCCTGATGGCTTCCATCAATGGTACAATGTAACCTCTACTAGTAAACTGCCTGATAGTCAATCCATGAATGGTACAGTGTAATCTGTACTAGCAAACTGCCTGATAGTCAATGGTGAAATGTAACTTCTACTAGGAAACTGCCTGATAGTCAATCCATCAATGGTACAATGTAACCTCTACAAGTAAACTGCCTGATAGTCAATCCATCAATGGTACAATATAACCTCTAGTAACTTCTACTAGTAAACTGCCTGATAGCTTCCACCAATGGTACAATGTAACCTGTACTAATAAACTGCCTGATGGCTTCCATCAATGGTACAATGTAACCTCTACTAGTAAATGGCACTGCCTGATAGCTTCCAACAATGGTGCAATGTAACATCTACTAGTAAACTGCCTCATGCTTCCATCAATGGTACAATGCAACCTGTACTAGTAAACTTCCTGATAGCTTCTATCAATGATACAAAGTAATCTGTACTAGTAAACTGTTGTTGTTGTTGTTGTTGTAGGGTTTAACGCCATTTTTCAGCACACGATAGGCTATACATGGCGGCCAGTATTAATGGTGGAGGAAGAACCCGGGAAATCCCCAGAAATAACCACTGACCCTCGAGAAGCTACTGGCAAGCTTTCTCACATACCCACATTGATGAATCCGAGACTCGAACCCACGCAGACAGAGGTGAGATGGCAGTGGTCCGTAACGGAGAGCGCTTTAGACCACTCGGCCACTCGGGGCCCCCTACTAGTAAACTGCCTGATAGTCAATGGTACAATGTAACTTCTACTAGTAAACAACTTCTCTGCCTCTATCATGTCTGGTGATAAACAGTCTTGTCACTTTTTAAACAACATAAGAAAAATTACTTTCAGCAATAACATTATACAAATTAAAAAATATACTGTTGATAACAATGTACTAATAAAAGGCAAGGAAAACCAAGTATAATTTTTATAGCAAAACAGTCCACACCAACAACTTAAATGATACTGTTTCCAAGACAACAACAGTACATGCAACCGGCAACAGTGACAGTGTGTACATCAGAGTAATGAGAAATTGACACCTGCATTGCAATAATGTTGCAAGAAACAAAACAAAATAAAAACTGGTAAGATTTTAAGCATATTTGTATCAACAAAATATTTTATACAAAATATTTTATACAATGACCTCAAAACTTAATGAAATCAATCCTTACAATAAATAAAATGTGCAAATGTATTTTAATGTAAGTTCAGGAGTAGATAGAATAAGACCTCCAGAAGTTGGCTCTCAAGATATCCTCCAACAAGGAGAGATTCAAGTAGGCCCATGATATAGCAATGGCCCTAACTTGAGTGGCATTAATTCTAGTGAAAGAAAGGTCCATCTCAGTGAGGGCTGATAAGCTTTCTTGATAGTAAGGAGAATCCAAATGGAAATGGTGCCTATTTAAATATCAAACCAACCTTGTAAAGGCAAGAGATATGATTCTGACCCTTCCATCTTTTGGAGGAAGCCCAAACAATGCTTAAAATTCCAACAGGGCAAATATGCCTATCTTGATCATCCCCTGCACAGATATGACTTAGACTGGGATCTCAATATTAAGTAAAGCAAATGAAGGTAGCTGATTCATAGCCAGGAAAATCAGGCTGGCAAAGAAAAGAAATGGAATCATAGATACCACTGAACCATACATAACTCTTTCCCACCAAAAAGGCATGATTTTAACTCATTCTCCTCCCAAACACTGAGACCAGGATGACCTATTTCAAGGGTATGTTCGTGAAGAAAGCTTCACTCATTGGTTCATGCTGGTGGTGGGGTTAAGATAATACCCAAAGTGCACATGAAAGGTTCCATCTAAGCATTAATGAGCAAGATACTTATCTCTTAAGCTCAAAATACCTGGTGAGATCAGAAAGATGAGAAGGATCTAGAAAACTTAAAGTACTAGAAAGGTTGCCCTACAGTCCTTAATGGAACATTCTCTTTCATCAAAAGGAAGAGATGAAAATCTGCAACTGCAGTTGAAGGAGGACATAGACATGATTAATGCATTTCCTACTGCACCAATTACAGAAGATTTTCCATCTGGCTTTCTAAATTTTGGAAGCAGATTGCCTCCTGGCTTTGGCAATGTAGCTGGCAAGCTTGCTTGAAAACTGGTCTTAGCAGATCAAACATTTGATACAAGCCAAATGTGAAAGTGGGGAATATGGATTTCTGTGTAGGACAGACCCCCCAGTTCTGTGACAGCATGTCCCGTCTCTGAGGTAGTCTCTTGGGTTCATCTACCAACAGATCAAGGAGATGACCAGTGGAGCCAATGGAAGCAATGAGGATGAACAAAGACATGGAGATCCTGGCTTGGTGATGAAAATGAGGGATTATTTCGCACAAGTGTCCTGACAATTCCACTTCAAACTGAAAGTGTCCACCACCCAGGAACTTTGATCCAGCGATAGGGAGACATAAAATGGGAGTTGTTGTCCAGCTGCATAGCAAACAAGACTACTATTGGTCTCCCTCACAACTGAAAAAAAAAATGCCTCTGCTACTGATTGTGTAAACCCATAAGGACCACAAAGCCATGGACAGGCTGTCTTCCAGGATATTTCTCTTGCACAGAATGTGGCTGATTATGATGGTGATCTCCTCCAGAACTGCACATCAAAGGAGGTTCCAGACTTTGATGCTTTGAAAAGGAACATATGCATCGTTTCATTGCATGAGGTGTAATATGTGTTGTCTGAGGTAAGCACAATGCAATTATGCCTTATCAGGCTGACGCACCATTTTAGGACAAGAAACACTGCCTGGACTTCTAGGCTGTTGATATGAAGGGTCAATTATTCCTGAGACCAAGGTTCCTTAACTCATTCGGCCCCAGAGGTTTTTGTCGTTTTTGCCTGAAATGTGCGTAGGAACGAGATTTGGGGTGCTATTTCTGAATACATCGTAATACAGCGGTTTTCAACGGATTATCCATGAGAATAATGCCTAGTTGTATTAGAAACATCAATTTCCATTGGTTATTTTGCTTGCGCATGAGCAGATGGGTAAAAGTTGGAGTTCTTTTTTTTTTTTCTTTTTTTTTTTCGCTTAATAGACCCATCATTTTCGTATGGAGACCGCAATTTATTCCAAATGCCCACCTTATCCTAGTTTTTGCAAAGGTTCACCTGTCTGTGTGCAGTTAAGACCGGTATGCCTTAGATCTGAGGCCAAAAGGTCTAAAATCCGGACACAAAATCGCATTCCGATCTCGAGCGAATTTTGGGTGGAAAAAAAAAACGGGTCCAAAAAATGAGCTTTTTCTAACTGTATTTTGTAGTGCAACTAGAACTTCCAGATTATTTTATATCATTTTAGAGCTATATCTGTCTGCTATTTTTTAATACCATCCACGTTGGTCTATCTTAAATGGCCTTGATGCTGCAGGGCTTTGAAGTAGGGTACAGTCTCATCACGCCTACAGACGGGATCGGGGCCGAATCGGTTAAGAACTAGTCCCTCTGGCTCCAGATGAGTATCCCATCTTGAATCTGATGCATATGTGCAGAGAAAATAGTGGGGTTCCAGGGTGTGACCCGGAATTCTAGTTAGAAACTAGTCCTGATCTAGCCATCAACTCAGGTGGTGACAAAAATTGGATCCTAAGAGAAAGAGCAAGATAAGACACAAATGAAGTCTCCCTATGGGAACTAATTACACAGTGGCATTCAGAGTTCCAGTGATAATGAGGTAAAGGCAAGCCAACAATGAAGTCTTGACAAAAAGACCATCTATGATTTAAAGAATCTGGACAATCCTGTCTGGGTGAACACAAACTATCCTCTGACTGGTGAGGAAATTCAGTTCCATGTTCACAAAGTCCTGAGAAGGGATAAGACAGGTAGGATATTAGACCAAGATGAGTCTCTGTCAGCCAACACAGAGGGACAGGACTATCAGAAGATGTTGAGGATGTTGTGCATCAATCAGCCATGAAAATGCTGGTAGCTAATGACCTTAAAAGACCTCAAGAGAGATTCTTGTACCCCTATCAGGTTCAGGGGATAGAGGACAGGCCTAATGGAAGAACCCAAAATTGAAGTAGCTGTTGGCCCAGACAAAACTGGAGGTGTTTCCTGATGGTTTGGGCTTTATGGTATTATTGACTGAATGAAACAATCTGAAAACAGAAAACCGGACTTGGCCATTTTCCTTTCTCTTTACTGTGTCATTCCATAGAAAGGTGTACACCTGTTACCTTGCACAAACCAGCCTAAGGATGTCCGTGAAAGGGAGGAGATTCCCAGAAAAAAATTGTTAACCTACCTATATTCTGGAAAGGACCCACACATTGTCTGTAATTACTAAATTGCATAAGAAAAGAGGGTTAGCTGGCAACTATGAACCTGGATACTGGGAAGCGTATGATGATGCAGAAGATGGTGTGACTCCTCCCATTGGCCTCTATGACCATTTTATCCAGAAAAAGATGGGCTGGAGGGAGTTTTGAACTGGGGCTGCTTGTATGACTTGAAATTGACCCTGTCTGAAGAGCTTCACTTGACTATTGAGGGTTGGTGTGCTGCTTACTCAGTTTAGACAGGCCTGGACTTATGGCCTTTGTCTGGTTCTGTTGATCAAGTTTTGCAATGCCAAAGAGGGGATCAGACCTCTGAAAAGCATCTCTGCATCATATAGTACAGCCATCAATGGGATTTGGTTGGGGGAGCTTATGGGTCCTGGAAGAAGAATAGATCCAAAAACAAGAGGCAGAAACCCACCCCCAAAATTGTCCATAAAATCCCAGTGTCCATTTGCCTGAAAGGCACTGTCGCCTGGTAACTGGCACTTGAAGCATGATGCTTGGTGATGACAGGTGCACAGTAACCAGTCCACTGATGTCGATTTGATGGATAATTCTCTATTCAGAGCACACTCCGGTATGAGATTTGCTGGAGAAACTGAGATAATGTTCCTGATCTTCCCTCTCTTGGGGAATGCATGACTTGCTCTTATTGTGCACCTTTACCTTCCCTCCCTTGGAGGGGCCAAGGATATCTCCCTAACAGGAGGCCATAGCACAGTTTGTGTGTCAGTGATTAAGTGAGGTACAATCACTCATCAAAACTGACTAAAAGGTACAAATAAAGCAAGGACTGAAAAAGACAAAATATATTTTGTAAAAAGAGGCCTAAAGACCAAAATGAGACCAACTTTGCTGACACATATGGCTTAATACAGGAATTAAAGGGTACGATATCCTGTACACTGATAGGACTAAGGTGGCAGAGTGGGAGCATGTTTTATTCTATCCTGACCCTCAAATTGCTACATGGAGGACAGAATAAGACTGGGACTTGGCATCCTGGAAAAGGGTTCAAATGTAATAGTAGCAGGTAATGCATAACAAATATGAAAATTAATACAACCCCTGTGGTTGTTGTTGTTGTTGTGGAGTTTAATGCCATTTTTCAGCATACGATAGGCTGTACATGGCAGCCAGTATTAATGGTGGAGGAAGAACCCGGGAAAACCCCGGAAAGAACTACCGGTCCACAAGAAGCTACTGGCAAGCTTTCTCACATACCCACATTAGCCGAATCCGAGACTTGAACCCACGCAAACAGAGGTGAGATGGCAGTGATCCGTAACGGAGAGTGCTTTAGACCACTTGGCCACTCGGGGCCCCATATAACCCCTGTGGCTGAGAAGGTATGTGGAAAGTCTAGAAAATATCACCCCTACCAAAGTGTCAAAACTTAACAATTCTGAACCATGAAATTTACCTGTATGTTAAGTGTCACAAAAGAAACCAGACTGTATTCCTCAATCACCTCTACTAAGGCTGCATTCAGCTTTTTGTACCTGGCAAAGGAGGGATCATCCTGTCAAAGAAGGAAATAAACCATTATCACATTTAAAATGATTGATTTTTTTAAAGACATATCTCAAAATAAGAAAGCTATTAAAATGACTGAAAATGAAATAATGGATAAAAAGGAGAAAGTGTTAATGTATAAGTTTCGATGATTTATTACTGGGGCATAGCTAGATGAATACAAACACTCAACTGTGTGAACCTGAAAGGAAGACAAATAATTTGATGCTTAAGATGCCTTAGATAATTATATCAAAGGTATGCCCTAACATTTTAAAGTCTTTAAACACACACACACAAAATGATCTTATCAACAGTGTATATTGAGTGACATAACATGCTATCATTGTCTGCTTTAATTTAAATCATTAACTTATCTGCATTTTAATTACATTTCCAAGTTTACACCAAATTTGGTGCAAAGTAAACATTATCTGCTTTTTATAAATATTTCAAAATTCTTAATAGCCATTTTTTTTTACTTTTTATGCTTATCCTGGACAATGAGGAACCTTGTTGTTTATAATTGCCTTCACATTTTAACCCGAGTGTGGCAAATATAACCTTTCATTATGCATTAGTGGACTGTTCCTATCCTATGCCAGTGTACAAGAAGGACTCTGTTAGTCTTACCTATGTACTATATACATTGATTGTACAATACATGAATATGGTCTAAAAAACATTTAAGCACAAAATCTTCAAGTTAATGATGACCAAAAAAACAACTGCAGCTTGGATGGATGGGGGAAGTTTGGGGTTGGGGTGGGGTGGGGCCCTGGAAGGCCAAATGGTTTAAGGTACTTGCTTCTACAGATCACCCACAACTTACCTCTGCTGACATGGGTTTGACTCTGCTCAACCAATATGGGTATGTGAAACCGATATGGATATGTGAAAAAGCTTGCTAGTAGCTTCTTGTGGTCAGTGGTTTTTGCCAAGTCTTTCCTCTGCAAAAGATACTGACTGCCATGTATAGTCTATCATGTGCTGAAATGGCATTAAACCATACTAAAGCAAACCAAATTGGATGAATGGACAAGGATAAGACTATATGAATGGACAAAGATAAGACTATATGAATGGACAAGGATAAGACTATATGAATGGACAAGGATAAGACAATATGAATGGACAAGGATAAGACTACATGAATGGACAAGGATAAGACTATATGAATGGACAAGGATAAGACTATATGAATGGACAAGGATAAGACTACATGAATGGACAAGGATAAGACAATATGAATGGACAAGGATAAGACTATATGAATGGACAAGGATAAGACTATATGAATGGACAAAGATAAGACTATATGAATGGACAAGGATAAGACAACATGAATGGACAAGGATAAGACAATATGAATGGGCAAGGATAAGACTATATCAATGGACAAGGATAAGACTATATGAATGGACTGGGATAAGACTATATGAATGGACAAGGATAAGACTATATGAATGGACAGGGATAAGACTATATGAATGGACAAGGATAAGACTATATGAATGGACAGGGATAAGACAATATGAATGGACAAGGATAAGACTATATTAATGGATAAGGATAAGACAATATGAATGGACAAGGATAAGACTATATCAATGGACAAGGATAAGACTATATGAATGGATAAGGATAAGACTATATGAATGGATAAGGATAAGACAATATGAAAGGATAAGGATAAGACTATATCAATGGACAAGGATAAGACTATATGAATGGACAAGGATAAGACTATATCAATGGACAAGGATAAGACTATATGAATGGACAAGGATAAGACAATATGAATGGATAAGGATAAGACAATATGAATGGACAAGGATAAGACAATATGAATGGACAAGGATAAGACTATATGAATGGACAAGGATAAGACAATATGAATGGACAAGGATAAGACAATATTAATGGATAAGGATAAGACAATATGAATGGACAAGGATAAGACTATATGAATGGACAAGGATAAGACTATATCAATGGACAAGGATAAGACTATATGAATGGACAGGGATAAGACAATATGAATGGACAAGGATAAGACAATATTAATGGATAAGGATAAGACAATATGAATGGACAAGGATAAGACTATATCAATGGACAAGGATAAGACTATATGAATGGATAAGGATAAGACCATATGAATGGATAAGGATAAGACAATATGAATGGATAAGGATAAGACTATATCAATGGACAAGGATAAGACTATATCAATGGACAAGGATAAGACTATATCAATGGACAAGGATAAGACTATATGAATGGACAAGGATAAGACAATATGAATGGATAAGGATAAGACAATATGAATGGACAAGGATAAGACAATATGAATGGACAAGGATAAGACTATATGAATGGACAAGGATAAGACAATATGAATGGACAAGGATAAGACAATATTAATGGATAAGGATAAGACAATATGAATGGACAAGGATAAGACTATATGAATGGACAAGGATAAGACTATATCAATGGACAAGGATAAGACTATATGAATGGACAGGGATAAGACAATATGAATGGACAAGGATAAGACAATATTAATGGATAAGGATAAGACAATATGAATGGACAAGGATAAGACTATATCAATGGACAAGGATAAGACTATATGAATGGATAAGGATAAGACCATATGAATGGATAAGGATAAGACAATATGAATGGAGAAGGATAAGACTATATCAATGGACAAGGATAAGACTATATCAATGGACAAGGATAAGACAATATCAATGGACAAGGATAAGACTATATGAATGGACAAGGATAAGACTATATCAATGGACAAGGATAAGACTATATGAATGGACAAGGATAAGACAATATGAATGGACAAGGATAAGACAATATGAATGGACAAGGATAAGACTATATGAATGGACAAGGATAAGACAATATGAATGGACAAGGATAAGACAATATTAATGGATAAGGATAAGACAATATGAATGGACAAGGATAAGACTATATGAATGGACAAGGATAAGACTATATGAATGGACAGGGATAAGACAATATGAATGGACAAGGATAAGACAATATTAATGGATAAGGATAAGACAATATGAATGGACAAGGATAAGACTATATCAATGGACAAGGATAAGACAATATGAATGGACAAGGATAAGACAATATTAATGGATAAGGATAAGACAATATGAATGGATAAGGATAAGACAATATGAATGGACAAGGATAAGACTATATCAATGGACAAGGATAAGACAATATGAATGGACAAGGATAAGACAATATTAATGGATAAGACAATATGAATGGACAAGGATAAGACTATATCAATGGACAAGGATAAGACAATATGAATGGACAAGGATAAGACAATATTAATGGATAAGGATAAGACTATATCAATGGACAAGGATAAGACTATATGAATGGACAAGGATAAGACTATATCAATGGACAAGGATAAGACTATATGAATGAACAAGGATAAGACAATATGAATGGACAAGGATAAGACAATATGAATGGACAAGGATAAGACAATATGAATGGACAAGGATAAGACTATATGAATGGACAAGGATAAGACAATATGAATGGACAAGGATAAGACTATATCAATGGACAAGGATAAGACAATATGAATGGACAAGGATAAGACAATATGAATGGACAAGGATAAGACTATATGAATGGACAAGGATAAGACTATATGAATGGACAGGGATAAGACAATATGAATGGACAGGGATAAGACTATATGAATGGACAAGGATAAGACTATAGGACTACATGCTCATATATATCAGTAGCATGGCATAATTAAAAAAACAAAGGGCAAAAGCTAACTTACATGATTTGGAATGACAAATCCTCATGTCTCTCACCTCTTTGATCCATGGGTTATAGCCCCAAATCATATATATATATATATATATATATATATATATATATATATATATATATATATATATATATATATATATATATATATATATATATATAAACAGAGAGAGAGACAGACAGAGAGAGAGAGGAGGTGTATTTTCCATCAGTAAGGAGGGAATATACAGAAATTCCAGAGTAATCTTGATACAGATTCAATTCTATTACAGCATGCTTTTGTTTTACATGATAAAACTGTATTTGTTACCTATTGTTTTGAATATAGCTGTGTCTATAGTCTACATCTTAAAACAATACTAAGAAAATGTTTCACATGAGAATATTTGTAAATTCATAACGTAATGTTTGAATTGATGGATTTCAGAGTACATGATAAATGGACACATTATCTTAACCATACAGATGCTGCTGCTGAAGCTGCTTATATTCATCATGTACTTGTAATAGATTTATGCTAATTATTATCCAGATAATGAGAGAACGCATCAGTTAAATATATAATTTGTCTGTTCTGTTATGCGAGTTGCAAGTTAATGATAGCAATTCTCTGAGAAGCAATATTTGGAAAGCAAAACTGACAGGTATCTTCCAAATGTTATTGTATAGAAGATGGGACACTAGATCATTTATCCATAACAAATTTGATGTGACAATGAAGCATTTAAAATTTGGGGTATTTCTCCCACAGGACCGGCAGAATAGTATATTGTTAGCCATATTAAAAACAAAATGTTCCTTTAATCACATTTTTCAAATGGGATATTGTGAAATATATTTGGTTCAAATCAAAATATGTTGACAAATTTTGGATTTGAAAACAAAAAAATAAATGTATGTTTTAGTCAATATAAACCACATGTTAAGATGTTAAAGTCAAGTAAGACTGCACATCATCCAAAGTTTTTCAGTAGAGCAGTTGTTTTCTGTTAAAATTTTATCTAATTTCTAAAGTCCACTAAATATTTTTTTATTTGTTCTGTTAGTGTGTTTTATGTTTACTGGACCTCTGTTAAATATCTTGTCCAGGTGTTGGCATTCCACTCAAAGTTTCTGTGAGCATGGCTTGATAGTCACTGTTTTCCCCTATTCCCAAGGACCTCAAGACAACTGTCCTTAATAACTGAAAGGCTCTTGAACACACAAATACTAAAACAAAATATTCTCTAATCACTTAATGATCACACATTACAAAAATATGACATCACACTTGCATGGTTTTTCTCTTGTTTCAACCTTGCATGACTTACTAGTAAGCCTTTTTGAGCCAAATATTAATACTTCTTGCCATGCAATACAAAGCATGACTCAAACACCAATACAAAGAATAATTCCAATCTCAAATTACTAAACATGTAGAATTAAAAATAACCAGAGAATTCTGAATGTTAATAAAATTATCGAAGTCCATTTACAAAATAATCCATGCTGCCATAAAACTCTTGAATGCTGCACATTATGATCTCTGCTCTAGAATTAGGCTAATTACTCGAATTGAAAAATATCTTCCCCACACTGATTCCTCTTAATCAACAAATAATCACTAAAATCCAACAAAGCTGTAAATGGACATGTAAATACAAATAGCATACACCCTAGGTTTATTACAATAGTTTAGGTGGTCAATTGCAGACATTGGTGTAAACACCTCATATTTTTATCAACAAGCTATGTCAGCACAATGACTTATATATATATATATATATATATATATATATATATATATATATATATATATATATATATATATGTCTCAGACATGCTTAATCACATATTTGGATGCCAATTCTTAATCTGGGATGCAGAAAATATTTAAGTGGGAGTCCTCCATATGTATGTGACTGGGCAGCAAAATTCAAAGACTTGCTAGTCCTGCTTCAGCCACGTGTGAGTGGGAAAATGTGTTGATCAACTGACCATTTGAGCTGTGCTGATATTTACAATGAGAGAATTCAGTAGCTGATGTGCAAGTTGCTATTATAAGAGTACATCAAAAGAACATGATGCAATAGCTGGGCGGCAATTTCAAAGACTTTGACTGGCTGCTGAGTGGTGAGAAAATGTGCTGCGATTTACAACGACTGAATTCTGAGGCAGAAATACACAGAGATCTAAATATGGTTATTTACAATAGTACATCAAATGAACAACTTTAGTTTCGTGCTCATTTCCAAGTGTAGCTGAGTATATATATAGAGAGAGAGAGAGAGAGATAGAGAGATAGAGAGATAGACATACACCATCTATACACTTACAAATATGAACAACAATGACCCAGATCTACCATCACATTAAATGCAGTAACAGATAGGGGTCTATGCTGTTTGTTCTAGTGATTAGTCCTAACAGCTGCATAGACCCAGATCTGCCAGCACACTAAGCAGTTGGATCTGACTTATAAGTCGGCTCATACTAACTAAACATAAGTGGATTTACTCACCCTGAACTGATCAAAGATGTAACTTAAGTGGATTTACTCACCCTGAACTGATCTAAGATTAACTTAAGTGGATTTACTCACCCTGAACTGATCTAAGATGTAATTTAAGTCCAGCACTTCTGTGTAGAAGTCAAGATTAAAGGCCAGTTTGCCAAACTTTTCTATCAGATCTGCCTTGGACAGCACATTGACATGTGGAAGGGCCACCTGTAGCATGGTGGAAAGAGACGTTAACAGTACTGCAATAAATTTTGAGGCATCACTGCAGTAATGGGAGTCAACAAGATGAACAGCTACTAGTCTATAGTCCAATTTTTGAAGCTCCTCCAGGATATTTCGGACAGAGTTATGATGTGTATATAGTTCAACCTGTCCTGGAAAGTCAAACAACAGATATTTTCCACACAGATTTTTCAACTTTTCTTTCAACCAATCTAAATTTTTCTCAAGATATTCCATACAGTACACAAGTCCACCATTTGGCCCAAGCTTCAGGTTTTCCATAGCGTCATCCAATGTAATGAGTTCAGATATGTCTATTGCAGCTTTGTATGGAAGGATGTCATTGGCTGGGTCTAGGTTGATCACTGCTACATGACGTCCAAGGCTCGTTAAGAACTGTGACATACCATTGCAGTAAGTAGTTTTTCCTGAGCCTGGAGGACCAATGACCACTTGACCAAACATGGCTGCTGGCAAATGTATCTACAGTCTAGCTGAAGAAGTTGATTATTGATGGAACTGTTCAAAACAATGCAGAGACCTGTAAAATAATTTTTTAAAATAATTATTTTGTAATAACTGAAGAACTGAAAAATTATTTATTCATTTAAATATGGCCTAGAGAACATAGTGGCAACACACTTGCTTCACAATTCTCATGTTTCAGGTTTCATTTCTGGTTTCTATCAACTATATGTGCATGGGCTTAAGTGGTTACAATCAAAGGTCAATGTCTATTTTTCTCCACCTCAAGGGTATGTAATCAACTGTAAACATTTAATGCAAAGAATAAAAGATGCTGAAAGTGATTTTGACAATGTACTTCATATGGTCTGCAGTATAATAATAATAATAATAATAATAATAATAATGCTTTATTTATAGAGGGTGACTCATTAGTTAAGGACTATTCTCCCCTGAGGCCCTCTTAAGGAGAGTATAACAATGCACATTATATGAAGATAGCAATAATTACTGTTTATTTTAACATGTTTAGTATTAAAATACTAAATTCCATTATCTATTAGAAACACATACATGCTCATGAGATCTTTTCTTAAATACTCTAATATTTTCCGCAGATTTTACATGTAGTGGAAGCTTATTCCACAGAACTGTACTAGAGTATTGGGTATAATGACATCAGACCTGGAAATTATAAAACTTGTAACTTGAAATTTTATTTTTATCAATCACAAATGATATAACATCCAAAAAATCCAAGTTGTAGGAATATATTTCTAATAATGTAATCATAAGATAATTGGAAAGTATGATAATCTTAAGCACATGTTAGTTAGCGTAATTGATTCAATCACAATTTGCAGGTAATACTACAAGAAACATCATCTTTCAATTTTATATGACTACATGTACTTAAAAACATGCAATTAATTATTGTATAACACATGACTACAATCAATGATTATGATAACCCCAGGTTTGAAAGGAGAATCACATATCGGATCTTGCCATTTTTTGACAACATTGTCAAAAGTGTTTTCAAATGGGGATAACTGCCTTGCGTTTGAAGATTTCAAGATGTTAATGGTAGAATTATACTGCTAACATTAAATTTGTGACAGACCACCATTAAATCCTTAAATATAGGCTCTTATCCCTTAACTGACTGATTGGACATTTGAATTGACAGACAAATCCTAATTATCCTGAATAACTGTCACAACACTAAATGTAATGCAAAACCATTAAGGTTAATTGTAAGGAAACTCAATTAATTTTAGTAATGGTAGAAGGTTTAAGTGGAAGCAGTAACTGAACTGTACCTTCTGAGTTATTATCTGTATAAAACGTAACAGAGAACAACTGAGAGAGAGAGAGAGAGAGAGAGAGAGAGAGAGAGATGCATAGGAAAGATTATTTAGAGTTGAAAAATAATGACAAAACAATTTTTAACATAAGTACTAATGAGCCTTTTACTAACATTGCATAGAACATAAAGACATAATATAAACATGGTTTACAACAAATACAGCACTCCATCACTGTAAGGTCCTTAATAATACCACTCCTGTTTTAAGCCCTTCATTATAATATCACTCCTGTTATAAGATGAGTATGGATCCCATTTCACTAAGTGATAGTAAAATTACATGTATGATGTGCTTCATTATAAGGCAGTATCAGTACAAGGTAGTAGGGAGCCATCCATTTAGTATGTATGCAAAAACCTGGCAAAGCTTGACCCCTCCCTGTACACATGCATACCTTTTTACACACACACCAACCTGTGTACGTATGCTTGATGTCCCCCCCCTTCTATAGAATGGCCTATATTTAATCAATGCAGAAATAATCAAGGATTAATAATATTAATGTGTTTAATAAAAGATAGTCCACCAACGCTGAAGTGGCTGGCTGCATCAAAGAAATAAGCAGCATAACTTTCACAAGCATATACATTTTGGTTACCCCCCTTCCCCCCTCCATGTGTATGTACTAAATGGACGGCCCCTACTGTATACTCTGTGGCTCCTACTGACAGTGTTATAATGAGGGCAGTGCTCAAAAGAAATTTTATACATGCATTTTATATATAGAGTTAAATTCCCACTTCAAAGATGTGTTGCCGTTGTTCACAAACTCATCAAAAACCTATAATACATATGGCTTAAGCATTATCATTCAAAGCAATTATTCATATACCTTTTGTTCTCCTTTAACATTTCTTTGATTTACCTATTGGTCTGATCCACATACTGAGCATACCTATGCAAATAATGGATACACCCACTACACCCTTCAAACACATCCCACTAGCTACTGTCAGCCAATTAAGTAACATGTTAAATGGTGGTTTATAACCTGACCTCTTAGCTTACCCCAGTTTAAACTGCTCAAAGGATGGTTTGACAGCAGTTCCAATCATAACTGTTTACTGTTTATGTATGCTACAGGTAACAGGCATATAGTAAGAGTGGTGCTTTTTTCTGTTTTTTGTCATTTTTTTCTATTTTTGAAGATTACTGAAAATTGTTTTGTTGAAATACAACCATGTCAGGGGGGTTGGAGTAAAAAAAGTCTTTTTAACATGACATGATGTGTTACAATTTGATTAAAATCACATCTCCACTTCATAAATGACAGTGGTGATCTGATTTTAATCAGACTGCACAGTGTTATGGAGGGTATCCCAACATCTTGAAAATAAATTTCTGCACTTCATCAGTGCAACAAAAAAAACCTAGACAAATCTGATTATTTTTTTTAACAAGCCTGATGGACACCACTTTTAGAATACAGGATGGGCCCGAACTGAAATTAGAGGGGCCCTGGGTGTCGGGCTAACTGATTTTTTAAGCACTAGAGGGAATAATGTATGAACGCAGCAGAATGTATAATTACAACACTGTCCTTTTTCTGTCCAGACATGGGCCCTCTAACTGATACACCTGAAAGAGAGTGCAATGTTTTGGTCAAGTGGTTTCACTGTAAACTGATTGCAAACAAACACTGAAAAGCTTCAATTACATGCCATGGGAATAAAGAAACCTGTATTGAACTGTTATGCTGTTAGAAAATTATATTAAATACCAACTGTAATTTGATACACAGGAACTTTTGAAGGAAAGCTTTAAGACAAGTAACTCTCTCAACGTTTATTCATCAAAATTTGGCCAAACTGATTAAAATCTGATCTCAACTGCTCTACATGAAGATCTGACAGTGACTGCCTTGGGGTCATGTTCTGGTGATCTATGTTATTACCACAATTGCTAATTTTCATAAGCTGCCAATCAGATGAAGTCTTAAGCCTTTGCGTTATGCGAGACTAAGCAGTATGGCTGAAGAGTAAAAATGTGTGCAAAAGATGTGATTCACTTTCAGATATCTAAAAGCTGAATTTCCATTGGCTAATTCAAAGTTTACCAGAAAATTACCCTTAGCATTCACTGTCAGATCTACATGAGGAGTATAGAGGATATTGATATAGCAATAAATAGATAATGGCTGACCTCTGGGAAAAACAATGCATTACATTAAATATTTTGCAATGGCAATGTCGTGTGACCAATAATCGCAATTTTGGGCATGGATACTGGACTTAGGGCTTGTGGAGTTATAGATTGTGTAACTGTGTTCTGCAAAGTTACCGAACTGTTGCAAAATGAATTTGAATTCATTCTGCACTGATCTACAAACATGTTTAAAGTCACCAGCCCTGGGCCTGTGTCTAAACAATTTTTTCTTTGAGTAATGCTGTCATACCTTAATTTCTTTTCGTTCATTAGTTTATAATTTATAACCCGACTATCGCCGCGTTTCATTACCAAGTATTTGATTTGTCCTAAAACGGGAGACGTAAAACATATTTTTTAGCACCAAAACATAAATAATATGTGATACGTCTCATATCATTGCTTACAATTTAGCTATCAGTCATACATGTATATATAATATTTGTTTATTACGTTAGTACATACATGACATAATTATAAGCAACGATACGAGCCCCTGTGATATGTCTTGCATTGTTGCAATGATTGTAGGACTACAGTAGTATTTGATAAGACACATAGACACAAAAAGTCGAGCATAAACTAAGAATATTATTAATTCATACCTAAACGATGTCAATTTTTTAAACACTTTAACAATTTTATAACTGTGTTCTGCAAAGTTACCGAACTGTTCCTAAAGGCACGAATACCGAGATATTCCAAACGGTCATAAACCGGTGTATCTATAGAATAATGGAAAACTTAATTATCTACTTCGCTTTAATCTCTTATTTCCTTTATTACACAATTTATTTACAATAATTAAATCATTACGGTTTAATTATTTTTGTGCTAATTTGTACGATGAAACAGTTTATTAAGAGACAAAATTCACCTTTGCACCGTTTCTTTAACAGAAAGTAAACATGGCGTTGATGTTCACTGCCACCCCCAGGTGTCTGTTTCTTTGTTTCTTTTTTATTGTTTATTTACTGAGCAATATTTTAAAATATTTAAAACTAAAGAACTCTAAAATAGGCAAACACATAATACTGCATGATGGGTCAGTTTTGAAAATAACACACATGGTCAATTTTGAAAAGCACACTCAAACTCTCAAATGTTGGTTACATGTTTTCGTAATAATAATGAGATTTCGTTGATTTTTCATAGACTCTAATACAAACTTTTAGACACAAATCGTGCTTCTTCTAAAAATCTTGAGGTCATTTAGCTGAAACAGTTAATGTTGGATCGAATCCCACTGATGTATACTTGTGACAAAACCAAGATTTCCAAGCAATATATTTACAAATTTTGATCAGGTTCGCTTCGAAACCAGTCGATATTTTCTGTCGGCATATATTTTTGCTTTTTAATAAAACGAGCGTCATAATACATATTATCATCATACTGCTTTGAATCAGATTCATGTTCTGATGGAAAATGTTACAGTAATGATAGGAGTCAGTTTTGTCAGTTACTGAAAATGGAAGAGGTGTTTATCTTATATTTCACTGCTAAGATTTGTTAAATAAAACATCCAGCAGAATTTTTAGTTTTCTACACAATACCACCATGAGTTGACCACTGATGAGTCCCTGTGATTATTGAGCTTCAAACTTTACAGGTTGTTAGTAGTTCTCTTATCCATGCTTTGCAGTGAATCACATTTTATTTTGTGAAAATTGGAGAATGTCCTTTCTCTATCAGTATTACAATGTTGTAATGATAGGACAACTATATTCAGCCTGTAAAGAAGTTCTAACTTGGTGTTTTCCTATTGCTTTGTTAGTAAGGTTGCTGACGCTCTCCAGTACTCCTCCAAATTATGTTCACCCTGCGGAGGAATTCTTTATCTTTCTCTTCATGGCTCAGATCTAAAAATCTGTTGGCAAGTTTCACTACTGTAAAGAAAAAAACATACTGATTAATTTAAACTTAAAATAATGAAAAAAATACATGATGTATTTATGCATTTATGAATAATTCATCCATATAAGTTATCTTGTAATATATTGTTAGCTGATATATTTTCATCTACTAATTGAACTTAATTTGTGTCCATGAAAACTTTAAACAGTTTATGAGATGCAAAAGATGCACACTTTGAAAAGCATTATGCAAACTATTTTGCAGTGAATTCAAGAAAATATGTAAGGGCTGTCATATATTCCTCTTAAAACATCTTGAACAATGCAGCAACAATTTACATGACAAAAAAAGATCAAAATAATTTTTTGTGTCTGCCAAAATTATTTTATTATGGTTGGATTCTCCATTGTGTCATCCATCTGTCAAAGATAAGTTGATTTTCATACAAGGTTCAGAACATCTAACAGAAGACGTGACAACATTTTATTCCTTTATTAATCATAACATTTCAAAAGCATCCCATATTTGGCCTTTACCTCCCCAAATTCCAGCAATATGGTAAGTACCAGCTTGTTGCATACACATATCAGAGTATCGTAAGCAACTCTAATCCTATTAATCTGGAATTGAATCACAGTTATTGTTCCTGTATAGTCTCAGTGTGTAATGGGTCACATGTTTTACTTTTGGATTAGCATCAATGCCTCATTACTCACTGTCAACAAAATACATTTGACCACACCATATAGGCTCATATTCTACAGAATAAACAATTCGTTGTAAATCTATACCAAGAATGCTTAAATCTAGCTCTTGCAACACCACAGAAAGGGAGAGGAGAAAATGTTAAAAAGATAGACTGGGACTTCATTCATGGGTTCAGAAACAGAAGTAATAATTGTGAACTGAGTCCATCTACCATGCATCTCACAAGTCATTGTACTGCTGGAATATTTCTGCTGCCCAGCACACTGGTTCTGGCTGAGGCCTCAAATGTGTTGATAGAACATATAAAAAGTAGTAGGGGGAGCTTTTTATTAAATTGTTAAGATATCTTTTAATTTTCAAAAGTGGTAGATTTCAAGTATAAAATGATATGTTGGGTATACGGGTTTTAAAATGCTGGTAGAATCACATCTATGCTGCTGTATGAGTGTAATGCCACATGTATTACATTTAGTTTGTGAATAACCTTTCCACATAGGGGCCCCGAGTGGCCAAGTGGTCTAAAGCGCTCACCATTATGGGATCTCTACAGGTTAAGTTCTAGTGCAGTCACTTGGATTATCTAATGGTGGTACTTACTTATTAATGATGATTTGCACTTTTTAATTTCTTTTTTCAGCATCAAGAAAGCGGCAATTCTAATTAATGCACTTGATGCAGCAAGGTTTCCCCTAATCCTCTCTCGGATATTGCAGAAGATACATTTGAAGGTAGGCCTTATCTAGTATATAAACTAAACAAAATTCCAGTGATCACATTTGAAGGTAGGCCTTTATCTATTATATAAATTAAACAAAATTCCAATGATCACATTTGAACGTAGGCCTTATCTATTATATAAATTAAACAAAATTCCAATGATCACATTTGAAGGTAGGCCTTATCTAGTATATAAAGTAAACAAAATTCCAATGATCACATCATTTTAGGAAGCTTATTTGTGCCATAATGTTTTGAAAGGGCCACTTTATATCCTTTTAGAATCTTCTGTTGATACATCATGCAATGTGTTCTGGGAATTTTTGTTTATTTCCTATGCTTTACAGCAACATTAAAATAATAACCACTCCCAATAATAATAATAATAATAATAATAAAAATAATTTGAGTTTTAAACAGACGGTTAACTATTGTAATGTATAAAACAAAATTTTAAAAGCATTTAGAAATGTGCTTTGTTTTCAAAACTCATCTTGGATGAGAGTACTTACAGAGTTTATACTTAAATAGAGTCTAACATGCAGATAAAAACAAATTCAATTATCTGAACAATGAAGCTTAAAGTCAGACATAAAAATATAATGACATGTATACAGCACATTATGCGACGACAGATCTGGGTCTGTGCAGTCTGTTGTTGGACTTAACTTGTAACCAATTATATATGATAACAAATAATTTTATATTGACAAAAATACAATTGTAAATATAACAAATAATGTGCAAAAAAAACCCCAAAATAATGTGTTAGGTATAATTTCAAAATTTTCTACCTTTCCTAAAATAGGATGAAAGAACATTTTCAGAGGAAGAGGAAGAAAAGCTTCAGAGTACCCTGAGACTTACTGCTCCAGACCTTGAACTTCTGTTGCAAACTTTAGAATTTTTTCTTCAACAGGTAGGTTGTGTGCCAAGTTCAAATTTTCTGTTAAAAAGCTCTGAATATCACTTGAAATTTATTCATATCAAGTTTAAAATTTCATGTTTTGGATAGGTAATGTATATTTGTGTGTATGAGAGAGAGAGAGAGTGTGAGTGTGTGATTTGGACTTTTTAACATAGTTTTAACAATTTCTCAGTCATATTGCTACGATGTCTGCAGTGTGGCAGTTTATAGTAATGTCAAGCACTGGGGCATCATGCTGCAGATATGTAGCATGATGTCCCACCCAGTCACACTATCCTGACACCAGGCTGACCAGTCCTAACACTAACCTCTTAATGCTGAGTGCCAAGCGAGGCAGCTGTTAGTACCATTTTTGTAAGTCTTTGGTATGACTCGACCGGGGATCGAGCCCACGACCTCCCGCATCTGAGTTGGATGCTCTAACTACTAGGCCACCAGAGTGGTCCTTTTGTAGAAATATTTTAATTTTTAAAATAACATGAATGAGAGTGCTAAACCTATTTACAATTTTATTTACCTGTACCTATCTTAAAAGATCACTGCTGTGAGAGCTTCTCAAAGCACAGATTGATTGGTTATTAAGAGTTAATACCTGTAATGAGAGACCACCTGTCTTGAGATATGAGCTTCTCAAAGCACAGATTGATTTGTGAGACTATAATATTTTGGCAAAAGGGTTGGCCTTTTAAGACAGGTTCTTCATAAATGTTGATGCAGAGAGAGACTTATCTTTGGTTGGAGGGCACCTTGTAACATCGCATTGCCTGAATGAAATTCGCTAATTTTACGTTCTATCTAACCATGTCCTTATTATTTATACATTTTACCACATAGTACACAACAGAGTGGTCAAACCATGGAATTTGACATGAGAATACATGTATCAGCATGCAGGTTTGTAACTTTTGTCCCAAGCCTTGTTGCAGGCTACAAGATAGATCACAAGGTTTTGATGGATAGGTATCAAATTGCTGGAAAGAGCTGGAATATATTTTAAAATTTCTAATTACTGTTCATTTTGTTATGTATTCAGGCTGCTTACCACACTGCTAAACCAGTTGTCTTGGGTCAGCAACTACAACAGTTGGAAATTGATGAAGATAAGGTAGGCATACAGAGTTTGCTTTCAATTTTTAAATACTTCTTTTATTGCAGCAAAGTAAAAAACCAACAAAATCTGCAATTACCCCCTGACTTTTTAATCCATTTAACGCATTTGTCTCTGCAAGCTTACTGATTTCTTTGTTGTGAAAGAATGTCTTGGGAGATAATGTGTTCTCCAGATATCTTGTGGCGAACATGGGTATTTTACATCTTATGACGTATAGTTGATCCTAAATAAAAATTATGCCAATCGGACATCCAGTATGGTTGCCATAGCAGCCATTTTGAAAAATCTTGTCACTGCTACACAATTGTACGGTCATGTTGATGTTGGGTTTTCTCCTTTAAATACATTCTCTGATCACATTAACATTATAAAAATTAGTTTCACCACCTCCCAAATCCAGCCCTCCCAAAAGATGAAAATGCTTCTCTCCTGTTTATATATATATATATATATATATATATATATATATATATATATATATATGTTATAAAATAAACAACACCAACACGTAGAATGTGTGACCAATTTCGCTTTAATGCTTCATCAGACTACTACACGATTGTACGGTCATGTTGATGTTGGGTTTTCTCCTTTGAATACATTCTCTGATCATTTATAAATTATAAAATATTTTTCACAGATGTTGTGTTGTAGTTGTGAAAAATGAAAATAATGATATTACTACTATGGTTCATGTTAAAAACACGAATATTCATCAATATTGTTGAATATTCTTCATGCCATCCTAAATCATGTAAAAATGGGATACCATATAGTCAAGCAAAAAGATACAGAGGAATTATTTCGGATGACGCTGTTTTTAAATCATCTTTGACAGAGTTAGGTCAACATTTTTTAAATAGAAAGTACCCTATTGACATCATTAATACTGCTTTCCAAAAAGTATCTTCTCTTACACAGCTTGAATCTTTACAATATAAAATCAAAAGTAGAAATGAAGATATCATTCCTTTTGTTATTGACTATAATCCAAGTTTGCCTAATATAGGTAAGATTATCAATAAATATTGGGATTTATTAAACTTATCATGTAAAGCAAGTGTTAAATCGCTACACGAAAGCAAACCCACACTTGCTTATAAAAGGACTAAAAATCTTAAAGATTTCCTAGCTAATTCCAAATTAGAAAAACCATCATATAAAATAGGATCATCAACTAAATGTAATAGACCTAGATGTTCATACTGTTCATTTATTAATGAAAATACTTCTTTCAATAGTAATAATACGAAAGAAACTTTTAATATGCATTGTGATATTAATTGTGCAACATCAGATGTTATTTATTTGATAACATGCAAAAAATGTGGCATCCAATATGTTGGACAAACCAGTCAACAAATATCTAAACGTATGAACCAACATAGATCAGATATAAAAAATTATATCAATCAATCATTTTCATCTCATGTTGCCACACATTTTAACAAAATTTCCCATACATTGCAAGATTTCTTCTTCCAACATATTGTTAAAGCTGATTCTGAAATGGAACGTCTGCTAAAGGAAACCTATTGGATTCACCGTCTTAATACGGTATATCCAAAAGGTCTAAATTCAAAAACACTATATGACATTCAGTAAAAAAATTAAATTTTCTTCTGAATTATGTCCCCTGTTTACAATCAGATAAGAATATTTTCATATTATTTTACTTTGCAGAAAAACTTAATTGGTAAAAGTATAATCTAATATCATAAAAATAAGTTTACTAATTCTTTAAAAATGAAAGTAATTTATAAATTAATTCTCAATATAATACGATTAATTATTTATAAAATACTTGATAGTAAGTGTTATGCACACCATATTTTTTATTATATAAATTGAGTTTTGATAACCTACTTAACATTTGTGAAGATTATATCAATATTTATTTTTTATATATTTATTTTTTTAATTTTATTTTTATTTTATTAATTTTTTTCTTTCTTTTTTTTCTCTTTCTTCTATTTATTTATTTTCTATATCTCTAATAAGAGTGCATTATACATGATACAAATAATGATAAAACTGTTTATCTCTATTTAGTAATAAGTTTTATACACACACACACACACACACACACACACACACACACATAGACAAAGGGCAACAACTCTTGCTAATTATCTACTCTTGCCACTGAGAGGTGGTGATAATTTTAAGCTTTCAGCATGAACTGAGAATATGTCATTCAAATCAACTCCTGAATTCCATTGTATGGGGATGAATGAGCAGGATGATGTTTTATATGCAGCTCCCACTATGGAGGAGGCTGAGTATGGGTTTAAGGCTGTAGTAGAAGAAATATATCACGTACTGCCAAACTCAAAATGTCTGCAGCCACCTTCTTCTACACAGGATACAGGATCATGTTCTACACAGGATACAGGATCATGTACTACACAGGATACAGGATCATGTTCTACACAGGATACAGGAACATGTACTACACAGGATACAGGATCATGTACTACACAGGATACAGGATCATGTACTACACAGGATACAGGATCATGTACTACACAGGATACAGGATCAATCAATTTACAACTGCAGATATAGCCTGTATTTTCCCTATATATGTAGACAAATTGCTAACCAGTTTCTGAGGCAGTCCTAATAAGACGGTAGGAAACCAAGTTTCTCTACTCCCAATCCTGCACCCTCTTGCCTTTGACTTGTGTCCATGACTGCTTGCAAACAACCTTCCAGTAGGCATGCGACTCTTGCAGTTCAAACAGCATTAGATCAGACTCTTGCAATTCAGACAGCATTGGATCAATCTCCTTCTGCAAGATGAGTGTGTCTAAGAGGGCTTAAGATCTCATTTTGCCAACCACCTCTCATTTTGTCCTCTCTGTTCCAGATGGAAGTACTGTTGCCCCTGGTGAAGGATACACATTTACAGCAATAGAGGACACTGATCAATAAGCAGGCAGTGGAGATTGTTCATAATCCAGTCTAAATCAGTTCACTAAAATTTAAAATAAAGACTGCAAGATCAGACTACCTCTCCATCAGTATGTACAAATTTGCCATCAGTCTCAATCTGACAGATACATATTTTCATATTTCCATGGAAATTCCTGTGATTTGCATAGCAAAGAAATTGTTTTCAGTTTTGTGCTCTCTCATTTGACTTGAACATAAGTTCTTGTGCATTTATGAAACTAACCAACTTTGACATCTCCCAGTTCCACAGTGGTACTCTTGTATTACATCCTCCAGAAGAATATGGTAAGTTCAGTTAAGGTCAAAGTAACCAATGATCTTGTATCCCTTTTAAATCAGTTGGGATTTCTGGTCAATTGGGAATAGTCCGACCTTTTTCTGTTGCAACAGTTCATCCATCTGGGTATGGAATTCCTCACCCACCTCAACCTTGTACACCTTCAGATAGTCCAGATCGTCAAACTCACAGAGTCCATCCCCATCAAGACATGGATCACAGCCAGGGAGTTTCTGTAACTCCTTGGATTGTTCAATGCAGCAGTGGATCTCTTCCTGCTAGGTCGCCTCCCATTGCAGATGGCCTTGCTCTCTAAGTAGTGCCACTTGATTACAGGATCATTGTAATGAGAGAGTTAATATTATTCTTGGATCAGTGTAATGAGAGAGATAATATTATTCTTAGATCAGTGGTGCAACCAAAGCTGGCTCACAACAGGAATACCTCTGGTACAGCCACAGTCAGTTGTGACTGTGTGTACAGTCACAAGTATCTATGGTTGAGGAGTTTAACTGTTGCCAGGCATCAGCTCCTTCAGTGGCCAGTTGGATCCAGAGGATGCAGGTTTCTACATCATTCTCTTGGAGATGAAAGCTATCATCAAGGCCTTTCATTTTTGGAGAGATCATTTTGGGGGCAATGTTATGTTCATCAAATCTGACAACTCGGTGGTAGTGATGTAGCTCCTGAAACAGGGCAGTACAAAATTGTATCAGTTCTGCATTTGGTCTGGGAATATCACCATTGGTGCATATGATGCAACATTGGCATTAAGATCAGACATATTCCTGGCAGACTCATTGTCTTGGCTGATTCTGTCAAGGAAGGAACAAATTCTCTATATGGTATGGCACCTTCATCCATTTGTCTTACATCAGAATTGCATGCTATTGGGGCATCTGATGATCAATCTTTTTGTGACCAGGTGGAATCACAAACTGCCCATTTTGATCTTCCTAGTACCAGATCCTGAGGCTTTGACCATTATTGCCTTTTATGCCAGTTGGAGGGTCTGTGGGGCCATTGCCTTTTCCCCAGTGGTCTTAGTTCCAAACATTATACAGAAATTGAGGGGTCGGAAGTGCAAAATGATAATGATTGCCATACAAGTCTTAGATCAGTGATCTACTCAGTCTGATGATAGATCTATATAGGAAGATTCTGACCAGGCTGAATCTTTTTAAATGGACTCTTGTGTTCCATCCTTTTCCAGACTGACTTCTTCATGTCTGGCTCTTGTCAGGATAGCCTTAAGGCATAAACAATTTAACCCTTTGATCATGGACAGAATTGTACAAATAAAAAAGTCCCTCTTCTCTAAAGGCTTATGAGGGAAAGTGGACCAGTGCAAAGTCAGTAACATCGTTCCTTTCAGTGGCTCTATTCCACATGAAGCTGACTTTTTTCTCTGGCTGTTCATGGAGAAAAAGATGGCCCCAATTACTATGAAGGGTTTCAATTCTATGGTATCAGACGCTTTCTGTCATCATGGCAGAGAGGATCTTGGTCATAACAAAGACACTTGTTGGCCAACTGTGACTACTTGCATTGGCCAAAATCACTCACACTATTTCCTGGGTGGAATCTTTCCTGGGTTTTGATTTGGATGAATTTTTTAGCCTTATAGCCTGGAATCACTGAAGCTCCTTTCATACAAAAACTGTTTCCTGACAGTGTTAGCTTCAGCATGCAGAGTCAGTGAATTACATGCCCGCTCTGTTGATCCAGCCATTCTTTTATTTCAATCAGATTGCGTGGAGTTCTTATGATGCAACCTGGTTTCATTGCCAAAAATAGGTTTCTGTCAGTGGGCAATCAGAAAGTCATCATACAACCTCTCCTGTATTGACAGATCCCAAGAGGCACTCAAACAGGATCTGATATGGGCGCACAGACTTTATCTCTTTATTTGAAGTGAATTGAGCCAGTTCACAGTACTTGATGGTGTCTCATTTTTCTAGTTAAACCTGGGAAAGAGGACTTAACCCCTCGAGCTCTCTGATTTTGGTAAAGTGGGTCATATGCATGGCATACTCTGACATTTTGCCAGAACTAAATTACCTTTTGAAAATCTCTGCTCATGAGATCAGAGCAATCTCTGCAAGTTTACATCATTGAGGCTGTTGGCTGACATGTGCAATCGACCTTCTCACATTTCTGTCCACAACCCTTGGCTCCATCGTGACACTGGATCTGGTTCTCAATTGAACAGGTAGTGAACAGAAGCATTAGACATCAGCACAACCTCTGGATTGGCACCTATGAAACTTTCACTGGATTCTCCTGGAATTTTTATTTGGTGAGAAGATTTTATTTATTTTTTCTTCACAGACATAAACTGTTTTCTCTAGTTGTGCTGCTTGCAAGTTAGGAGAGTGGGTTATCTTTCATATGTGGAATCTAATCTTCCTTCAAAGGTTACGAGAATCCCATTTATGAAGTTCCTCTCAGTTTTAAACTAGCAACACCTGTTGGCAAGGAAAAGTAATGGGCACTAGTTATTGCCCTTTGTTGGTATGATATGGACAGGAAAGATAATTTTTGTCTTTGGGAGGGCTGAATCAGGATCTTTGTTGTTGCAGTTTGACTTAACTTAATAAGCAAGTATATACAGTAGTTGATGACTAATGAAGATAGTACTATTCTGACCTCCACTGTGGTGGCCATGGTAGCCATCTTGAACATCTTGTAGCTGCTTCTGTTCTGATGGTCATATAGACATGGGGATTGTGCTAAATAATTTCTTACAATGTTGTTGTTGTTGTTGTTGTTGTTGTTGTAGGGTTTAACGCCATTTTTCAGCACAAGATAGGCTATACATGGCGGCCAGTATTAATGGTGGAGGAAGAACCCAGGAAATCCCCGGAAAGAACCACCGACCCTCGAGAAGCTACTGGCAAGCTTTCTCACATACCCACATTGGCCGAATCCAAGACTTGAACCTATGCAGACAGAGATGAGATGGCAGTGATCCGTAACGGAGAGCGCTTTAGACCACTCGGCCACTCGGGGCCCCTCTTACAATGTCCTGTTGGTCTTAAATAAAATTGGCACTGATCAATGGTGTCCATCTTGAAAATCTTGTTATCACTGCTTTCTTTAAGGAATGGTCATATTAACCTTGGGTTTTCATACTATATGTTAGGTGGTCCTAAATAAAAATAGTGCCAGTGTGATCTTCCAAAATTTAAAAAATCTTGTTAGAGCAAATTATCCCGAACAGATAGCCATAATGACATTAAAAAATATTTCAAGAAATGCTTCTTTCTTGCAATATTTAGTTCTTCCAGATTAAAATCTGTCTGATTTGTCCTTCATTGATCTTTTGAGCACAATGACATTGTACATATTCAAGTAAATTTTGACCATATTTTGTATTTATAAATTCATAGTCAGCTTTCTGACGTTGATGTTAAGATCAAAGGTCTTGAGAGAATTTTAGCTGTACTGACTTGTGAGCATGATAACACAAACAAGAATAGATTTGTATCAAACCCATTTTGTGGAGATATTAGAGGAAGACCTTGAACAGTGCCAATTAAACTTCTTTTCCTAAAAAACATATTAATTATTGATTTGACCAAACCTAGCATGTGGGTGTATTTGACATTTTCTGAGACTGGTTTAGTGATTTTCCATCCATGACATCAGGCTTAAAGTGAAAGACCATGACAAAACATTTTGTAATGCTGTTAAATATACTTTGTGAACATGTTAATTTAGAAATGTAAGTAAGTAAATATCTGAGATGATTTCAATATGCAGCAGTTAATAATAATAATAATAATAATAAGACAGAAGAAATGGTCTTGCCATGGATTCCCAGAAATTCTTTTTGGATACTAAATCTTCCATTCCTTCAAGGGATTCATGTTCTAGATATTATTAATATTATTGTTTTGTCTGCATAAGCATGGTGAGACAAAGGTATTTCATTCTGGCTTTGGCAATAACATCTACATTAGATTTCTGGCATTGGCAATAACATCTACATTAGACTTCTAGCATTGACAGTAACATCTACATTAGACTTCTGGCATTGACAGTACCATCTGCATTAGACTTCTGGCATTGGCAATAATGTCTACATTAGACTTCTGGCATTGGCAATAACATATACATTAGACTTTTGTGATAGGATTTTGTAAGTGAGATAATGAGAAGATACATCAGTACACCTGTGTCTCTGAGGCAACTGGATCTGTGGAGTACTTGTTGTTATTATTATTATTATTATTATTATTATTATTATGCAGGTCAAAGCAATAGTAGAGGCCTGGACCAACGGTGCTAAAGACATAGTACAGAAACTTAGGCAGTGTCGGCTGAACTGTAAACAGGTACCTGACAGTAGAATTTGCTTTTCTCTCTTCCAATCTGAGTTATGGATAGTATTTGAGACATAACCATATTCGTTTGATGGGACATGTCAAATAATGTTTGGTTTTATTAGTAAACCAGTTTATCATGGTATTTATTTTTATGGTCTGCACCACAGTACCTTTTTACTGTACCAGTACTTCGGTAGTTTCCATCAGTATAGAATGTACGGATATTTCCAATTAATCTTTTTGTGAATTGAATGGTATTTACAGCATGTTTTCATTCCAAATAAATATAAAAAAAGTATTATTCATTTTCTATAAAGCAGTTGGATTTGTCGCACATTAATTTTGAAAATTTCAATTATAATTATATTTATGATCCTTGAATCACATGTTTAACATATGTCATGTATGCAAACATGATAGCTAAATGTGATGTTATGATGTTCAGGGAAAATCCAACTTTTGGATATATTTCAAGTTGAAAAACATACATGGCATTTGTAGTTTTTAATACTAGGATATGCCAATGTATGAAGTACTTGCATTCCTGAAGACCATCCTAAGATTTATGAGAGCAGTTTTCTGTTTGAATTTTATGTAATTTATCAAGTCCACTAAATATTTTTTCTTTTGTTGAGGAAGTTTTTTGTTTTTTTTTGTTTACTGGTCCTGTCTGATAAATATCTTGCCTGGGTGTTGGCATCCCTATCTATTGTATCACTAGTGTAGCTAGTGAATTGTAGGCTTCAGTGTAAACACATCCCTGTCTATTGTATCAATAGTGTAGTTAGTGAATTGTAGGCTTCAGTGTAAACACATCCTATCTATTGTATCAATAGTGTAGCTAGTGAATTGTAGGCTTCAGTGTAAACACATCCCTATCTATTGTATCGGTAGTGTAGCTAGTGAATTGTAGGCTTCAGTGTAAACACATCCCTATCTATTATATCAGTAGTGTAGCTAGTGAATTGTAGGCTTCCCTGTAAACACATCCTATTTTATTAACAAGATCTCTAATGTTAGCACAATTTGTTTCACAGGTTTTCAGCTATAGTGTAGGTTTAAACATTCTACTTTAGTTAAAGTTTTAGATTACAACTTGTACAACAGTTAACATTAACACAGCAAATTAATCTACTATAAGCTACTGACCATTTCATTGGGGGGGGGCAGGTCTGCTTGTTTCTTTAGAGATGGGGTATTTTGTTTTCTTTTATATCAAGATAATTAATTTTGTTCTTCAAATAATATCATGGATATAATTTGGTGTTATTCTGGTATAAATCAGAGCATGATAATGTTTCAGCTATTGAGAGATGGACATTTTAAAAATGGGTGTCAGGCCCCTGCCCCAGAATATCAAATTATTGGTTCCTAATATTATTGCAGTACAGTATAGTACATAGCACAGTATGTTCAGAAATACAGAAGTACTAAATTTTTTGTGATACCCAGTTCTGGTACAAAAAGGAGTTGGTGACAAGTTTATTTACTTTTATTAATTCCAATTTGTATATTGATATACGAGATTGCATGCTGAGTATTCTGGTTTGACTTGTGAAACTTATAGGTGGAATAAATAGAGATCTGAGCAGATATATAGAACAGAATGACACGAGCCCCCATGCATGAAAAAACAACAGTTTAATCAATTACACAAACAACTGTGATAATAATTACATTTGGAAGATAACACTTCTTTTTTAAATAAATCTTTCACCAAATTTCAAACACAAATATATTTATATAAATAGCCAATCTGTTTTAAATGATAGAATTGGTTCATCATAGAATCAAGTGAACAATCGAAGTCATTGCCTTGTACAACTTCATAACCTGCTGATTTCCAGTCCACTCCTACTTCACTGTGGTTCTTCCTCGAGGTCTTTTGCTTTTCCCTTCTCCAACCTTCCTGCTGTCTCACCTATTTTCGGCCCTCAAACTTCTTGGATGGGTAGGTGGATATGTAAGTACGTAAATACATAGATACTTGGATCAGTAGGTACATGGATACGTCAGTAGAGCTATTTCCCCTTTCAAAATAAACAGAGAAGCAACCTAAATCGTCTGTCAGTTGTCCTACTGGGAATAGATCATTACTCCCCTCTCGTTATGTCAGATATCATTCTATCAGAATTCAAACAGATATCAAAGGCTATCTGGTCAAGCTAAACAAGGCAGACCATAAACAAACCTAGTTTCCTAAGATTAATGTACTTCCTAATGGCTATTCCATCCTGACTTCCATTAACATCACATGAGTGTTAACAGTTCTGTTCTTGTCTCAATTACACAGATGAATGAATGAAATTCATTACATGGCTTAACTGCATTATTTTCAGCAAATACACACATCTGAGTCTTTAGCATACACGAAATCATCTAAGATCGGTGAATTCAAACTGATTCTTGTAACTAATATCAACTAAAGTAATGCATGAAATTCTTAGATTCCTATAACAATCAAGACGAAAAATTCAGACAAGTCGTCAAACTTATATAAAGAAGATCATTGTAGGAATTCAGATAGATGAACTCAACACAGTTATACTCATATCAAGAGAATTAATCTATGGATTTAAACAAATAAATTCATGCAAATATAAGCAAATAAATTCAAGCAAGTCATTATATTGGTATCAACGAATTACATGAGATTGATGCAGATACCTTGTGCTTTCAAGCTTTGTTTGCTTCTACTGCCAGAATTGTGTTCATTGAGTTTCCAGACATCTGGTCCCTTTGACAAATGTATCATGCAAGAATTTCTTCCAAATTCAATATTGGAGTCTCCTATATTTTTAACTCTTGTAGGAAAATGTAGACTAACTAAATTTTTGGTGATGGGGGCATATAAAACCCAAGAAATTTTGTGTGGGAACCATGCCTCTTATTTAGCGTAACCAATCAGGATTACATATATCTACCGCCTTTTATAACTAGGCGCCAAAAATGTGGTCAGACTGACTGCTGGATTTCCAAACAATGATTCTGGAAAAACTCAACTGTGTCAGTTCCGATATAAAATCAAAGTTAACCTTTCCTTTTCTAGTCTGTCTGACAGTTAAATAAATGAAGGCATAATTAAGAATCACTTCCTCTCTTGACATAGACACTAGAAATCATTGCAATATAGTGATTTAACAAGCACCTTTCACCATAAATGTAATTAATTGTTCTCCGGCCAAAGTTAATGTACTCTTCATAGATCAACAGAAATTTGTATCTTTACATACCAACAGCCTGGACTTGATGATGTACTAACAGTATTGCTATATCAGAATGATATAATCCAAAATGTCCTTGCATGAATTTACAGTAATCCCAAAATAGTGATTTAGCCCAAAAATAATCAGTGAGTACCTCTTAATTCCAGTGAACAATTTAAATAAAATAAATCCTCTCAAAAATATTAACTGAAACACAACTTGTATTAATTCCAATAAGACTGATGTTAAGATATAGAATGAGTAATTCTGCATTAAACAACATTTATAAAAAAAGCTAAGACATACTAACAGAATCATGATGAGGTTAATTTTTCCTTAAAATTTGACACTTGCTTCTACAACATTCTTAATTTCTATTTTTAAAAAGCTATACCTTGAATTCAACATCTGTAAACATGTTTGCCTCCAAATAATTATGATCTTAAAATATAATTTAAAATCATAGACAAATATTAGCTATGTAATATGTTGTTTAATAAAAATACAAAACAAACATTAGTCAGAGCCCAACTCAAACCTGAAAATCTCGTTATTACTACTTCTCTTTAAAAACAAAAAACAGTTGTATGGACTTTAGATTTTCAACCAGAAGACTTCTTAGATGTTTTTGTTGACCTCAAATAAAAAAATTATGCCAACCTAATATTCAGTATTGGCTTCCAAAGTGGCCATATTTAAAATATACTACTCCTCTTTGATGGAAATCATTTCGACACTGGGTTTTCATCAGAAGACTTTTAGTGATTAATTGGTACTGAATGATATTGGGACAGATTTTACATCCAGTTAGGTCACCATGGCAGCCATCATGAAAATTTTCTCTTCACTGATCTTCTTAAATGGAAATTCATATTGACATGTGGTTGTCACCAAAGACTTCTTATGGTGTCTACTTTGTCCTGAACGAAAATGATGCCAATCAAACATCCATCTTGTAAAGCTTGTTATAGCTATTCCTCCAGAATTGATGATGATATCGACACATAGACTTTTCACCAAAAAGACTTTCTATGATATTTAGTGGGTTCTAATGAAAATGGTGCCCTGCTGACATCCAGTATGACTGCCACAATAAACATGTTAATAATCTTTTAATTCATTGTCCAGTTTTGATGGTAACATTGGCATGGGGTTTTCACCAAAAATCTTCTAATGGTTTCTAATTTGTCCTAAATGATAATGCTGCGGATCTTATATACAGTATAACTGCCATAGCAGCTAATTTGAAAATCATGTTGCTCAAGAATACAAGAGATTATTTTAAACACTCACCTGTTGAAAAGAAGAAATGGTCTTTTCCTAAATTCCTGGAAATTCTTTTTGGACAGTAGAGCATCATTCCCTCAAGGGACTCCTATTAGATCAGTTATTCCACTGAAAATAAAGTTACAGGTATTTTTAGTTTAAAATCCTCGTCTTTCATGTGTGACTTTCTCCAGTAGTTAAGAACATAAATATGAATTCTTTGCTGTACATGTGACAGAACCAGGACACTAAATCAGTAGATTTAAAAAATTTCATCAGTCAGTTTCTAAATCAGTTGGATTTTGTATTGACATAAATTGTATGCATTTTAAGGGGGACTGATAAACAAGACAAATGTACTTTTTGGCCGTAATAAGCAATTCCAATTTTAGTAACACAGCAAGTTTTGAACATGAATCAGAATCTGGTTGCAAATATTACAAAAATAATTAATACAAGTCAGGGTATTATTAGTTAAATTTGAATGGATGGGCCTGGATATGAATGGATATCTGATAGTTCACTACAGAGATTTTTAAAAATAAAAAAATCCACAAGCATTTTTAGAATCTTCAAAAGTTCACTGCCTGGTGACAAGTGACGACATTTTGACTATTAAGTGTCATACTCAGAAGGCTGTTAGTTGTTTTCTGGTCTAGATTTCCCCTTGAATTGCTCAGTATTTTTCAAAAAATGGAGAATGTTCTCTCCTTACCAGTAGTGGAATGTGGCAATGACAGAACTTTTGACCTAGTTTCAAAGTAGGCCTTAAAAGTGGGCATGTTTGCTACAGAAGATTCATTGCTCCTATGTGATGATGTCTTCAGATGCCTGGTGATAAAATTTCTTCCTGTGTACTCATCTTAAAATCCACTTTGCACAAAACAGTGTAATCTCAGGACCTTAGCTACTTGTTTTGGTTAATATTGAGAGAAAGTGTACATTTAGGCATTTTGACATGAATTGACCAATGAAAATGTACATTTAGGCATTTTGACATGAATTGACCAATGAAAGTGTACATTTAGGCATTTTGACATGAATTGACCAATGAAAGTGTACATTTAGGCATTTTGACATGAACTGACCAATGAAAGTACATTTAGGCATTTTGACATGAATTGACCAATGAAAGTGTACATTTAGGCATTTTGACATGAATTGACCAATGAAAGTGTACATTTAGGCATTTTGACATGAATTGACCAATGAAAGATTAAAGCTCCCCTTAAATATTCATCTTATAACAGTTTGAAAAGCACAACAATTAAACAAGACAAAATATCAAAATACTTGAAAGTTTTTCAGCTGAAATCATGTTTTGGTTGTCTCTCCTTTTTATCTCACCTTCACCAAAGGTCAGCTGATTTTATTTAAAGACTTGTGGGTCTTCAGAGACCACCTTTCATCCTTTTATTACAACACCTCAGTAAATAAGCCCCCTTTGGCATTAAACTTTACAGCTATTGTTTTTTTTATATGTCAACCTCAATAGGATTACTCAAACACACCAATTGTGCAGGTGTTAAACCGGTGGAACAGTTCCTTTTCCCAGTAGACTGGTGTCTGTAACATGTGGATAGAATATGTATAAAAAATGTGTGGGGTTTTGAACAGAAAATTTTTTAAAATCTTTTTATTTTTAAAATCTATAGATGTCAACTACATGTATATAACAGTATGTGCGATGGGATGACATTTGAAACAGTATTTTTGTCATGCTGCCATTGTAACACTATTTAAACAGGCTTCCTAAAAGCTTTTAGACCTATCTTATCTTCACATGATCGTTCTGAAAGGACTAATTCATATTTTTAAGGATTTAGTTTACATTAACTGTTTCAGTTGGAGGACATAAATTGGCGGCTTAATCTACAGATGGCACAAGCATCAAAAACTAAGATGAAGTTACCTAATGCCATGTTTGAACTAGGCATCAAGGATGAAAATACTCAGGTTGGCACAGAATGATGAAAATGGAGCATCTTTATGATACAAATTTGCATATATTGCCATCAGAATACCATGTTATAGAAATCATGACTGTGTTCAGTGATGATAGAGTTTTACTTGTGACAAGAGGTTATGGGTACGAATCCTTCTTTGGCCAATATAACTGATCACATTTATCAGTTAATTAACAAACTACCATTGCGTCTGGGGGCCCCGACTGATCTAAAGTTCTCACCGTTTTTGTTTTTCTAATATTAAATTGTACTTTTCCATGAGCATTACTTGTCTTCTGAAATTGTATGTTAAGTCACTATCATTAAGGGAATATGTCTAAAAACATGTCAGGATATTCTAAGTGAAAGAAATTGAAGATTAATTCACAGCTTATCGTAGCACTCTTTCTAGCAAGCTTTCTGAATGAAACAAATTTTCATGCATTGCTGTTTTTGAAAGTTTCATCATCTAAAGCCGAGAACTAAAGGGATGATAATTGTTTTGTTAAAAGTACCAACTGGAAAACAAGGTACAGTAAATTATATTTAATGCACATGGTTTTGTATGAGAATCGTATGAATGGGGATTTTCAGGTTGTCTTGTGGTTGAAGAATATTGGAAAAAATGTGATGTTTTCTTAATCACTCTACCATTGATTAAACTAGAATTAACTGATCAGTAATTACCAAGATATATTCTAGCGTTGAAAATTTAAGGGGAAAATCTCCATCCCACTTTTTAAAAAAATTAGGGTGAATTTCCTTATGTGTGCGAGATTTACCCAAATAAAGAAAGGTAGGGCCTGCTGATAATGTGTTGTTTTCCATGCATTCAGTTGATTTTTGTCACACGTTAGTAGAAATTACCATGAATGTTGCAACTGTATATCACTGAATAGACCAGACTGTTTTAAAATCTTGGTTTGCTGACATGTTTAGTTGTGCAGGTGCAACATACTGTGAAACACTTTGTTTCAGTGTGTTTTAAATTTCATGGTTTGAATAAAAAATTACATACTTGTGGGTTCCTAATTTCATGAATCATTTACACCTCAAAACTAAAATACTTTATTGAGTGTTAAATATAGCCCTGGATTTAGTAGGACGAAGTCAGATTTTGTGCCTATATTTTAAATACTGTTTTAGAAACAAATGTTCTTCGCTCATAAATGAAAATGATTTTCTTTATCAGATTAGCATGTTAAAACCTGAAATTATTTCAACGCTTGAACATAATCATTTCAAGTGTACGTACGATGAAAGTAATAGATATGGTTGTGTCTTAGTTTTAGACTAGTACTAATATTAGTACCCTTACTTGTACCTCAACCACAACAAATCAAATTGAGGCTATGACATCGTAGCTGGTTTTAGACCTGAAAAATTTGACAAATTCATGCTGGTGTCATTTTCTTTTACCTGGCATTGATCATGAATGAAAATTTTAATTGTGTTAAAAAGTATTAAGTGTTTTATGGTGTAAAAAAAACTTAATACATTTGTGAATAAAACACACATTCTTAGAAGTTGAAACTCTTATATTTACAACATCATGGATCTTACTGTCAGAAACTGGGATGTCTTTGTGTGATCATGACTGTGATGTAATGCCCAGAAATTACATTATCTGCAGTCATTAGCAAATTATATCAGGATGGATATAACAGTCTGGTGTTTGGGGCTGTTTCATTAAAACATACATGGGACCCAGGGAAGGCACTTTTCAAGTGAGGTACTCATCCACAGATGCAATGTAAAATTTTCTTATCATTTTTATATGAACTCTATGAAATCAGTGTACCATAGCATACACTTTTTAAAAAATGCCTTCCCTGGGTACCATGTATGTTTAAATGGAACAGCCCTTAAGCAGCTAAAATCCATTTGGGGATCATTTTATATTAATGTTGGTGCAAGTATCCATTTTAGTTTAATGGTTGTTTTACCATTTAAAATATCCATTTAAATTGATTTAAAGTTTTACTGGTGCATCTATCCATTTTATTATATTGGTGGTTTTACTGTTGCAAATATCTGTTTGCTGGTTCCACTGATATGTTGCAGGTGAAACTCAGTTTGTGACATAAAACCAGCGTGTCCTCAAATATGAAACCTGCTTTTTAAAAAAAGGAATAACTTGCTCATTTGTACCGAGTTGTATCTAGAATTGTAGAGGGTTCTGGTGTGTATATATATATATGCTAGGTTTGACTTATGACCCACATGCAGATATGTAATTTTATGCTGTGCATATGTTTTATCTACAGCATATTTATCCAGTATTTTAATACTGTAGATTGTTTTACTTTCCCCTTTTTTATTCAGGAAAAAGAGAAGATAAAGCTAGAATTTACACATGACGAGTTGTATGCATTTTATAATCAGGTAAGATGGCAGTAAAGTTATTTTTAGCCCTTGAAGTGCTTGTTGTGACATCTGCAGTTGTTCAGGTAAGCAACTGTTTATACATCCAGGACATCAGCATGACATTAAAAATGAATGTGAAACTAAATTTCTTTGGCACATGTATTCAGACCTGCCAACCAGTTGGTCTCAGTACGGCAGTTGATTTTTTCCCGTAAGATTGACTAGTTTTCAGTAGGGTGTAGCGAAATATCAACAACTGCTGTTGTAAAGCTGGAAAACATAATTAAAAGTTCGACGCATCAATGATAAGCATTATGTTCAACTGAAAAAGTTTGTAATGTATGCGTAGACTTTATTTACCATTAGTACAGTTGCACAGACTCTAGTTCCAAACCCTATGCAGCTCAATGACTTGTTGCTGTCTCTCAACTGGACACAATTCTTGGAAATTCTTTTCCATTTCACATGATGATGGCAATCATATCTCCCATCATGAGACATACTCTATTTGGCATTTGATGTTCAGTAAACGTAATTGTGTCCTTTCCAGCTTTTATTCACAAAGAATCTGAATACTCCTTTTTATTCCACTGTGTTGATTATTAACACTATTCTAGAAGCTTATTTTCCCTTTCGTCTTAAACTGTACAATCCTGTAAAATACTATAACTATTTCTCGAAACACTATTATTAATGAAACACTGTATATACACTAATTACAGCAGAGTATTAAAGCTCACACTTTACAGATTTTTGGATAAAGCCACTGTATCAACATCGTGTCAATCAAGTCATGTTACTCAAACATTCTTCTCAGGTAAATAATCCCCAAAATGCTGAATTAAATATGTCCAGCTTTCTCAAAACCACTGATAATTAGGGCCGATCTTTCACTCATTGTCACGTGAGATGCAGTTATCCATTCAGTGTGAACTGGCTTGATTAATGAGGTTTCAAGGTTTACTAATACTGTGCACTGATTGTCACCATTAACATCTTTTTCCATAATGGCATGTATGACCCGTTTAGCATACCACTTGTGGAAGTGTGACTTTAATTCTTCATTGTACTCTTTATTTACTGTCAAGTCTAGTGGTTGAAGTCGGTCTGTACAAGAGGCAGGCACAAACATTGCTGCCTGGTAAGCAAGCATCTGTGTTGTGTTTGCAGCTTCTTACGGGTTAGGAAGTCCAGGAACCAAGGGGGGGTCTAAGTTGAATTTTACCACTCTTAAGCCACTTTGTTAATGCCATGATGGTCAGAAAGTACTGATGGTGCAACTTGATGGACACTGGTTTACATAAAAGACAATTCATATGTACTTTAATAACTGATTGGCCTATTGTTGTTGGCTGCATCGGCTTTCTTTGATGTTGAGCACTCAAATGAAAAGATGGCGAAAGTGATTAACCTTGACAGGTGTTTTATTTGTGCTCATAGAGATGGAAGTATTGTTTTACTGTTGTTGGCTGCATCAGCTTCAACTAATGTTATTCACTTGGTCGAAAACACGGTGCAGATATGGAACTTGCCAGGTCTTTAATTTGTGTTCATACAAGTGATAGTATTATTTAAACATTAAAGTTACTGCCATTTGCATTGGCATAGTTTTATTCTTTTGTATTCTTTATTTTGGGTATTTGTTGAGGTTAAACCATGAAATTAAATACCTACTAATATGCAAACTTTGACAGGCAAAACCACAAATTTAAGTACCCACAAAAATGCCTTTTTTTAAATACAAAACCACGAAAATTTAGCCAACGAAAATAAATGATACTTCAGTATGTAATTTTTCCTGTATTAACAACCTTTTAACTCAAATGGGATAAAAATTACATGTGACTTGATGCTTGTAAGAAAGTTCAGATTGTGAAGATCATTTTTCATACAGGGTGTTTGCATATTTTATATAGTATTTACAATACAAACACTTTGAAAGAGAGCAATTTTATTTTCTTCCCTCCACCCCACAAAACATCCAGCACTGAGGGATCATGTACTACAAAGCTACAACATTTGTAGGGTTAATATAAAACACATATGATTGATACATTCTTGTGAAATGTACAAAAAAATAATCAAGAACATCAGTCACATGAGGTAAATGTTAGTCATGTTTAATCATGCCAAATTCTATGCGTAGTAAATTTAGAGCATAAAATGTCAAATATCTCACAGCTGACTGTAAAGTATGTGTAAGCAGATCCCTGATGGCACATGACAAAAGTTAATGGAAGTTCTGATCAGTGTTTGGCTCTTATCAAATCTGTTCATTTGGGGGATAAAGGTGGCTCATATCAAATCTCTTCATTTGGGGGATAAAGGTGGTTTGAATAAAATCCTCCTAATCATGTCCAAATAAGCTGTTGTAATGTCATTACAAGTTAGTACAAAACTTTTTGCTTGCTTTGTTAGTAATATAGATGGTACTAGCAAGTTAATTGCATTGATAATTGATGCTTTGTTTTCTCACCTAGTGCACAAGGAAGGGCTCTTGATCTGATATTCAGGCCAACTAAGATTTACGGGGATCTCAATGACAGATCCAATCAGCTATACCATAGGCAACATACCCTTACTAAAACAGAGATTTCAGTCAGAAATCTGTCCATCCAGCCATTTGCTTGGAGTGGCTGTACCAGAAATAGCCAGACCATCTTCTGTACTGCAGCATCCAGGCTGACCATACACCAGGCAAACCAACTGGCTGTTTGGCAGTGCCAGACGAACATATTTTCAATACTTATCCACATGGGAGAGTTAGTGACATTTTAAAACAGGGCAGCATTGAGTCATCTATGCCACCTGGTATGACTTATTCAGAGCTGCAAGTGGAACCAGGTCAGGACTCGGCACGGTGAGTGTGATGAAGTTCATACAGATCAGTTGTATTTGGATCAGAACATGGAATGAACTGAATTTTGCAAGGCCACATTTGAGGACATTAATTGGGTGTTGGCAACTTAAGAATGCAGTCCACCGCCTACTGCTACACGAGACTATATAGTTAAAGTATTGGTAGATTTCAACCATGAAGAAGAGACGCCATCCTTTTGGCTTCTTCCTCATTTGGCTAAAATTAAGGAGATCAACGACTGCCTGTTGGGTAGAATTGCGGACCCAGGGAATTCTAAGGCTTTACATTCAGAAAGCCAAGTACAAGTTATGTTCTTAGCTCACTGGTACAACACTCACTCATTTCCTATTTGGAAGAATTCAAGAAGTTCGGTGGCAGGCATTTCAGGAACTGCCCCTCCAATTTGCTACTCAATTCACACAGGCATTAAAAAATAACCCAGCCCCTGCCACTGTGGAAGGGCGATAAGCAAAGGATAAGAAATTGTTTGAGTCAAATGAGATCCAGTATAGATCCAAGCCCAATGCCAGAATCAAGGAGGTAACAGTACAGAGATGGCAAGAAACCAAGATTCACAGATCCTTCAAGCATCCTAACTCTAGACATTTACCTATCCTCACCACTGCCTTCAGACAGCCTACCTGTGGGCAGCTGCCTACTTCATTTTCAGGCTCATTGGATCTCCCTGTTCCCTCAGACTGATTGTGTGGTACAGTTCTTTTCGATAAGGGCTTCGGTTTCATTTATACTACTCTCCACTTTCCTCCTCTCCTTTCTTCAGACATAAGTCAGATCAGTAGAATGATGCCTTTCTACAACATGAGATAGGGTCACCCACCGGAAAACAAGCGGTGGAGATTGTACAAAGACCACAGTCTCCTGTGTTTTATTCAAGCTGTTTTTTATTTGAAAGGCAGACAGCAAATTGAGACTGATCATTGACCTGAGTCACTCACTCAGTTCATTTCACAACTGAAATTCAAGATGGAGACTAAAAGATCAGTCCATCTCTCCATCTGAGGGGACAAGTATGCCATCTATTTCAAATTGACAGATGCATATTGTCACGTCCCTCTCTATCCCATGTCACAGAATTTCTGTTTTGCTTACACAAAAGGGTTTGTCAGTTCAAAGTCCTACCCTGTGGCTTTACATCAGACATTAGGTTTTACCAAGGTTATGGATAGCATTGTCACTCATTTCCAATTGACTTCATCTACAATGATGGCAGCGTACCTAGATGACTGGATGACACCCTCCAGAAACATGGTAAATTCTTCTACTCCAGGGCAAAAATGACCTCCTCTCACTTTAAATCATCTAGGCTTTCTAGTTAACTGGGAAAAGTCCTACCTCTGTCCATCCCAGCTTTCATCTTTCTGGGTTTTTCCTCAACCTGAATCTGGTATGGCTTCCTTGTGTTTGCATAATTAAGATCGTTAAATCCGTTTCCAAGGGGATTTGGATTTTAATGAGAGTTCTTGCAACTCCTCAGATTATTCAATTCGGACTTGATCATGCTCAGCTGTCTTTCTTATGTGTCCCTTGCAAAATGTTTCAAGTCCCCAGTCCCAAATACAATCATTCCTTTGTCAGTGGTGCAACCCCGGTTGACTGACCATGAGGATCCTGTTGGAGAAGCCCCAAGTGGAAATAACAGTATGTACTGATGCTAGTAATACTGTTGAGTTGCTGGACTTCACTACTGTGAGTGGCACATGGGAACCAGGGGAGGGGCCTCTACACATCAGACTTTTAGAAAAAAGGCTGTTATCAGCATCTTTCACTTTGGGAAGGATTGACTCTCAGACAGAATGGTCTTTTTATGTCCAACTACTCTGTGGGTGGTGTCCTACCTCCCCAAACAGGCACCAAATCAAGTAAACAGGCACCAAATCACCAGACTTGTGTGTTCTGGTTTGGCAGTCTCTATCTTGGTGCAACAATCTCCATGACAACCTACAAATCAGACACATTCCCAGCCAACTCAGTGTCTTGGCAGACTCTCTATTTAGGAAAGGTCAGGTCTTTCACATTGTTCTCTTCATCAATCAATCTTTACTCAGATCTGCACACTTTGGGGGGCGTTTGGTGATCAATCTCTTGTGACAAGGTGGAATTGCAAGTTTCCCATCTTTGTCTCTCTAGTTCCAGATCCAGAGGCTTGGGCTGTGGACACTCTTTCAATCATTTGGGAGGGGTTATGTGCATTATCCTAAACCCCCCCCCCCACACACACACATTAATGGTCTTGGTACAAAACTAATTAGAATCCTTTGCGTAAAAAAAATGCACGGCAACAAAACGTGCGTCTATTTTCCCCAGCACGCTCTGCTAATGTAACTATCATACAAACATGTTTCCTCATAGCTTTAGCTTCAGTTTGCAGGGTGAACAAGCTTCCATTTCCTTTCCATCAACCTGATCTTCAGTTAAGATTGAATGGCTTGGTGGTCCTCTTGATACAACCAGGCTTTGTAGCAAAAAACTAGGTTGCCATCTGTCGCTTGTCATTATCTCGTTCTCTTCCTTAGCTAGGTCAAGAACGGTGGCCATGCATGATCCTGTTAGTGCACTCAAAAACACTACTTGAAATGCGCAGATACAAGCTATGGTACATGCAAATGCCTATTTGGGTAACAGCTGGGAAACAGGATATCACCCCACAAGCCCTTGCTTCATGGCTGAGATGGGTTAATGCTTGGTGTACTCAGAGGTCTCGGGGGCCCCGAGTGGCCGAGTGGTCTAAAGCGCTTTCCGTGACGGATCAGTGCCATCTCACCTCTGTCTGCGGCAGTTCGAGTCTCGGATTCGGCTAATGTGGGTATGTGAGAAAGCTTGCCAGTAGCTTCTCGTGGGTCGGTGGTTCTTTCCGGGGTTTTCCAGGGTTCTTCCTCCACCATTAATACTGGCCGCCATGTATAGCCTATCGTGTGCTGAAAAATGGCGTTAAACCTACAATAACAACAACAACAACTCAGAGGTCTCACAAGGATTACCACTCATGGAATTAGCACAATCTTTCAAGCCTTGTATTTGTACATAAATTTTTGATCCAAGTTATAGTAGAAGTGACAGGCTTGCATGCAGTCTTTTTATCCCAAAGATTTTGAATTTGATATGTCTGGTGTCAGCAGCCGAGATGACCACCAGACCCAATTTGAACAACACAGTGAAATTGTATAGGTCATTTCAATAATTATCTTCTTAACCATATGTATAGGTTACAGATCAAGTGATCCTAGACTGTGTTGCTTATGGAGTTTGGAGAATGGGTTATCATTAACATTGGGAATCTAGCCATCATTCCATAGAATGATACCCAAGGTAGAGGTTGGATGTTCAGCATTCTCACTTTCTAGTATCTATTCTCCTAATGTAATGTGATTGGGGAACATACTGGAAGGAGAAAGCAAATTTTTAAGTAAATTATGTTTCTCCGAGAATACTTATCCAATCACATTACTTAAAAATCCTCTCAGCCACCCTGCCATGTGAGCATCTTCGTTTGTATATTGCTCAGCTAAGAAACTAAGGACACCTGGCGGTGGCAAGGGCAGATAATGAACAAGAGTTATTGCTCTTGTCTATGTTAGATACACAGAAAAGAGGATTTTCCTCATTTAGTAGAGCTGGATTTTCTAGGTAGAAGACAAACATTCCTAATGTAATGTGATTCTGTACGCATTCTTGGAGAAACATAATTTACTTTTAAAATTTGATTTTCCTCCCGAAGTGTTGTTTGTAACCTCAGGAAAGTGTCAAATTTGAACAAAGTCATGTAGATGGTAGGCAAGTAAATTTTATTAAATGCCACAACTTATTTTGTTGCTACCAAAAACATTGTTTCATTCACATTTGGTCCGTGCAAATTAAAACAATTATTTAAAAAAAAAATTAAATATGTATGCAAAATGACAGATAATACTAATTGAAATTTATAAATTTTGGTACATGGCATGTAGTTGAGTCTTTATTCTACTTTAATTTTCAGTTGGAGACAATTCAGCGCCAGTTGGATAGCTTGAGCTGAACTTGATACTCTGCATTATGTCAAAGTAGAAATTCAAAGGGACCAACTTTATTTGAATTATGATAGGCATTCATTTACAAGTTTTGTGAATTACAATGCAGTTTGAGAGCTAGAGAAGTTATGACTACATTTGCGTTTAGAGCAAATTTACCGCATACTGTTCAATATGATACGTGTAATGGGTGTTTTGTAAAAGTATGTATTTAAAGGGCCAATAGTTTGGGAAAAACTTGAAGCTAATATAGTAAATTTCCAAAATTACACCTGTAATTATTAAGAGGAAAGGCCAGCAGATGTTTTGCAAAAGTAATTGAAATGAGTTATTTTTCCTTCAAATGATGGTAGGGCAGTAATTTAGATTTAATGCAGAGATAAAGTGACTTTGGTGTATTTTTTGTTAAATGCCCAGACAAGTATGAATTATTTAATATGAAATGTAGTTTGTCATTATTAATACTGAGAACTGAAAGTACGAGTTAAATTTTTCGTTATATGTATATTATAGTGATAATTTCAAATTTATTAATTACTTTACTCATTGAACAAAGTGCAATAAATATTTCACATTTGTATCTAGTTTGTTATTATATATATTTTTCCACGACAGTGCAACATAGTCCATAGTGATTTAACCTAAATGTGGAATACAGCTTTATCTCGACAAAAGAGGTTGATTTATGGCCCTCTTTTTCATCAGTCAGAGGTTTTTCTGACCCCTTATTGTATCTGCAGTTTAACATTATTATCATATATATTTTACTGGAACAGCCCTTTTCAAGTACTGATGGAGTTCAACCAAATCTGACATGCAGCTCAATAATGTTGAGACTGCTGATGCGTTTCCAGCAATCCAGGACATTTACAGAAGTAATACTCCTTAACGGTCTAGCCCCGAAATATGTTTCCAAAGCATAACTTTACCAAGGTTTCCTGGATTTGGATTTCAGCCAATTTGGACAGTTTTATACTTGTGAGACTTTGAAAGACTTCGATTTCAGCTTTCTACTTACTTTACAGGAATTATACCTCCTAATTGTCTATCTCCTAACTTTTGGTTTCCACAACACAGTGTTGACAAGGTTTGTTTGATTTCAGACAAATCTAATATATGCAATTTTAGAATGAGTCATCTGTAAATAGTTTTGTTTTTCAACTTTTCACAACGTAATTTACAGAAGCCTCTCCTTCCTCCCTGACTCTGGTTTCAGCAGCATATTGTTAATGTTTGTTGGATTTCATCTAAATTAAGTTTGTGGCTTTTTAATGAAGACACCTTGATTGAGTTTGACTGCAAATGATTGACATTATTTACAGGATTTATGCCCCCTTAACAACATAACAACATAATTTTGAGAAGCAATGGCGTCTTGATTGATAGTCCTCCTATTTTCTGCTGCAATACTTTCCCTGGCATTACTGGACCTTAACATAATTTGGAATGTAACTTTATATTGACAAGATATTGACACAGATGCCAAGTATCACATGTCCTATATTTTGGACCCGATTACAGGTGTACGTTTTTCCATGTTAAAAATGTTTTTTTTTTCAATTAATAAAAAGAATTAAAAGTTTCCTTGCATTTTTCTGTTTAGAACAGGCATCAGGGTCCATTCTGAGAGTAAACTGTATTGGTTGTATATAGGGATATGGAATTCTAAAATATGATGGTTCTTTCGAAATTGAGGTTACCTTGCTAGTCTTTAACCACCTTACTGAGTCACTGTATCTCATGTTCATAAGATTCAACATCTAGTCATGTTGAAAAGGAAAGCAGAAAATTTAGAATTTTCTCCAACAAAGAATAGAAAGGAGAACTGGAATGACAATTATGCCAACACTTTAAATTTGTGAAACTGTCTAGTAAAGGAGAAAACTTTGTGTTTTGCAAATTGTGTAATTGTGATTTCACTGGTACATATGAAGGTGCCCATGAAAAAGCTATTAATGATCAGCTTGCTGCTCCATCATCAAAAAAAAAGCCTGAACTTCAAACATTTTTAAAAACCTTGATGTAATTCGACTAAGTTGATTTTACTAAATTTCTTTGAGAAATGAACTTTCATCTTTCAGTTGTTAGTGCTGGTTGCGATTCATTTCAAGCACATTTTCCAGACAGTAAAATTGCAAAGGATCACTCGTCTTTGAGAATGAAAACAGCTCAGTGACAAAACTGCACAGAATTCAGATCAATTAAAAATTGTAATCATTAATTGAAAAAACAAGGTGTGGAAGAGGCTACTATAAACAGCATGTGTCTGAGTGTGAGTGTGTAGCACTCTTGCACCTTCTGAATGAGTTCCCAAATGAAACAAGAGTGCCTGTTCAGAAGGTGCAAGAAATACATCTTTGGCATTAAACAGTTAAGTTACTGTCCAACTTAAATGATGGTTGTAGCTGTTTTAAATAGTTACATATGCATCAAGTTTTAAAAATCAGTGTTCCTGAAAATCAGTATTTTTCTCATCAGCAGTCAGTGTTTTTGCTCTGGGGTTGGCAGCTACACACTGAATAGGTGTGATTTCAAGGATTCCACAATATCATTTACAACTTATGTCCTCTTAGTTTCCACAACATAATTTTAATAAGATTTTTATTTTATTTTAACCAAATATGGCCAACCAAATATGTCATTTGCCTTTATATTGATAAAACATTTAATTAGTTTCATTTATAGCATTCTACAATATCATTTGCTGGAGTCAGTTTCCCTCCATCCGACAGTAAGCCTGTCTGTTTGGGGGTTTCTGCAGCATTATTTTACCAAGGACTGCTGGATTTTAAACAAATTAAGCATGCTGGTTTATACTGATGAAACCTAAAAAAATGTTTAATTCCCAGCTTTTCACATCATTTTCAAGGTCCCTGAACATATACACATCAGTTGGCCACATCAGAATTACTTTACCAAGGTCTGTATGATTTCAAATAGATTTTTCATGCAACTTCTTGTTGATTAGACCCTGAGTGAGTTGCAGTCCATGTCATTAGTTAGATGAGTTACAACCTCTGAATTCTCCAACAAGCCGTGGTGGATGAGTGGTCTAAAGAACTTGACTTCACAGATCATGCACACATCTCATCTCTGTCCATGCAAGTCTTTGCTTGATTAATGAGGGTATGTGAGAAAGCTTGCCAGTAGCTTTCCATGGGCATTTTGATTCTTCTTGGTTTTTTCTCTACCTATTATGCTGGCTGCCATATAAAGTTTATCATGTGCTGAAATATGGCATTACATACAACATAGCCAAGCTCTCCTAAATTTGTTTCTCAACACAAGTTCTTAAGGCCTTCCAATACCAATTGTAGAGATTGTGGCCCTTTATGTTAAATAGCTAAAACTAGATATGTATTCACAGAACACTGACGACCTACCAATTCCTGAAACTGTCCTAAACTTAAGATGTCAAAGTTGGACATGGGCAATGATATATGCCCAAACACAGGTTCCACCCTAATATTCTTTTATTTTCATTAAATCAGTTTGATTCTTTCCCTTAACTAGTGTTTTGGGTTAAATGAAGAAAATAAAATGGAAGAGAATTTGTCAATATTTTGCAAAAGTTTTGTCAATATTGAACATGCACTAATTTATAGTTCATGTTCAGTAGTACCTAAAATCTTTGATATAATGGTCAAAGTAACCTATTTGTGATAAAAAATCTTTGAAATAATGGTCAAGTAACCTATTTGTGATAAAAAAATCTTTGATATAATGGTCAAAGTAACCTATCAGTGATAAAAGTCTTTGATATGATGGTCAAATTAACCTATTTGTGAAAAACAATCTTTGATATAATGGTCAAAGTAACCTATCTGTGATAAAAATATCTTTGAAATAATAGTCAAAGTAATCTATTCATGATAAAAATCTTTGATATAATGGTCAAAGTAACCTATTTGTGATAAAAAATCATTGATATAATGGTCAAAGTAACCTATTTGTGATAAAAATCTTTGATATAATGGTCAAAGTAATCCATTTGTGATAAAAAAATCATTGATATAATGGTCAAAGTAACCTATTTGTGATAAAAATCTTTGATATAATGGTCAAAGTAATCCATTTGTGATAAAAATCTTTGATATAATGGTCAAAGTAATCTATTTGTGATAAAAAATCATTGATATAATGGTCAAAGTAACCTATTTGTGATAAAAATCTTTGATATAATGGTCAAAGTAATCCATTTGTGATAAAAATCTTTGATATAATGGTCAAAGTAATCTATTTGTGATAAAAAATCTTTGAAATAATGGTCAAGTAACCTATTTGTGATAAAAAAATCTGATATAATGGTCAAAGTAACCTATTTGTGATAAAAATCTTTGATATAATGGTCAAAGTAATCTATTTGTGATAAAAAATCTTTGAAATAATGGTCAAGTAACCTATTTGTGATAAAAAAATCTTTGATATAATGGTCAAAGTAACCTATCTGTGATAAAAATATCTTTGAAATAATGGTCAAAGTAATCTATTCATGATAAAAATCTTTGATATAATGGTCAAAGTAATCCATTTGTGATAAAAAATCATTGATATAATGGTTAAAGTAATCTATTTGTGATAAAAATCTTTGATATAATGGTCAAAGTAATCCATTTGTGATAAAAAATCATTGATATAATGGTCAAAGTAACCTATTTGTGATAAAAATCTTTGATATAATGGTCAAAGTAATCTATTTGTGATAAAAAATCATTGATATAATGGTCAAAGTAACCTATTTGTGATAAAAATCTTTGATATAATGGTCAAAGTAATCCATTTGTGATAAAAATCTTTGATATAATGGTCAAAGTAATCGATTTGTGATAAAAAAATCATTGATATAATGGTCAAAGTAACCTATTTGTGATAAAAATCTTTGATATAATGGTCAAAGTAATCCATTTGTGATAAAAATCTTTGATATAATGGTCAAAGTAATCTATTTGTGATAAAAAATCTTTGAAATAATGGTCAAGTAACCTATTTGTGATAAAAAAATCTTTGATATAATGGTCAAAGTAACCTATCATTGATAAAAGTCTTTGATATGACGGTCAAATTAACCTATTTGTGAAAAACAATCTTTGATATAATGGTCAAGTAACCTATTTGTGATAAAAAAATCTTTGATATAATGGTCAAAGTAACCTATCTGTGATAAAAATATCTTTGAAATAATGGTCAAAGTAATCTATTCATGATAAAAATCTTTGATATAATGGTCAAAGTAATCTATTTGTGATAAAAAATCATTGACATAATGGTCAAAGTAACCTATCTGATAACAATCTTTGATATAATGGTCAAAGTAACCTATTTGTGATAAAAATCTTTGATATAATGGTCAAAGTAATCCATTTGTGATAAAAAATCATTGATATAATGGTCAAAGTAATCTATTTGTGATAAAAATCTTTGATATAATGGTCAAAGTAACCTATTTGTGATAAAAAATCATTGATATAATGGTCAAAGTAACCTATTTGTGATAAAAATCTTTGATATAATGGTCAAAGTAATCTATTTGTGATAAAAAATCATTGATATAACGGTCAAAGTAACCTATTTGTGATAAAAATCTTTTATATAATGGTCAAAGTAATCCATTTGTGATAAAAATCTTTGATATAATGGTCAAAGTAATCTATTTGTGATAAAAAATCATTGATATAATGGTCAAAGTAACCTATTTGTGATAAAAAATCATTGATATAATGGTCAAAGTAATCCATTTGTGATAAAAATCTTTGATATAATGGTCGAAGTAATCTATTTGTGATAAAAATCTTTGATATAATGGTCAAAGTAACCTATCTGATAAAAATCTTCGATATAATGGTCAAAGTAACCTATTTGTGATAAAAATCTTTGATATAATGGTCAAAGTAACCTATTTGTGATAAAAATCTTTGATATAATGGTCAAAGTAATCCATTTGTGATAAAAATCTTTGATATAATGGTCAAAGTAATCTATTTGTGATAAAAAATCATTGATATAATGGTCAAAGTAACCTATTTGTGATAAAAAATCATTGATATAATGGTCAAAGTAATCCATTTGTGATAAAAAATCTTTGATATAATGGTCAAAGTAATCTATTTGTGATAAAAAATCATTGATATAATGGTCAAAGTAACCTATTTGTGATAAAAATCTTTGATATAATGGTCAAAGTAATCCATTTGTGATAAAAATCTTTGATATAATGGTCAAAGTAATCTATTTGTGATAAAAAATCATTGATATAATGGTCAAAGTAACCTATTTGTGATAAAAATCTTTGATATAATGGTCAAAGTAATCCATTTGTGATAAAAATCTTTGATATAATGGTCAAAGTAATCTATTTGTGATAAAAAATCATTGATATAATGGTCAAAGTAACCTATTTGTGATAAAAATCTTTGATATAATGGTCAAAGTAATCTATTTGTGATAAAAAATCATTGATATAACGGTCAAAGTAACCTATTTGTGATAAAAATCTTTTATATAATGGTCAAAGTAATCCATTTGTGATAAAAATCTTTGATATAATGGTCAAAGTAATCTATTTGTGATAAAAAATCATTGATATAATGGTCAAAGTAACCTATTTGTGATAAAAAATCATTGATATAATGGTCAAAGTAATCCATTTGTGATAAAAATCTTTGATATAATGGTCAAAGTAATCTATTTGTGATAAAAAATCATTGATATAATGGTCAAAGTAATCCATTTGTGATAAAAAATCTTTGATATAATGGTCAAAGTAATCTATTTGTGATAAAAAATCTTTGATATAATGGTCAAAGTAATCCATTTGTGATAAAAATCTTTGATATAATGGTCAAAGTAATCTATTTGTGATAAAAAATCTTTGAAATAATGGTCAAGTAACCTATTTGTGATAAAAAAATCTGATATAATGGTCAAAGTAACCTATTTGTGATAAAAATCTTTGATATAATGGTCAAAGTAATCTATTTGTGATAAAAAATCTTTGAAATAATGGTCAAGTAACCTATTTGTGATAAAAAAATCTTTGATATAATGGTCAAAGTAACCTATCTGTGATAAAAATATCTTTGAAATAATGGTCAAAGTAATCTATTCATGATAAAAATCTTTGATATAATGGTCAAAGTAATCCATTTGTGATAAAAAATCATTGATATAATGGTTAAAGTAATCTATTTGTGATAAAAATCTTTGATATAATGGTCAAAGTAATCCATTTGTGATAAAAAATCATTGATATAATGGTCAAAGTAACCTATTTGTGATAAAAATCTTTGATATAATGGTCAAAGTAATCTATTTGTGATAAAAAATCATTGATATAATGGTCAAAGTAACCTATTTGTGATAAAAATCTTTGATATAATGGTCAAAGTAATCCATTTGTGATAAAAATCTTTGATATAATGGTCAAAGTAATCGATTTGTGATAAAAAAATCATTGATATAATGGTCAAAGTAACCTATTTGTGATAAAAATCTTTGATATAATGGTCAAAGTAATCCATTTGTGATAAAAATCTTTGATATAATGGTCAAAGTAATCTATTTGTGATAAAAAATCTTTGAAATAATGGTCAAGTAACCTATTTGTGATAAAAAAATCTTTGATATAATGGTCAAAGTAACCTATCATTGATAAAAGTCTTTGATATGACGGTCAAATTAACCTATTTGTGAAAAACAATCTTTGATATAATGGTCAAGTAACCTATTTGTGATAAAAAAATCTTTGATATAATGGTCAAAGTAACCTATCTGTGATAAAAATATCTTTGAAATAATGGTCAAAGTAATCTATTCATGATAAAAATCTTTGATATAATGGTCAAAGTAATCTATTTGTGATAAAAAATCATTGACATAATGGTCAAAGTAACCTATCTGATAACAATCTTTGATATAATGGTCAAAGTAACCTATTTGTGATAAAAATCTTTGATATAATGGTCAAAGTAATCCATTTGTGATAAAAAATCATTGATATAATGGTCAAAGTAATCTATTTGTGATAAAAATCTTTGATATAATGGTCAAAGTAACCTATTTGTGATAAAAAATCATTGATATAATGGTCAAAGTAACCTATTTGTGATAAAAATCTTTGATATAATGGTCAAAGTAATCTATTTGTGATAAAAAATCATTGATATAACGGTCAAAGTAACCTATTTGTGATAAAAATCTTTTATATAATGGTCAAAGTAATCCATTTGTGATAAAAATCTTTGATATAATGGTCAAAGTAATCTATTTGTGATAAAAAATCATTGATATAATGGTCAAAGTAACCTATTTGTGATAAAAAATCATTGATATAATGGTCAAAGTAATCCATTTGTGATAAAAATCTTTGATATAATGGTCGAAGTAATCTATTTGTGATAAAAATCTTTGATATAATGGTCAAAGTAACCTATCTGATAAAAATCTTCGATATAATGGTCAAAGTAACCTATTTGTGATAAAAATCTTTGATATAATGGTCAAAGTAACCTATTTGTGATAAAAATCTTTGATATAATGGTCAAAGTAATCCATTTGTGATAAAAATCTTTGATATAATGGTCAAAGTAATCTATTTGTGATAAAAAATCATTGATATAATGGTCAAAGTAACCTATTTGTGATAAAAAATCATTGATATAATGGTCAAAGTAATCCATTTGTGATAAAAAATCTTTGATATAATGGTCAAAGTAATCTATTTGTGATAAAAAATCATTGATATAATGGTCAAAGTAACCTATTTGTGATAAAAATCTTTGATATAATGGTCAAAGTAATCCATTTGTGATAAAAATCTTTGATATAATGGTCAAAGTAATCTATTTGTGATAAAAAATCATTGATATAATGGTCAAAGTAACCTATTTGTGATAAAAATCTTTGATATAATGGTCAAAGTAATCCATTTGTGATAAAAATCTTTGATATAATGGTCAAAGTAATCTATTTGTGATAAAAAATCATTGATATAATGGTCAAAGTAACCTATTTGTGATAAAAATCTTTGATATAATGGTCAAAGTAATCTATTTGTGATAAAAAATCATTGATATAACGGTCAAAGTAACCTATTTGTGATAAAAATCTTTTATATAATGGTCAAAGTAATCCATTTGTGATAAAAATCTTTGATATAATGGTCAAAGTAATCTATTTGTGATAAAAAATCATTGATATAATGGTCAAAGTAACCTATTTGTGATAAAAAATCATTGATATAATGGTCAAAGTAATCCATTTGTGATAAAAATCTTTGATATAATGGTCAAAGTAATCTATTTGTGATAAAAAATCATTGATATAATGGTCAAAGTAACCTATTTGTGATAAAAATCTTTGATATAATGGTCAAAGTAATCTATTTGTGATAAAAAATCATTGATATAACGGTCAAAGTAACCTATTTGTGATAAAAATCTTTTATATAATGGTCAAAGTAATCCATTTGTGATAAAAATCTTTGATATAATGGTCAAAGTAATCTATTTGTGATAAAAAATCATTGATATAATGGTCAAAGTAACCTATTTGTGATAAAAAATCATTGATATAATGGTCAAAGTAATCCATTTGTGATAAAAATCTTTGATATAATGGTCAAAGTAATCTATTTGTGATAAAAATCTTTGATATAATGGTCAAAGTAACCTATCTGATAAAAATCTTCGATATAATGGTCAAAGTAACCTATTTGTGATAAAAATCTTTGATATAATGGTCAAAGTAACCTATTTGTGATAAAAATCTTTGATATAATGGTCAAAGTAATCCATTTGTGATAAAAATCTTTGATATAATGGTCAAAGTAATCTATTTGTGATAAAAAATCATTGATATAATGGTCAAAGTAACCTATTTGTGATAAAAAATCATTGATATAATGGTCAAAGTAATCCATTTGTGATAAAAAATCTTTGATATAATGGTCAAAGTAATCTATTTGTGATAAAAAATCATTGATATAATGGTCAAAGTAACCTATTTGTGATAAAAATCTTTGATATAATGGTCAAAGTAATCCATTTGTGATAAAAATCTTTGATATAATGGTCAAAGTAATCTATTTGTGATAAAAAATCATTGATATAATGGTCAAAGTAACCTATTTGTGATAAAAATCTTTGATATAATGGTCAAAGTAATCCATTTGTGATAAAAATCTTTGATATAATGGTCAAAGTAATCTATTTGTGATAAAAAATCATTGATATAATGGTCAAAGTAACCTATTTGTGATAAAAATCTTTGATATAACGGTCAAAGTAACCTATTTGTGATAAAAAATCATTGATATAATGGTCAAAGTAACCTATTTGTGATAAAAATCTTTGATATAATGGTCAAAGTAATCCATTTGTGATAAAAATCTTTGATATAATGGTCAAAGTAATCTATTTGTGATAAAAAATCATTGACATAATGGTCAAAGTAACCTATCTGATAAAAATCTTTGATATAATGGTCAAAGTAACCTGTTTGTGATAAAAATCATTGATATAATGGTCACAGTAACCTATTTGTGGGAAGTTTATGTAATATTAAGTGTGCATAAGGTTACCAAAAGTGGAGAACTGCTTCTTGAATATGCCTGATACTGTATAATGATCAATGTTGTGGTGTTCAGTTATTTTTATGTGTTTGGTAGCTGTATTTTGAATGTATTTTGAACATTTATGATTTACATTTTGTTAAAAATTTGTCTATTTTAATAATATCACAATATATTACCAATATTATATATTTAATTTTTGTTGTTACATTTAGATGGCAAAACTGAGCTGGATTAGACATGGGCAAAACAAATCAGTTATACAATAACTTAGAGAAAGATACACATATGCCACAACCCTCTTTTGTGACAAATATGTCTAAATGTGAAGCTTGATGTACAAATTTATCAAAGTTAATTGAACTTTGAAATTCCAGCTGCAGGTACTTTGATTTAAAGGTGTATTATTGAAAGACTGGCAATCAGGGCAATCAAATGGGCAGTAATATCAAGGACACTAATGATATCAAGGTACATCAGGGCAATCAAATGGGCAATAATATGAAGGACACTAATGATGTCAAGGTAAATCAGGGCAATCAAATGGGCAATAATATGAAGGACACTAATGATATCAAGGTAAATCAGGGCAATCAAATGGGCAATAACATCAAGGACACTAATGATATCAAGGTACATCAGGGCAATCAAATGGGCAATAATATGAAGGACACTAATGATGTCAAGGTAAATCAGGGCAATCAAATGGGCAATAATATCAAGGACACTAATGATATCAAAGTAAATAAGGGCAATCAAATGGGCAATAACATCAAGGACACTAATGATGTCAAGGTACATCAGGGCAATCAAATGGGCAATAACATCAAGGACACTAATGATATCAAGGTACATCAGGCCAATCAAATGGGCAATAACCACAAGGACACTAATGATATCAAGGTACATCAGGGCAATCAAATGGGCAATAACATCAAGGACACTAATGATATCAAGGTACATCAGGGCAATCAAATGGGCAATAACATCAAGGACACTAATGATATCAAGGTACATCAGGGCAATCAAATGGGCAATAACATCAAGGACACTAATGATATCAAGGTACATCAGGGCAATCAAATGGGCAATAACATCAAGGACACTAATGATATCAAGGTACATCAGGGCAATCAAATGGGCAATAACATGAAGGACACTAATGATATCAAGGTACATCAGGGCAATCAAATGGGCAATAACATGAAGGACACTAATGATATCAAGGTACATCAGGGCAATCAAATGGGCAATAACATGAAGGACACTAATGATATCAAGGTACATCAGGGCAATCAAATGGGCAATAATATCAAGGACACTAATGATATCAAGGTACATCAGGGCAATCAAATGGGCAGTAATATCAAGGACACTAATGATATAAAGGTAAAAGCAACAGCTCAGCATTTTCAAAATCATCCGCAGGTCCAAATAAAGAAAAGTTGATGCACATTTCCCACATTTTTCAGTTCTCTTGAACAGTGGTGCAGCACTCAAATGTTTATATGGAACAGAATGAACCTTGACTGGAACTAAGCAGGCTGCACTGCAAAAGTTTTGTAACTATAATAAGAACATAAATACAAATATGGTAAGTGATGATATTGGTCACACAAATGTTGGTTGGATGTATGTTGTACAACTCTGCTCTATCTAGAAGCATTTATCAACTTGCAGAAATTAGACTCAAAGTAAAAAGATTACTTGGTTTATTATGTGCAATCCACTTGATAAAAATATACACTGCAGTGTTTTCTCCATATTGCATGAATAAGCAAATTCCTGCTCTTAAATTAGTAAGAATTTGATAAACTGAAACTGATTTGCCGTGTGTAACGAAACAGGTAACGTAAATAATAATAATGCTCAATTTGATCATGCAAGTACATGATCAGCCACGACAAATCAAATGCATACTAAGTTACTTTTAGAAATATAGCCATGAGAACCTTTTGTTGATTATCAGACTAATAAAGTATTTTAACAAAGGCACTTGCCGAGGTAGTACACACGGTCATAACGGATGCAACATACTGCCATCGTTGTAACACAATCGATGTGCTAATAATGAAGTTTAATCTTCATTTCTTATAAGTTATTTATCACGTAGACTTCTTGACAAATATTTAAAGGGGGCTATTTAACATACTGTCCTCATGTAAAGACTGCCGCCAACCAATCTGATATTCGACCCCTTATGAAAATGCCAAAGGAGGAATCCCTTATTTCACTGTGCAGACTATGCAAATGCTGAAATGACTAGCAATTAATTATCCAATTCATCCATCAACTGATCCTGGTCAAGTTCTATGTCCTGCATGTCATTTTCCATATCATCATCATTGCCAATAACTTCAGTGCCAGACACAGGACTATCTGACTTGCACTCGGTCTCTTCAATCTTTTGGTGTTCATCATCGTAATTTTTAGCACCTTTCGAACTGAAATTTAGTTCACTCTCCATGTCTCTTTCGGTTACATTCTCTGAGAACTTTTCATCTACATTTTTGCTGCTTATTTTCGCAGACAAATTCTGTTCATCTCTGCCCTTGTCATTCTGGGTTCCTGTTTCAGAAGTCATAGTCGGCTGTTTCTGAGATGGACTTGCTGGAAAATGTACACAAATGTATTATGTATTTTTAAATGTGCTACAAATATGTGTGTAAATTTACAATAAACTGATGAATTTATGTTAGCATTAAAAACCATTTCCTTATTATCTTCTATTATAACTGTGAACTGTATAATAATGTAGCTGGAATATTGTCAGAAACTTAAATATATAAACATCTTCCAAATGACTGACATGATTACTTCAAAATTCATTTATATAAGCCACTATGTTCATAAACTAGAAGTACAATGATGTTTGATTCAACTCCAATGTCAGTTAGATCTAGTTTTCAAGGCTCCTTCACAAAAGTGCACATATAATGGTGGTCAGATCTGCAATTTTCGTTAAGAACTGATTACCTATTGCATGAGGTATTTTGGTGAAACCCTATGTCGAGACACAATTCATACAAAAGGAGTATTAAAACAAACTTTCAAGATCAGATGAAGATGAAGTTTCAATGAAAACCCCATGTCTGTAAGACAAGACCATCTATTCGGAATGGTTATCAAAAACCCCATGTCTGCAAGACAGGACCATCCATTTGGAATGGTTATCAAAAAGCCCATGTCTGTAAGACAAGAACATCCATTCGGAATGGTTATCAAAAAGCCCATGTCTGTAAGACAAGACCATCCATTCGGAATGGTTATCAAAAAGCCCATGTCTGTAAGACAAGAACATCCATTTGGAATGGTTATCAAAAAGCCCATGTCTGTAAGACAAGAACATCCAATCAGAATGGTTATCAAAAAGCCCATGTCTGTAAGAAAAGACCATCCATTCGGAATGGTTATCAAAAAGCCCATGTCTGTAAGACAAGAACATCCATTTGGAATGGTTATCAAAAAGCCCATGTCTGTAAGACAAGAACATCCATTCGGAATGGTTATCAAAAAGCCCATGTCTGTAAGAAAAGACCATCCATTCGGAATGGTTATCAAAAAGCCCATGTCTGTAAGACAAGACCATCCATTCGGAATGGTTATCAAAAAGCCCATGTCTGTAAGAAAAGACCATCCATTCGGAATGGTTATCAAAAAGCCCATGTCTGCAAGACAAGGCCATCCATTCGGAATGGCTGTCAAAAACCCCATGTCTGTAAGACAAGACCATCCATTCGGAATGGTTATCAGGGCAGCAATTTCAATACAATTACAAGAGTATCTGAAGAACTTAGCTTGACTGGCCAAAATGAATTTCCAGGAATCCAAGATAATTTCTTCTCCTTAATTGCTGTGTGTTGAAACCAGTTGGTGGTTACATTTGAAGTAAGATCAGCACAATTTTTATTAAGGCCATCATGAAAGTCTCTTGGTGAAAAAGGCAAGGAATAGAAATTGCATGATTTACATACTGGATGTCAGATCAGCTTCATTTTTATTTATGATCCTATAAGAAGTCTTCTCGTGAAACCTATGCTGTCAGATATAACTTTCAGTTTCGCAACAGTCATAACAAGGTTTTCATACTGGATGTCGTCCAATCAGCATTATTTTTATTTATGACCAAGTAAATGCTATAAATTTCTTTTGATAAAGACTTTTGATAAAGTTGATATACCTTATAATTTAGGATTAGTGATAACAAAATTCTTAAACCCAATGTCAATAAACTATCTTTTCAAATGAAGAAGCTGTCCCAAAACTCTACACCACTTTCTCTTAGGACCATTAAGATATCATAAGAAGTCTTTAAGTTAAAACCCCATCTCAATATGACCATCTGTTCATGAGGGGTAGTGGTAACAAAGTTTTAAAGACAGCCACTTTGGTTTCCATTATTGGCAGTCCAAGTGGCACCATTTGCATTTAGGACCAACTAGATCATGGGGATGAAAATGTGTCTAATGATTGATGATAAGTATTTAAGGGAAGTAACAATAACAAGCTTGTGCTGACAAACAGAAGACAGACAACAGACCATGTCATAAGCTCTTCTGCCCCAGGACCAGTAAACTAAAGATCAATGAACAGAATTTGATCAAATTCGAGAATAAGCATCCTGCCAGGAATTTCTTTCAATTTTCCAATGTTACTAAAATCAGAAAACCACTGTTACTAAATGCAAGAACACCTATAAACTAATCCCAAACTACCAATACTAAATGCAAGAACACCTATAAACTAATCCAAAACCACTTACTAAATACAAGAAAACCTTTAAACTAATCCAAAACCACTGTTACTAAATACAAGATCACCTTTAAACTAATCCAAAACCACTGTTACTAAATACAAGAACACTTTTAAACTAATCCAAAACCACTGTTGCTAAATACAAAAAACACCTTTAAACTAATCCAAAACCACTGTTACTAAATACAAGAACACCTTTAAACTAATCCAAAACCACTGTTATTAAATATAAGAACACCTTTAAACTAATCCAAAACCACAGTTACTAAATACAAGAACATCTTTAAACTAATCCAAAACCACTGTTACTAAATACAAGAACACCTTTAGCTTTTCATGGGTTGGTGGTTCTTCCAGGGTTTACCTGGGTTCTTCCTCCACCATTAATACTGGCCGCCATGTATAGCCTATCGTGTGCTGAAAATGGTGTTAAACCCTACAACAACAACAACACCTTTAAACTAATCCAAAACCACTATTGCTAAATACAAAAACACCTTTAAACTAATCCAAAACCACTGTTACTAAATACAAGTACACCTTTAAACTAATCCAAAACCACTGTTACTAAATACAAGAACACCTTTAGCTTCTCGTGAGTTGGTGGTTCTTTCTGGGGTTTTCCCGGGTTCTTCCTCCACCATTAATACTGGCCGCCATGTATAGCCTATCGTGTGCTGAAAATGGCATTAAACCCTACAACAACACCTTTAAACTAATCCAAAACCACTGTTACTAAATACAAGAACACCTTTAAACTAATCCAAAACCACTGTTGCTAAATACAAAAACACCTTTAAACTAATCCAAACACACTGTTACTGAATACAAGAACACCTTTAAACTAATCCAAAACCACTGTTATTAAATATAAGAACACCTTTAAACTAATCCAAAACCACAGTTACTAAATACAAGAACACCTTTAAACTAATCCAAAACCAATGAATAGAACTGGATCAAACAAGCATTCTGGCAGGAACACCTTTCACATTTATATCAATGATGCTGATTCACCATAAAATATCACCATTACAAAAAAAAAAACAGTAAAACCTTTAAACCAATTTCTTCTCAATAACTGATCATTCTGGCATAGATGGCTTTCAAATATGTACAACTGACACTGAACTACCATTCATTATGACTCCTCTTACTAAAACAAGAAGGGGCCACAAGTGGCTGAGTGGTCTAAAGCGCTCTCCATTACGGATCACTGCCATCTCACCTCAATTTGCATGGGTTCGAGTCTCGGATTCGGCTAAAGTGGGTATGTCAGAAAGCTTGCCAGTAGCTTCTCATGGGTCAGTGGTTCTTTCTGGGGTTTTCTAGGGTTCTTCTTCCACCATTGATACTGGCTGCCATGTATAGCCTATCGTGAGCTGAAAAATGGCGTTAAACCCAACAACAACAACTAAAACAAGAAAAACCTTTATACAACTTTTCCAAAGCTGCTTAAAAGAATCTGTGTTTGACAGAAAGCATCCCATAAGCATATGGGTTTATGACCACTAGAGCTAAAATTATAAAACCATTAAAGACTTCTCCAAAACTGCTGAAAAGAATTTTACTAATCTTGAAAGAAAGAATCCTGGCATGAAGACCTTTCAAATTTATACAAATGATGCTCATCTGCATCACTAAAAATGGAGAAAAAGTTAAAACATTTTTCTCATACTGCTACACTGAATTTGATCAAACGTGGGAAAGCATTCTGGGAGAGAGGGCTTTCAAATCTGTACAAATGATGCCACTCCAACACTAAAAGTAAAATTTCTTTGCACTTCTTTATATAATAGGACTCCTGGACAGAGTTTAACAACTCTGATACAAAGCATCATTGTATCATTGCACAGGGGCCTTCTAATGTTGAACAAAGATGCTGAGCTGCCATCAAATATGGATGAACTTCAAGATAGAACCAGAGCATAATAAATTATTCAAAAGCTCACCTCTATGAATCTTTTGCCAGTCTCCAGTATCCACTGTAAACATTAGCATGCAAAAAACATAATTAGACCAAAGTGATCGTGGCCCCTCTTTAAACCCAAAACTTGTATGGACTCTTTTATATTAATATGAACTTTAACATATTAAATTCAAATCAGCACTATATAGCCTTATTGTGCTGATATAATGTGAAATCTGTGAAATCTGCAAGCTTGTTTAGACAAGGTAAAAGAAGGCATAAATTGATCTCTCAAAGAAATTAGATTGGTCATATTTGCTGGTCTCGGTCTATTAGCGTAATCAGAGCCATTTCAAGGTCTGATGGTCAATCAGCATTTCCTTAATATCATAAAAACTTTCCAAAGTTTACACTGGTCTTTCTGCCTGCAACAAAATCATACTTGGTGTCTGGCAATGTTATGTTCTACTGAAAAGTAATGCAGATTTAAAAAATATGGTGTCTGGAGTTCTGGCCCCATACTTTTCATCCTCCTGTTTAAGAATCTTGGAGGGCCCAGATATTTAAATTTATGAAGGCCGTCAATGCAGACATAATTTTGGCCTGGTTGATTTACTTTTGTTGAGATGTCTTCTTATGCTTAATTTCATAAATGTATGCGAGAAAGGGTAAAAAATACCAATCTTTACCACTAGTCTAAGTATACCAAATTTCATAGTAATATCTTATATAACTTAAGGGGTTTGCTGATGAAACACAAATGATGATAATGAATGGATGAATCGACAGAAAAAACCCCACAAAAACATTAAAAATATTGAACCTGAATAATTGCTAATAGCAAAATTCATACCGGGACCAAGTCTTAGTAAGTGTACCAAGTTTCACAGCGATATCTTGAATGGGGTTCAAGCTAGTGTGATGGACAGATGGAAACTGTTTTAATATGCTCTACTTTGTTGGTAATGGATATAAATGACTTGGGGGTTTTCTTCTTCAAAATTATATTATCAGAATATGTAAATAAAATATGGTTTTTAAATATATCTTTTGTAAACTGTCTAAACTGATCCACATAATTATCGTTATTCAACAAATAAAATCAAGGAAGCACAATTTCTGATACTTCAAATTAAGTTCCAAGAAATGTAGGTTTGCCACATGAAAATTTACCTGTGGATGGTAGAGGTGTTCCAAATTTTTTTGCCTTTCTCTCCAAAGCAAGTCTTTTGTTTTGCTCTATTCTCTCCAACTGTTCTCGTGTAAAATGCTGTAATCAAAAGGAAAGTAAAACCTCAATCTCTGAAATAATAGTGAACCAATGTCAAGATTACAATTATTGAACACTAGTAACAGCTGAGAAGTGGCAGTATCGATGTACGTACACAAGTCAGCAGTAAAATGATTAGATAGTCTTTATGACTTCCCTTAGTAAGATGTTGAGCTTGTTCACTTTGATAATTAGTGGCTATTACTACTGACAATAATTGTCAAAATTACAAATCCTAACAGCCGTGAGGTCAAATCTGCATGATCTTAATGATACATATCGAAGCCGTTTTGGCTTCTCTCACTTAGTGTAAAGAAACATATAAAAACAATAGGGTACCAGACTGTGACTAACGAGTCACGTGCCAAGATCACTTCCTTTAAAAACACGGCAATTTGTTTACATGCATAAAAAATTGTTTTATCAGTATTGTAGTTGGCAACATGAATAACTTACTGCAAAAAGATCAACATGTCATCGAGGAAAAGAAAAATTCTCAGTTTAGAAGAGAAAGTGAAAGTAATTAAACTGACCGAGGGGGGGTCGGGCGAGGATCCTTGCAGAGAACTAATCTCGGAAATACTCAGATAAACAATATCGTAAAGATAAGGAAACAATTCTGCAGAAGTGGGAAGGTGAAATGGATGGCGAAAGGAAGATTGTTTGAGCCAGGAGATGTTTGTATCCTGATTTGAATGACAAGCAACAATTTTGTCAGTTGAATTGGGATATGATGACTTTACTGCAAGTAACGGATTGTTGACCAGATTTCAAGTGCAACACAATAATAAGAGTTCTGTCGTTAGTGGAGAATCAGCAGATGTTAATAATGAAGTTGTCGAAGATTGGAACAAAAGACTAAACAATATATGCAGCGGATATGACTGCAAAGATATTTTTAATTGTGATGAGACTGGTTTGTTTTTCAGACTGTACCAACAAAGTGACAGATGATGTGATCTGTAACATAATTATAGTTTTAAAACTATATCAATGGTTATTCATAACATTCTTTTGAAAATGATGAAACAGTTTGTTTTACATTTATTTCACAACATGCATGTGATTTTTTTAATGAAAATATTAAATGTTTTAGAAATAAATGTACTTGTGGCTTTCTTCGTATGTATTTACTATTCGCATTTGTCATCCCCCTCTAGAAAGGTTACCCTCATTATAAGGCCACTTCTCTGCTGCATTAGGGGTGGCCTTATAAGAGGGGGACTACTGTAGTTTAAAGGGACATCCTTCCAGTTTTCAGTATAGCTAAACAGGGACATCCTTACAGTTTTCAATATGGTTTAACAGGTACATCCTTCCAGTTTTCAATATAGTTTAACAGGGACATCCTTCCAGTTTTCTGAAGCAAAAAAATAACTTCACGAAATATATCAGGAGTATCACTAAATATGACTTATGCTCTACTGTTCGAAAAGAATTTCCAGAAATTCAAGATAAGACCATTCCTTCATTTTAACTGCTGAGTACTGAAACCATCCCTGGTATTCTTCCAGCCATATTGGATTTAAGATCAGCACCATTTTCATTAGGACAAACTAGACACCATTAGAAGATCTTCAGTGTAAACCATATGCCAGTATGACTATCCAATGCAGAGAATTAGTGACAAGACTATGTTCACAATGGCAGCCATAATGGATGCATCAGGTCAGATAAGAATCATTTTCATATAGGACCAACAAGATATCATAATTAGCACTTCTGGTAAAAGCTCCTTGTTGATATGGAAGGAGTAACAATAACAAAATTTTTAAGATGGCTGTCATGGTGACCATAAAATCTATCACATATCCACCATTTTTATTTAGTACCAACTAGACATCATAAGAAGTCCTTTGGTGAAAATGCAATGTCAATATGACTTTCTATCTAGGGGAGTGGTGATGAGATTTTCAAGAAATCAGACTGGCACAATTTTTATTTAAAATCAACTAGACACCATAAGAAGTCTTTTAGTGAAAACTGCATGTTGATATGAACACCCATTCATATGAAGAATCAATAAGATTTTTAAGATGGCTGACATGGCGGTCATATTGGATGTCTGGGTGACTATTTTCATTTAGGTCAAACCACACATGATAAAATGTCTTCTGGTAGAAACCTATGCGTACTGTATTTGCTGGCCTTTAAGACAATACATTTTTACCAGAAAATCTTAACTTCGTCTTATAGTCCGAATTGACTGATATATGGATTTTGTCATCCCAATCGCTTTATCACATGTCAAATGATTTTTTTTATATAGGAAAAAGTCTCCAATAGTACGTAAAATAATGTGTAAAAACATTTCATTTTGGGGAAAAGATCGTTTATGAAAAAATATAGGATCCCACTTCGAGAAGGCTTTTAAACAATTACATGATCATCAGTATTAAAAATTAACTTACAACAGATGTTACTGCACTAAAGCAGCATGCATCAGTAATATGTGTTGTTTATAATATACATTAATTTTGATACGGGTACATTAGATTGACAAGTCAGAAAATGAATAACCATGACAAAGACATATTCTTTTGCAATTTTCTTACTGCACCTCATGATCAAAAATTAAAATTATGTCACATTATGAGAGACAAAGAGAGAGAGATATTGATGATTGTTCACTTACTTGATGACTGTGATCATACTCGTGAACAAAAGTTCAGTACCATATTCCATTATCAATTAATACCAACAGGTAAGCAATTCCTTCTAGTTTTAATTATCACTTCCATTGTTCAAGAATCACATGGCTTTGTAGTGGTATGTACATGCTAATTAAATAAACTACAGCTGTATTCAGTCATTCAAAGCTAACATCCTAGCATACTAGATCAGATTAGTAAGGCAACCAATAGAGAAATGAGGCTAACCAAGGGTATTATGAACATGGTACCATATAATGAAAGGAAATGCCAGGTGGTTACTAGTGTAAATTTCTCAATCAGTGACATCTTTCAAACTTACCAACAGGATTGACAGCAATTTAAAGTAACATATAACATGAGCAAAGATCAAAAACAATTTGCCACCTAAGTCAGGAAGAGTACATGTACTTTAAAAAATAATCTTATTTGTTGGGAATGGAGAGGTCTTTATATTTGCAAATAAAATAAGACAGCGTGTGAAGTGGTCGTCCTTGGGATTTAACCTAGTAAATAGAGTCTATATGGATATAACTATTGTGATTAAAACCCTGAAGGAGTATGGTATTTATTTTCAAAGTTTACATTTACTAATTAATTTAATAATTTTTTCTCTCTTTGACAAAAGCTTCAGCTGAACAGGGGCAATAAGGGGAAGAAAAAAAAACAACATGATGTGGAATCTCTCTCTCTCTCTCTTTCTCTCTCTCTCTCTCATATATAGGGCCATATTTTAATTTGATCAAGAGTGCATGAAGTAAAATGCGAAGGAATACATATGCATCTCTCTCTGTATCTCTCTTCCACCAAAAATGTGAAAAAGTATTTTAGCATGAATGATGCAATTTCCTTATTGCTGGTAGCCTCAAATAGGATTCAGTGGTAGTTTTAATATTTATGAAACCAGAAGTTATTATAGTTTAATTCCACACAGCATTGCAAATTTTATCCTATCTGTAACTCAATAAATTTTCAGGTCAGCATCTTTATATGTAGTTAAAAGTACATAATACATTTAAAATACTTTGTGTGAAACAAAGTACTTTTAGTTACATTTATTGATCCAGACTGGAAAGGTTACTGATAAAATTCACAATGTTGTGTGGAACAAAGTGAGAAAAAAAGTGAAAAAGATGAAGCCAAGGTATTGATTTGGCCTCATCTTATACTCAGCATTGACTTATATCTAAATAAAGGATGGAAAATTTTCCAAATCTGCTCATTTGACTTATACTCTGCATCGACTTATAGGCCGACAAATATGGTATATGCCTTTCCATTCAAAAGTAGCAACAGCAAGATTTTGGGATATTTCAAATGAAAAATTCCGTCAACGTAAGTAGGGGCTGCCAGTCTGCCCATATTATTATAACAGAATCATCCTTGGTTATGTACAAAATCTTTGTTCATGTTTGATAAGTTTTGGAACTTCTGAGAACTTTATTTGCCAACTTGCCAACTGATATATTCTATTGATCATAGTGTTGGAGTTAGTGACAACATTCCCATTACTCACATGTTAGCTATCGTTATAAATTAGTTTCTAGATTCTAGAAAGAAACTGTTTGAAAAATCTATTTCAAATATGTATCATTTCACCGGACACTTACAAGCATTTAGCATTATCACAATATTGAAACAATGCAAAATACTTCTCCACTTTTTTGAAGTTATTATTTCTGTCTTACACATTATTACATTCATGTCATGACTCACAGCAAGTACAATGTTTTTACCCTAGAAAAAGTAAATACCTAACTTATTAAAATGAGGTACCAGTGCAACAATGAAAATAGGTCTCACATCAAAAGTGGCATTGCTAGGAAAAAACATAAGTTGATGAGAAATTGGTTGCTGCATGCATTACAAAACAGGTTGATTTTTAATGATACTGTTGATAAAAATGCCTTTAAACTATATTATTTACCTTGCAAACACTGATTCGTGAACATAACATTTTATTTCAAAGAAACACAATTTCAATTTAAAAAAAAAAACAAACTGCATGTCATGCATTGTAGATCATACTTAAGCATTCTATCAAATGTCCAGGCAAGTACCATATTTTCCTGTTTTCAAAGTACTGTACAAACTCGCTTATAAGGCAAACTGCACAAAGAAAGATCCTGATCTGCCATAGCATAATGCGCCTGCAGATTAGGGTCTGTGTTGTTTGTTCTGCTGATTACTCCTGGCAAACAGCACAGATCAAGATCTGCCCATGCATAATGCGCCGGAAGATCTGGGTCTTTACAGTTTGCTGTTGGACTCGCCTTACAAACATATATCGACATTATGTCTTGTAACATTCTGTTTTTCTTTCATCATGTACATACATGTTTATGTAACAGCTGGAAACAACATCATGATGATCCATGGAATAATTAACTGAAATTGCCAGACATATTCAACCAAGATTAAATCTTATAACTAAATCCTGTCAGAAGAAGAGGTAAAAGATGCACAAAAATTAAACAACCCAAGTCTAGAGATATATGGAATGCAAATTATAATTGTTGTCAGTTGTTCAGTATGCCTAATGGGTAGACTCGGAGAAAGGTTAAGTTTCTAACTATTTCAATTAATGAACCAAATTTTGCAACACCATCATTTGATATATCCCAGGGCAAGTATGTTGCTTCCAGTAGCTGACATGCAGAAGAATGCAAATGCAGTGGGCAACTTTAACATCCCCAAGTGTGCTGGGGGATTTGTTTCTTAACATAGTATGTAAAGACAGTAAAATTAGTTTTACCCTCTCTAAGTCATAAGTTGTTTAGACAAGGTAAAAGAAGGCATAAATTGATCCCTTAGAGAAATAAAATTGGTCATATTTGCTGGTCTCGGTCTATTAGGGTAATCAGAGCCGTTTCAAGGTCTGATGGTCAATCAGCATTTCCTTAATATCATAAAAACGTTCCAAAGTTTACATTGATCTTTCTGCCTGCAACACATACTTTGTGTCTGGCAATGTTATGTTCTACTGAAAATTAATACAGATTTTAAAAAATATGGTGTCTGGAGTTCTGGCCCCTTACTTTCCATCTTCCTGTTTAAGAATCTTGGAGGGCCCAGATATTTAAATTTATGAAGGCCGTCAATGCAGACATCATTTTGCCCTGGTTGATTTACTTTTGTTGAGATGTCTTCTTATGCCTAATTTCATAAATGTATGTGAGAAAGGGTCAAAGACTTTGTGGATGAAATAAATGAATTGAAAAAATGTAATAAATGAATTTAAAAAAAGTCCCTCAGGTGCAAAACTTGGGTCATAGTAACCATTTTATTTGTATGTTGAGTTAAGGTTAAATAAGGCCCAAGATACTGTTGGTACGACAAACAAACAGCTGAAAATATATAAAAATCACTCATACATGAAAATTAGGTCACAGTGACCTGATTTTTATATAGCTGAGTTACTCTTCTTGAAATGAATCCATAGACACAGTTTCATGAGTCTGGCTGAAATTGTGGGAGAAATAAACTAATAAATAAATGAACAAGAGAACAAATAAAACACAAATGCAAACATAAAAACACATGAATGAATGGGCAAAATGCTGTATCTCCTCATAACTTTGTTGGAGGGTGGAGCATCCCGTCTATTTCCATCTAGTTTGAACATTACACTCACTATGGATGGACAACCATATATAGAAAGTTTGAGAATTCTATTATTGGTGAGGAAAAAATATCATTACCAGTGTACTGTATAGTTGCTCGTATTTTTATGTCAAAATATTATTGTACAGTGTTAAAAAACAAACTACTGTCTTTCTTATAAATTCATTTTGAGGATATCAGTCATTTCTTTAACATGATTTGTACAGCCTCAAGGAACATATTTTCCTATTAAGGAAACAGAACTCTTCTTGTGTGACATTATCACTGTATACTACATAAATAAGAAAAAATACAACTATTCCACCACTATAGCCAAGAGACAATACTCGTGTCATCTGATCCACCAAATTTTATCCATTTTATTTATCTATTAGAAAAAAATTCCCTCAGATAATTTCAAAGATTATTTTTTGAAAATTCATTGAGCTTTTTAAATACATTGAAAGACTTTCAAATTTACTTTGAACCTGCCCTGCTATTCTGCTACTTATTGTTGCTAATGATGTTGAGTGCTTGCTGAAGGAATGATAATGTAGTGAAGCTGAAGACAGCATTAACTCTAAATCAAAGATGCAAAATCTATCTTCATGTTTATACTATAAAAATTCTATGTTTACTTTCCTCTGTAACTTCTGTAGGAACTTGTGTACGAAACCCTATAATCAAAGTGGAATCTCAAGTTCAAACAGCAAAGGGCTAATAATTAAAAAGAACATCTGTTGTAACCAAACATGCAAAGAACACTTCTGTAAAAGATGATGTGATACAATATGCCTTTTTAAGTTAACCTTCATATGAACCTCTAAGGATATTGGATAATTGAAATTTTTTAAAAGCTGAAATAAAATGAATAAGCAATACTGACATTTGAATGCACTGGCTGTTGAGCAGGTGTTCGTGGTGTTTGCGTAGCTGGCTGTGACTCTCCTGATCGTTTCTCCTTTTCCTCCTTCATAATTTCTTCCCACACATCCTCTGTGTCTACATCGACTACTGGCGCCTGACATAGATTAAGCAAACACCAATATGCTCTTCAGAATAATAAAACACAAACAATTAAAGTGGACCTGCATGTATTTCCTATAAAATGTTTAATTTATTCTCCACTTTACCAGCCACTGAAAAGGATTATATTTCACACGGTGTCAATATCATGTTTTATAAACTATATATATATATATATATATATATATATATATATATATATATATATATATATATATATATCTTTGCTTATGAGTCCAACTGCAAACTAGACAGACCCATAATTGCCATCACATAATGTACCAGCAGAACCAGGTCTCTGCAGCTTGTTAAGAGTAATCAGTAGAACAAACAACATAAACCTTGATCTGTTGTCACAATATGTGATGGCAGATCAGGTTTTATTCTGCTTGCAGATAGACTCAGCTTACAAGTTAGTATATATGGTAATTTCAAATGATACCTTTAATGGTTGTTCATTTGACAGAACATTTTCCGATTTTGGTTACATGATGATAAAACCCTAAACTTGCTTACTAAGGCTTTCAAACACATAAATAAATAATTAGCTTTTCAAAATTGGAATTATTTGAGCATATGTGTCAATCCTCAGATTGCATAGTTGTTTAAAAATTGACCAATCGACTATGTTGCACCTTCTCATTAGCATATAAACTAATTTTAAATTTAAAAAAACTTTGAATTTATACTTTAACACTGTAAAGTCATACTGAAAAAGTATTTAAACTGGGCAGAAAATAATGTTTGCATGCCTTGGGCAACAATCAAATAAGTCTCCTTTATTACCCATGGCAGCAGAGCTGCCAAGCCTCCAGACTTGCAATTAGTGAATAGAGGGATAAAAATTTGTGAATTCTGAACATAATTAGTGAAAATTTATACAATGACACTAGTTCCATCCATTTTGACGGTCAGTACTGCATTATATGAAAATCCCAAAATAAAAATAAAACATTATGTGCATTGATTACATTTAATGATATACACAAATGTCATGCTATTTGTCATTATATGATGCTGCGGCAGACTTAACTTCCTCAATTAGGCTATGGTAAATTTGTTTTCAAAACTGTTCATGCTTCTTGCCTGGTGGTGACTAAATTTTTTTCTCAAAATTTTCAGCACCTAAGTTACTAAAGTTGTCTTTTTTTGTCCTCGCAATAGAAAATACCCTTTCACTGTCACTGTTGTTTACTTCCAATTGAGAAAACCAGATTATATTCAACAAGACAACTCAAACATAGCTTCAGCATAGGTAGCTTGTAGTACTGCTGCTGGGGGTGCTCTTAATTTTCCCAATATCTATATGCTTTTTGCTATCAGTGTGCTTTTTCACATCGTTCTGCCATGTGCCCACAGGAGCTCATATCGTTACTTACAATTTATCTGTCATACATGTACTATACAATAATATTATTATATAACACATGTATGAAGTAAATTGTAAGCAACAATATAAGCCCCGGTGAACATTCCCAAGTCTATAAACTTGTGGCACACTACTATGCGAAAAGCATAATGTACATTGATGTTTTATGGCTAAATACATAGCTGATTTTTGGTGTACTCCAACCTATGCTTCAATTTTTGTGGAATACATATGTCCCATGAGGTGAAAACATTTTATGTGTAGTATAGCTTAATCATGAAATGGTATTAATCCAGAAGACAAAATGTTGAATAGTTAATGGTCAGCAGTGTTGGTGCATGCGTGGAAAAATATTAACTCAAGCAAATTAGAATATATACTAATTTTTCAGTGTCTTAAAATATTTCTACACTCAAAAACACTGTCTTCATTTAGTGTTTGTTTAAAAAAATTACAGCTGCTATTAGCAAGTACATGTGCCATATAAAAACAAATCAGTTGGGTCCCAGTTTTTTTCACGAGTATTTGTAAAACTTCTATTCTAAATACAGATTATATACTTTACAATGCTTGCTACTGGGCAAACTGGAACAACTGGATATAGTTTACTAACATAACAACTAGCAATACAGGATGATTATTGGCATCAATGACCATTGCTGCTATCCTGACCAGTACTTAACTGGATACAAGTTATTTTATTCCTGATTTAAGCCAATGGAGAATTTGGGAAATCATGATTTTTGGTATACAGTGTGAATCCGTGAATCGCTATAGAGTCATGAAATTTGCACCAAAATCGTAAGGGTTGGCAGGTCTGTGGCAGCCATGAGGATATTAAACGTTACCCAGTAACTGCAAGCATATTTAAAACTGTCTTGCAACTGTGACCTTTCACACCAATGGATAAATGTAGCCAAAGTTTTCTTTTAAGCACAGACTTATCAATTTATAAAACAGGTACTTTCACTGACAAATTGAAGATTATGTGTGCTACACTGTGGTGTTCATGATGTATTTTCGTTCATGTGTACTCATGAAAAATGAGGAAATCTGCACACAGGCAGCCACAGGTGAACAAGGGGGTTCCCATGATGTGGTGATGCACAGAAAATCAAAATGTTGTAATAAGATGTCATGCTAAATATGCAGAAGCATCTGAGTTCAGTCCTGCTGTAGAATTAGCTTCTTGTTTGTGTCTTGTTCCCAACACATGTGCTCCATAATAAATTATTATTTTCTAACAAGCTAGCATACGACATCGGCAATACATAACATCTAATTAACAGACCACTAATAACCTGTTCTGATAGTGAAGTTTTATCTTACAGTTTAGGATGATAATAAATGTTAGTTATGTTGCTTTCATCTTTATTTTTACTTACAGAGCAGGCAATGTGTAATCTATGTTGTTGTGAAGTTGCTGACAGATGCTGCATAATGGGGACAATTTATGATATAAAGACATTCTTTGTTCACAGCTCCGGTCATTCAATAACTGTACAACTTTTATAAATTATTTTAGAGTTTGAGATACCTACACTTAGTAAAGTTTGTGGCTACAAAGTGTTTAAACAATAAGGAAAAACATAATGACCATAATCGAATAGGACAACTAAGGGAGCAACTGGTCATTTAAGGTCAATTGCCAGATATGACCCTGCAAATACGGATTTGGAAACTCTGAATAAAGGTATAAAAATAATCCAGCAATCTCAAGTAGTGATAAAGTTTTTCTTCAGCATAATGGTGAGTTTAGCAGACATATGCAACAGAGTCATGCTGTGCACAGCCAAATGGTTCCAGCTTGATCCGAATACTGACACTGGTAATATCAACTAAACACAGCCAAATGGTTTCAGCTTGATCCGAATACTGACACTGGTAATATCAACTAAACACAGCCAGATGGTTTCAGCTTGATCCGAATACTGACACTGATAATATCAACTAAACACAGTGCAACCAAGGTGAGGCCACACTAAAATAAATGTTCCTATTGCACTGGTTGTAAAATTAGGGTAGGTAGGGTTTTTTGTGGTTTATTTAACATTATATATTTTATAATGATTAGTATATATAATGCACTAAGTGTTTAAAGTATTTGAATTTAGATACACAAATCAATTGCTGGAAATGTTTTTAAAACCCTGAGAGAAAAAAGTGCTAGAGTGACAATAAAAGATGGATGGTCAGTTGAACAGAAAGATAATAGTTTTCTTGGCTCTAAAGATGCCATCCATGGGCACTGATGCAGTTTTGTAAAAAGATTTCATCAAGGACACAAATGAATACTGACAATGTTTATATTGCTATGGCATAGACTTACTTGATAGTTATGGAGTGACTTTAAATATTAAACTTTACATTGGTAAATCAGTGATAGAGCACTCTGAATATTATCTGTACAATTATCTCCATATGACAATATTCTTTGGATCTCACACATCACATTTCTTGATCACTGCTGTAGACCATTCTTAATAAGATCCTCATGAATATTTAATGTGTCGTGAAAACAAGGCTAAGCTAGGCAGATCAAGAAAAAATATGCCATCCTACTGTACATCGAGTAACGATCTGAACTGAAATTATATCACTGTACTAAATAAAAATGCCAGAATGTGCAAGAAAAAAGGGAGAAAAAAAATCATATATATATATATGTGTGTGTGTGTGTGTGTGTGTATGTGTGTAAGTATTTGCTTCCCTTTTTGGGAGATTCTCTGTCATTAACTTACTACAGTGATAGAATTTCAATAGCCTGTGATTTAAGTGTGCATTTTCCCTTACGTTTACAAACATTAATATGTTTGACTAACAGTTTCATTAATTCTTATCGAGTCACATTCTCTCTCTCTCTTGTAATTTCATTCAACTTGTCCTCTCACCATTTATCTTCATTGTACTAGTGCTATCTCTCTTCTCTATCGTGGTCATTTTCATTCTAATGTTTCTATTTATTTTTTTGACAAGATAATAAAGTTCACTTTTTCTGTAATTAACACTTGCACATCAATTCATAATCTCTGATATAAATGCGCTGTGTGGAGGTACGCCCAGTTTTCGATGACCCTGTTTTGTGGAAAGGGACTAGGGGTAACATTTTTAGAAACCTACCATTATAAAACACTCATACATACTCTCATTTGCTTCACAGACAGAACCTATTTTGTGCTTGGATTTCTCTTTATTACATCATTCAGTTGCAAGAAAATACAAACACACCAACAATCATCTAGTTTCTTACCTTAAAATTCGGCCCCTCAACACGATGTATTACAACAATCCATTTTCTACAAAGCTCCATCTTCTTCACTGATGGAATATGGTGGAAGTTTAAATCTATGTGAATTATAGCATTGCCATTGCATAACAGAACACATAGTTATTTGTCATGGTTTTTTTCCCTTACCAGTATAAATTTTAGCAGCCATGGTTGCAAGGTAAAATGAAGCTGGTGCCTAGCTTAGCCTTGTTTTGGATTCGCTGACCCAGAGTCACATGAATACATTCTACAGAATCCCAAAATAGAGCGAACAAACAGGAGTTCAATTTATTTCAGATATCTTTAAAATAGAGCAGGGTGAAACATGATTCAGAATATAAGAAAATGTGTAATGTAGTATCATAGGAATTTTAGCAAAAGAATAATTTGATAAATTAGAAGTTCTTATCTTCTAATATACTGCTTTCTAAATCTACTGGACAAATACATACAAGTGCTTCCCCTCTATTTCCTCTCTTGACGTTATCTTCCTCTTCATCTTTAAAAAAATCAACATTCAGAACTGGCATGTCCATTCTAATCTTCTTAATACAAGTCTGTAGGAGAGAGAAATGTGTGTTACATTGCCTTGTTCACCACATTCAGTTTTAGAAAGTCATGCATGAACTTAGAGTAGGTAGTAAGCCTTTCTAGTGTGAGGTAAATTGAAAAGAAGATACATTTTATAAAATGATTACAAAGATTGTGTCCAGATTTGTGTAGTTATGCCTTAAACAGTTTGCCATGTTCAAGAGTTTTTAAATGTTTTGGAGACAAAGCTGCTATTTTCTGACTTAAAACTATTATTTATTCATTAGCTCATTTGCAAAACTTATATATTATTTGGCACCATGTAGCCAGTATTGTGCTGACATGCACTTAAACCTCAAACATGTTGTTCATTAGCTATGCCTGCTATCAGGGGGTTTCAGATAAAATCATGAGGTACATGCAAGTCAATAAGCTGCAGCAGAATATTTTCAATAGTTCTTGCACTGTTCCACATCCAAGCAACATGTAAAGATATGAAATTAATTGTCAAGGGCCATAACTCTATTGAAAAATCAAGACCCCCCCCCAAACAAACCCCATAGAGTCAAATCTTTGTACTTGAGGCAATGTATACCACACCACATCAAAATATTCTGAATGGTTCCAGAGATATGCTAATTACAAGGCTATTTGCAGCAGAGATATAATATTGATGGAAAAAGGGACATAACTGTCAAATTTAGATTTAAAAACCTTTAAAAGGCACATCCACTAATAGGCAATTCATCCAGCAAATGGCATCCAGTCAGAAGTATAAGACACAGAGCTATGCTGCTTACACGGATCTGCTGCTGTAGAGATATAGTACTGATGGAAAATGGGCCATACTTAATCATACTTTAAACATTGGGCCGCAAGCAACATGCCAAGTCATATACCGTGGCCTGCAAAATGAATGGCATCACAAGGTGTCATGAAAGATAACATAAGTGGTGTGGCCCTTGGGCCATTGAACATGCCCTCATGCAGCCCTTTGGGTGGTTTGAGCTTAAGACCCCTAATTTAGAAAGATGAAACTTTAAATGGCACATCTACATGTAATAGGCAATGCCTACCAAATAGCATCCACTTATGTGTATGGGATGCAGAGCTATGCTGGTTACAGACCTGCCAACCCTGACTAGTCTGTCTCAGTAAGGCAGTTGATTTTCCCCATAAGTCTGACCAGTTTTTAGTAAGGTGTAACAAAATACCAGAAACTTTTATTGTAAAGCTGTAAAATGTATTATTAAAAGTTCGGTATTCGGAATGTGTAGCAATGATAAACAAGTTCAAATGAAAAGTTTGTAAAGTACACATAAACTTTATTTACCACTAGCACAGTTGCACAAATTTTAGTTCCAATTCCTACGGAGCTCAATGGCTTGTTGCTATCTCTCAACTTGATGTAACTCTTGTAAATTCTTTTTTCCATTTCACATGACGATGGCAATCATATTTCCCGCCATGAGTCATACTCAAATTGGCATGTGATGTCCAATAAACATAATTGTGTCCCTTCCAGCTTATATTCACAAGAATCTGAATATTCCTTTTTATTCTTCTGTGTTGATTATTAACACTTTTCAAGCGGCTTATTGCCTCTTTTGTTTTGTCTTAAACATGCATCACTTGCTGAGGCCATTTTTAAAAAAATTCTATGTTCAACAGTTTGATCATTCAGATGCTTCACATTAACAAATATGTGAAGTTTAAAGCATCTGATGTGCTGCTGTAAGGTTAGTCTGGTCCACTTACCAATTTCACTACGTCTAATATGAAACCCGGACCCAAATCAAACACAGATGAACAAATTTTCTGGATTTTTCGGCAATTATCATTTCTCCTTAGTTTTTGCTTGTATGCTGTAAGTCTGTATTTTAAAGGTAAATTTTGTAAGACTTACGGCAAAATCATAAGAGTTGGCAGGTCTGTGGTTACAAACAACATCCTATTTGAAAATACAATGTTAAACAGTAAAAGGCCATAACTCCATTGAAAATGGAGCTGACAGGAGAAAACTCAAAAGGCTAATTTAAGCCTATCAGGCCATGTACACGTATCAAAATAATGTTACAACTCTATGGTCTTAAATAATAACAAGAAAGAGCAAAAACCAACAAGCTTTGAGCAGCAGGGAAGTTCTACAGACCAGACCCCCAGACCAAAATAAAGCCTCCTACGAGAACTTTCTCCGTAGAAGCCTCAGATTTCAAAAATAAGCCTTCCTACGAAAATTAATTTGCGTAAATTCGTCACCGAGTGCAATTTTTGTGTGCAAAAATCATTGATTTTGGACAGCAATTTTAGGGGGGGGGGTAGGAGAAATTTATTCTGGTGTCGACAAAGTTTGCGAAGTTTGGCTGCTGATCCTAATTTTACCTCGCATTAAAACAATATAGTTGAAAATAATATGAGTCCGAAAGCTAGTACAGTTGGAGAGCCTCATTCTGCCAGATTAGCGCGAGAGCAATTAGCGGCATTAAAGAAGCTTATCCCTACAAAACAATTATTTAAGAGAAATGTTCGTGGTTACGAAGATGTACAACATGGAATTGCCGAGGTATCATCGAAATGGTTGAAGCCAGTTACCGGAACAATCGAGCAAGTTGTATTTGGCGACGAAAAAGATCCGGATACTAAGAAAAAGGGAATTTTTCCCATGTTGAAAGGTATCGAGGAACAATCACGAACATTACCCGATCGATTAGCAATAGCAGCAGCACAACAGGGGCAACAACTTGCAATTGATTCTGGAGCAGATAAGGGAAAACCTGTAAGAGGAAAACCTGTAATGATAAAAGGGAAGTTTAATATCGAGAATTTAAGAGAAAATTTCACCGATGAGGGATGGGATATGATATCACGACCGCTCTCGGCACTGTATACTACCATAGATCAAATTGGCGACTTTGCAGAAAATTATTTTAGCGATCGAAATGAATATTTGACTGCAATAGGAAAAAAAAGATACGGAACTCGTGATAATTGGTACAACATGGTATATAAAGTTTACTCGGGAAAAACACATGTGAGTATGGTAACGGATCCGCGTTACAGGAGATTTTTAGAAGCAGCAAGAGACACACAAAGATATAATAAGCAAGTAGCAGAAGAAAGAAAACAACTGGAGAAGGAAGAAAAGAAGAAAGCGAAAGAAAGAAGACAACAGGAGAAGGAAGAAAAAGTTAAAACACGGAGAAGAAAAGTAATACCACAGGAAGAGGATATTCAACCACAGGAAGAAGTTTTTCAACCACAGGAATTAGGAGCTAGACCAAAAGAAAGAACTCCACCTCAGAAAAAAGAGAGAAAATCAAAAAAGAAAAAAGATCAGAGTGATCAGGAATCAGTAACTCAACCAAGCGAATATAAACCATCTGTGTACAACGGCTCATTAATAATTGATCCTAAATTACCCGCAGATAATTATTTGAACAAAGAACATATGAATTTAATCGATGACGATATTAAAAAAATGGTAGTTGCTGCGGATGATTCTCCGGAAATAAAAAATTTATTTTTGAGAAAAGATATTGCTGATAAAGTCGGAAAAATTGATTGGCAGGCGATAATTTATTTTGGTAGTTTAGGAAAACCGATAGTTTACAATGATGAAAATTTTACAAAATTTTTATTGGATGTTGATCAATACAAATCAACAAAAGCGGCAAAGGCAAAAACTCCACCATCTACTAGAGAAATAGCGACAGCGACAAAAAGTCCACCATCTACTAGAGATGTTTATACGTTAGTCAGGCCCTACATCCGCCCCCCCTAACCATTACCCCCCTTCGACCCCGAACTGACAAACTGGAAGGGTCCCTTACCTACCCCCAAAATAAGATGGGGTATTGATCCAGCAGAGGGTTGGTTTTTTAAGGGTTCCCCCCCTTCACCTCCACAAATCTATTCGCCAATGTCGTCTGATTCGCCAGGTCCATCGTCAGATGAAACAGAACCAAAAACAGGAAGCGGATATACAATTTGCCCTGACAGTGTTGTCAACGATGTATCTCGCCTTGAGGTATTAATCGGAGGAAAACGAGCCGGAAATAACTCTCGCGAAGTAATCAACGAAGCCTCAGATATTTGTCAGCGGTTATTCCGCGGTGGCATCATTAATTCTCACATTTACAAGGAACTTGTCGATGAGCTCATCGATTAAAACAACACAATTGAAATAACATGATTGTTCACAAACATCAGCGCAGACCCAAACAGGTCCGCGTAGTAAACTCTCGATTGCCCGTATACAGATATATCCACGGCAATGGATTCGGCGATATCATTGGAAGTCTCTTTACGCGAATAATACCTAAAATCGGACCCATGATCAAACAGCTCGGGTTAAAAGCAATAGGAAAGATCGGCGAGACTGCCGTTTCTGGTATCGGTAATTTGGCCAGTAAAGGCTTCAATGTTGTCAAAAGTAAAATATTAAATTTAGTGCGCAAAAAACAACCCGTCAAATTACCTATCACCAGAGAAATGCCACCCGAAGTCAGTAAAGCCATAAATGACGCGGCAAATAAAAAAATAAACGATCTAGCGCAGGAAGTTGCTAAGACAAATCTAGCGCAGGAAGTTGCTAAGACAAATCTCGCAAATGAAGTTGCTAACACAAATCTAGCAAAGGAAGTTGCTAAGACAAATCTAGCAAATAAAGTTGCTAAGACAAATCTCGCAAATGAAGTTGCAAATACAAGCTTCATTTCAGGCAGCGGTCTTCGTTTTAGATGATATTCTTAATAATAAATGTTCGCACAAGTGTCAAATGAAGTGTTTGACATGGACGAGCCTGTAGGTAGAGACACATCCGTGCGGGATTTCCAGTATTTCTCATACGACGTAGTTGACCCAAATACAAATAATCGCAAGGAAATTCAAGTCCACGATACAACAAGATATTTTCTTCCATCTGAGGCGTATATCGAATTTGTTGGTAAAATTGTAAAAAACGATAATACCGAATTTGATACCAATTTTAAGGTTGGATTTGTCAACAACGGTATCATGGCATTATTCAAGAGCGCCACTTACATGATCGATGGAAGAGAGATTGAATCAATCACGAACAACGTTGATATAGCAACGACGATCATAGGCCTAGCCAGATACTCGGATGATTTTACCAGATCGGCCGGCCCTAGTATGATGTTCGCCAAGGATAATTCTGATGAAGCTGATCATAATCAGTATAATATTGGTGTACCGACAAATGCCGCTGGTGCTGCCCCCGCCGATACTTCAAATGTAGTGCTCGCCCCCAATAACAATTACAATCTTGGATTTCACACGCGAAGGAAAATGTTAAAAGATGATGATCGAAAATTTTCCTGTGCAATTCCACTATCTCACATTTTTGGATTTTGCAGGCATTTCAGAAAAGTTATTTACGGGGCAAAACATACGATAACTTTCGTTCGAGACTCCCCCGCTGGCGATAACAGAGCCATCTGGCGAGAAACAGGCGCGGGTGCAGGTGATGACGTTAAAGTTGTCCTTGAAAAAATTACCTTGTGGATGCCATCGATAATTCCATCGATGATTGTGGAAGAAAAATTATTATCATTCATGAATCAAGGCGGAAAATCCGTCATGTCCTGGCTGACAACGATGACCGACTCCATCGATAATATTAATATTAACGGAATATTTACTTGGCGAATTGCATCACAACAGGGTGCTTCGGCACCTAGACACATCTTTGTTGTACTCCAAAACATGAATAGATACGATCAAGAACACAATCATATGATATTCGATCAATTCGCGGCAACAAACGTTTCATTGAGAATAAACGGCCAGCAGGAACCATCCGAGGAAATAGCCATCGATTTTGCCAATTATTCGACGACCCGTGCGTATCATCGATTGTTAAGTTTCATGGGTCGCGATCAAAATATCGATACCGGATTGCAAATATCACAGCTGGATTTTAATACTTTCTATCCTATCTATTACTTTTCCTTGGAACATCTCGACCTGGTAAAACAATCCGTTGTCGATATCCATTTCAAAGCCAGAATTAACACAGTCGGAATTAATGCAAGAGCCATCGCAGTGATTCTCAGTGATAGAACAATGATCCTGGAAGGCATCAGCGGCAGAATGAGAGTCATCGACGCTCCAGTCGAGAACATGTGACAAATTCCAAATTTAGATTAAGCGGTTATTAATATGCCATACGAACACGTCAGCGTAACTCTGACCCCGGGTCAGATAAAAAAACTCCAATCAGCGATATCAAAGCGATGCGACATGAAATTAACACTGAAAAACGATCAGATTCACGGTGGACCTAACTAACTAGAGGTCAACGTGAACGATTTACCAAGGCCAAATCAGCAAATTCCGGTGTTCATGTGAGCCTTTCTATAGGCGCCATCAGAGACATGGTCAAAACAGGCGGATTTCTTCCTCTATTGGGGCTAGTGAAAATGGCTCTTCCGGCGATTGGAAAGGCATTCGGATTAGGCGCGCTCGGAGGGATAGGTTCCCAATTAGGTTCCGCATTAACAAGTAAAATTACCGGAGGGAGATACGGTAAAAAAAAAGGGAAACGGCCTTTATCTAAGACGCCCCCCGTACGGATCCGGCCTAAGATTAGCACGGCCTATTCAAATTTAGATCTACTTAGCGAAGCAAAGAATAAAAAAATAAAATTTTTTAGAGGCGTATTTATGCGGGATCAACTACCAGAAAAACCAAACCCTACCGAGACGGGAATAATAAATCTCGATAAAAATACCGGCCCTGGCACGCATTGGGTTGCCTACGCGATTAATCCTCGCGAAGTCGTTTATTTTGACTCATATGGATTAGCACCACCAAATGAATTTATCAACTACGTGTCAAAACTAAAACTTCCGATTTGGTATTCGACTCTTCCAACACAAACATTAGCGGATCCACCAATATGCGGCCCAGAGTCAATTAACGTCCTCGACGCAATTTCAAAATCATCCGGTCCGTATCACAAAATTGTATTTGAATATGCCGTAGATAAATATCATGGTTGACATTTATGGTAGATCCCTCTACAGGAAGGAAAAAACAGAAACAGGCGACATCGATACATCAAAATTTGCAACCAAGAGTGATATTAACAATCTCCTATCGCTGTCAGAAGTAGATCCTGGCGAAGTTGCTGTTTTTCAAAATACCGAGGGAAGATTACACACCAGCAATGTCAAAATAACTGATATAATCAAGCGAGAAGAATATAACGATCATATCAGTCAATTTACTCGCCAATCTGAGATGGTATTAAAATCTATCGCTGATATCGCCGATATTATCGCGGAGTTCCCACCAAAGGCCGATCTCGTGGATATAAAACAAAAAAATAGTGAGTTATCAGCGGCGATGCTTCTAAAGGCCGATAAGGCACCAACTGACGATTTCCAGGAAAAAATAACAAAAAGATTTAACAAGCTAAATAATGATCTTAAAAAACTCGAGGAGGTATCAAAAAATCTCAGTAAAAAACTCGACGAGGATATAAAAAAATTCATCGATACCTCCTCAACTACACACAGCGATCTCAGTGAGAAAATAAAAAAAATCAACGAGGAAATTACTAATATTCTTGCCGAAATTAACGAAGTAAATATCTCGTTGGGTCAGAGAACAACAATCGACGATCTCAACAAAAAAATCAGCGAGGAAATTAATAAACTCAGCGATGTTGTTGTTCCCGAATTTACCAGGGGGTTTAACGCGGCGCGTGAATCGACAGATGAGAAAATAAAAAAAATCAACGATGAAATTAACATGATACGTGAATTAGCGCGTCAAAAGTTAGATGCATCAGTGAACGACGGAAAAATTCAAGAAATCAACGCGAAACTTCTCATCGCAACTACAAAAATTGACAAAAAGGTCGATATAACATCACACGACGATCTCAGAGAAATTGTGAGAGAAATACACGCGGATGTTTCAACGATGCGAAGTTTGAACAATAAACTTCTCGACGCAGCCACAAAAATTGATGATTTAAAAGAAACAATAGTTAGGGAACATATTGGATTATTAAAAAATATTACTTTTCCACCGGAGGTAAGAACAAATAATCTTATTTGTTCAATACCGTTTGTGGTGTCCGGTCTGGGGATGAACATATGGAAACCCGAGGAAAATTTATTCGGCTTCTCTGCGCCAATTACTGGGTTATATCGAATATATATTCTCTCAAGGATAAAATTTAAGATAACAATAAAAATACATAAATGGTACCATACCTTCGATGAATCTTCCGGATGTTTAAATATTTTACTAACTAAAAATATCAACGAAACATTTACGTTAGAACCGCCAGATAGAACCACCATGGGACCGATCAATTATTTTACAATTTTCGAATATGTTTACCAAATACCCGCAATTGATTGGATAAACTAACTAATAAATGACCGCATCTGACTACCGTTACAATCAGGCGAGGTCATGGCAGGATTCGCTAAAAAAACTCCTCGACGAGTATCAGATAAAAATAAAAAAATACCAGCGTAGATTAGTTGCCATTGACGTCGCCGTGTACGCGGTATCCGCGGTAGTTGCCGGCGCTGGAATAATTTTATCCGCGGTAACAACGATAGCGCCAATCGTTGCAACGATAATAATCTCGTCAACAACGACAATCGCTGGTGTTCTCAATATCGTAGCGAAAAAGATATCCTCGTGCACGAGTGAGAAATTGTCTCTATACAAGAATAAACTATCCAAGGTCAACGACGCGTATTCGAAATTATCATCGTTGCTTTCCGAGAGTCTCAATGATGGCGTTATCTCCGATCCAGAATTTTCGGCAATGACCAGTATTTACTCGGAGATTGAACAAATGAATATTAATAATGTCAGAACTAGCCCAGATCGTGACAAACACGACACCGCCGACAACAACACTAATATCGTTAAGCTCAACCAAGCCAGAATTTAGCATCAATTTTCCAACGCCAATTAGCGTCAAAGAAATTGCGTTAACACAATTGCGTGTCTACAATAGATGGCCCAATGTTAGATCGAAATCATTCGGCAGATTATTATCAAACAATTCACTTGTTTTTGCCAACAAAAACAAACCCGATGGAACACCTGATTGGATCGTCGTTGGCATACCAACAGGCAGTTACGAAATTGAGCAACTAGGTAAGGAATTTACCACCAGAATATCAAATATAACTGGCGATGCTACCCCGGGAATAAAGATATCTGCGCACGATCCAACACTGTCATCGATGATAGAAGTGAAATCACCTTACATGGTAGATATTTACCAATCATCGATTAGGACCATATTAGGTTGGCCTGAAATCGCACCTCTGGCAAAACCAGAAAAATCTGATTTTATTATTCCAGGTTGGTACGAGGAAGCTCCTCCAGAGCAACCGGAACCAAAAAAAGAAGATTTTACCACCGACGAAGGATGGTACGGAGATATCAAACACAAGACTCTGATCCACAGCGCCATCAACCTCATAAATAACCACAAATTTAACCTGGTAATGTTCGCTTTTACTTTTATTAACGAAAAAATTCTCTCGTGGTTGCCTCTTCCTAAAATTCCCCCCGGCGTGGAAATCTTCGACGCTACCCACATTAACAGGATAATAGCCCCCATAGACGGTATCTTGGTAAGAAGAACCATCAACGAATTTAATCAAGAACATAAATTACATTTAAATTTATTGCGGGAATCCTTTCATGAATGCATCTTAAATAAATCAGGCTCATGTAGCGAAATTATCGGACGCGTGAAAATTTTAAATCAACTCGCGAATGATGTTGAATATTATCATGGTATGTTTATTCAGGCGATAGTCGACGATATATCAATTGCCGATTATGTTCTTCCTATTAGCAAATTCGAGTTGATCAAAAATTCAGGAGAAAAACAAAAATTCATGAGAGTATTTGGTTTAACCGAGGAAACGCTACCAAATTTCAAATTTCCCGATTATGATGTTGATAAAATGAGAAAATCTGTTACTGATACCATCGATGATTTATTTCCGAAGTTACATGCCGCGTGGACTAAAAAAATACAATCAGAATCGATTCTCAAACACAATAACGATCCCGCCGGGCAGGGGCGGCATATCTCGCCAGGTATCGTTAACATAACGGAAGTTATCGCGATTTATCTTCACGCGGATGTTGTCGAGGGCAGCTACAATGTTGATTCGTCAGAGTCAAATCAAGCACAGCAGGGATTCATCTTGTATTCGTTTTCACCTAGCGCTTCTCCTGGTTATTTGATAATAAAGGAGCCAGTGAATCCGTTTTACCTAAGATGTCATAATCGATTGTTGTCAAGGATAAATTTCAAACTAACGGATCAGAAAGGAAATTTGCTTGATATACGCGGGGAAACGATAAGTATCAATCTGCTGGTAAAATCGTGAGAATCGCAGATTTTTTGAATCTGTACACCAGGGAAAAATGGGCCAAAAAAATAAATAAAAACCGGGGAAATTTTCAAAATTGGAAGATTTTTTTAATTTTTGTTTTTTTTTTGTTTGCGGAAATCTTCAGGAAAATTCAAGGATCAGAAAATTCCTTGGCCTTGCTCTCATCGACAAGTTTTTTCAGTTGTCTGACACGCGAGCTTGTAATTTTTTTTGATTCATATGCATCCGATAAAATCAACCTAGCTTTTTCTACCAGCGTCGATAATTTAACGAAATCCTCGACGCGATCATCGCTGACTGTCGCAAGTGATTGATACATCGCGATTTGGATTTTCTTTATTAATTTGTACTCTGACGGCAGCGTGTATTTATATTCGAGTTTTCCCTGAACAATCGTCTCGAATTCGGATCGGATTTTATTCGCGTCCAACTCCGAGGGAAGATTTATTTTTTTCTTTCTCAGATCATCGATGGCTTCGATAATATTGTTTATGGTTTGTTCATCCATGTTATATTAATTTTTTAATATTCAATTATTCTTCGTCGAATATTATTGGGATATAGGAAAATTCGATCCAAGTGCCGAGATTATATGAAAATGTTGCATTGATTATTTTTTCTGCCGCACGTTGCACCGATGCTTTATTAATACTAAAATATCTTGCAGCTGCTCTCATCGATTCGAATATCATCTCCTCACCTGTTTCTCGATTTATCGATTTAACCGCTTTAGCTGGTCGCCGTACGCCACCGGTATTACCAAATCTTGAATTTTCACTCGGAGTTACCGCGCGAAGATTGGATATTTTATTATTAAGTTTATTTCCGTCAATGTGGTCGATAACAAGCCCATCTCTAATAGGTCCGTGATAACACTCGAAAACAAATCTGTGGCATAAATAACTTACTCCACTAAAGTTATGCAACAGATAACCCGAATTGCTAACCCTACCAACATTTTTCTTCGTTCTGATATGTCTGACAACACCATCAGATGATGCCTCGTAACCCTCGATGGTTGGATGCGATCTAAACTCGTGTGTGATTTTCATTGCAGGAATCGTCGATTTTAGTTCCATATACAATATTCTGTTTGTTTAAATCGTAATTTGCCTTGAATCGATTAATATAATCTTCTTCGCATGTTATTATCGACGAGGATCTTTTTTCATAATATCGCCGCAATTCCCGATAATTTTTTCCTCCACAAGCCAGACACAATCGAGTTTTTCCTCGAGTGCCAACTTGGCAAACTAAACACCGTTGTGGTCCCTTGCTGCCTCGTCGAATTGCATATATATGAGCGCCACAATAATCGCCTCTGCAGGATTTGTCGCATGATTTTGTTGATCCGATTGGTATCCATTTGCATTGCATATTATAATTTAAATATTTGTCTAAAATATAATAATGGATACATTTGATCTTGATGAGGCAGAATATATCATTCCTGAGGTTGATCGCGCCAAAAAAGAATTTTTCGATGATGGGGCGATTCACACTTGGTCGACATGGAAAACTAACGCTGTTGATGCTACGATGAATCTGGAGCGGGCCAAGAAGATAATCGAGCATATAAAATCCGAACACAAAGAAGAACGATTTATCTTTGGAATAAAATTTATTGCACAAATGCCTGACGACACTTGGATTATTCGCGATAAACGAGATCCCGTGCGTGGCAGTAAGAAAAACGTTATTCTTGATAAAAATTCGAAGCCAGGATTATTATTGGGAATTGACGGTCCTTATTATGCCAGGGCATATCCATCTAGTGCTGTTGTTTATGGAATTTATCGGCTGAATAATAATCCCGACATGAAAAATCTACCTGCGATGAAAGAATCACCGATGATAAACTGCGTGGCTGAGCGTGTTATCGAGCATATGAAAAACGCTCGTCGTGGATCTGGTCTGACCCAGTTGAGGTTGGATAAAATTAATTCATGGGCGAAGACAGTTGTTGATGGCGCATCGATTGACGATGTTGCTGTGTTGAGCAAGAAACTTAAATTTCCTATTACCGTGAAAACACTATCAGGAGAAATATTATATTCGTCGCCGTATAGATCTCGAGGAGTACCAATCGAAATTGTTGATCATAATTCACATGCGTGGTCGCAGTCGGTAATGATATTTCCGCGAAATCGGATTGTTAAATTTTATCCCGTGGAAGGCGCAAAAGACAATTCCGATGCTATGTTCAGATTTATCAAAATATTAGCCGCGTCTGATCCGATATCGGTTTGGTTATTCTCGAGCGAAGAAAAATACGATCAGTTTATATTGCCGCGAGGAGATATTTACCGTGATGAAAAATTGCATGAATCTATGAGAAATATCGCGGTGAAATATTCGTCAAATCCTGATCAGTTATTAACGAATTGTTTTACTGTTCCGTCTGTTGCTGCTCACGCTGCCAGAGAAAGAAATTCGTGGAAACCTACGAGAAACGAATACCTCGCTGATATTCAACTTAGCTGTATCGAATACGGCCATGGCGGATTGTGGAATACCAAGTATTATTTCGAAGACATGATCTCCGTTGATATGAGCGCGTGCTATCCTGGAAGTTTCCTCGGATATGGCGATTGTGCGGATTATTTTGCTAAATTTGGCCATCCCACCAACGAAATGACAAGGGTAGCAATTAACGGACCGTTGCCTGATTTTGTTATGACAGGATTCGCTTATGTTACTTCATTCGAGTTTGCTGAAAATTTACATAAAATTTGTTATATTTGGTTCGGTCGGCATTTATCTCAACGCAGATGGGTTCCCACGGTGTTGTTGAGATATATGCTGGATTCGTCAATGTTAGTATCGTTGACGGTGAGTGAGGCGATTATATCATACAGGAAACAAACTGAAGTGTGGTTGCCGACGGATTGTGAAAACGCGAAAGATATCGGAAGAAAAATAATTGGCAAATTTACTCAAGGAGGATCCGTTGATCATAAACACCGACACGCTAGGTTGTTTATCAACGATGCCGAAATGGACTTTATTATTGCCGATACGGTATCGCGAGGAATATTCTGCAACAGAGAAAATATTATTATTGACGGAGAAAAATTAGGTACCGTAATTAGCTATCTCGATGGAGAATCAGCGCAGTATACGCATTTGAGATCATCGATGCTCGCTTATGTGAGTATAAATTTACTGTCGATGATAAATAAATTTTCTGATATCGCGGTAAGGGTCGCAACGGACTCGTTTTATATCGATAAGAAATATCAGTATAGGCTGGATAATTTAATCGCCGATGGCTCTTGGGGCACTTGGAGGATAAAAAACGAGGATATCCTAGATTATTGTGAAGACGCCGATGTCGAAGATTGCGATAAATTTCATCGAGATAAATTTGAGGAAATATCAACGGCTGCATCTGCATTTGACCCGATTTCATGTAACAAATTCGTTTACATGAATGGTCCTGGTGGTAGCGGTAAAACAACGCGAGCGATAAATTTATTTGCGAAATCTGATATGATAGTGTTGACTCCAACTCACAGATTAGCGCGAGAAATAAGGCAACGCAACGTTGATTCTTGCACATATCACAGTTATTTCAAATACAGCGGTGGATTATGGGATTCGGCTCGCATGGGAAATAAATATATCAACAAAATTATAATATTTGATGAAATTTGCACAGTAAATTTAGTTGTATTAAAATCATTCCTGATCTGGCTGGAGGAGAAAAATACCGCCGTGATAATGTGCGGAGATCATGGCCAGCCTGATCCGATTGATGGTGAATCTCCTCACGAATGGCTCAGGAATTTCGTTGACTATTATGAGGAAATCGACGCCGATTATAGATCCGATGATATTTTACTGACTGAATTTAAGAAATTAATTCGATTACAACCGAATAAAATTCAATGCGATGTGATGAGAAGAATAATCGACGAGACTCCGATGGATATTTTTCTTAATTTGTGGCGTCCCGATCATTTGATTGTTGCTAGTAGGAAAATTGTTCGTGATATTATTCAGGAAATGTTATTCAAGCTGCATTGCGAGAAATTTACAACATTACAGGTACCGTTGAGTTACAGGCCCGCTGATACCAGGAAACAAAATATCAGTGTTACTTTACCCTGCGGAGAGGAAAAGATCTTGGTACTGAACGATATTATTCTTGTTGATATTAATCTTGTCAATGACGCGATAAATGCAGAAAGATCGCCATGGAAACTAGGATATGCAACAACGATACATTCATCGCAGGGATTAACCGTGGATGGCCAAGTTTGGATTGTCGATGATAGAATTTCCTGGTCAAATTTAGTGTATTTAGCTGTGTCAAGAGTAAGAAAATTATCTCAGTTAGGTAGAATTCGGTTTCACATTAATGACGCTGGCGGTAGTTGAGTATCTTTCGGTATTATTTGTAATTCTTCCTTGGTAAATCCGCGTTGTGGCGCTAGCGAATCTAGGAAATAAATTGCTGGTCTTCCCGATGATCTTGTTACGGCTGATATTTTGTGTGTTGTTACGCTCCAGTTTGGATCGGTTGCTCTTTTTCTGCCTCCCTCGGCCTCGCCTTCTTTATATAAATACCTGACAGTGACGCTACCTAGCACAGGCGGAATTGTGGAATCTCGCTTTAGTGGTATATTCGATTTTGTAATTGCAATTGGAAAAAGAAAAAAATAAAAAAGGGAGAGAGATTATATATGTCTATAGATGTGAGGTAATCTTGTTACCCAATCATGAGATCGATTATCTTGAATAAATTCGCGCGCGTACTGATATCCGAATAATCGTTCTGCAAGAGTTTTTATTGAATCTTTCGACGATAGCCTGATTGTGATGAACACCTACAATACCGCGACGGATTTTAACATTATTCTTTTTCATCAGTGAAGTAACCGCGCCAAGAAATTCTCGACCTGGATCAACCTGGAGAAGCTTCGGCCATGTTAATGGAGATCGCGAGTAAATTTTCTCAAATGCCTTTGAAATTTCTGTTGCTGTTTTATTCGATAACGGTTCCGCTTCTTTATACCTGCTGGCGATATCAACGACTGTCAAGACATATTTATATGTGACTCCGTCGACGGTATCGTAAGGAAGAAACATTAAATCAGCCTGATGGACTTCATTAGGGACACTGACGGTGAAACTTGCATATGGTATTTTCTTAGGCGGAGGAAGATATATTTGCCAGACTGCCTGTTTCGATAGCCACGATTCAGCAACGGATTGTTTTACTTTAGCGGCTTTGGCAAGTTTGGCAATTGCTGATTTTCCTCGCCAGAATCCTCGCGGAGAATAATATATTTGCTCCATTATTATTTACCAGCGCCGAGTACTAATTTACCTTTCATTGCGCCTTTTATCAACCAGGTTGCCAATTTTTCTTTGAAATTTTTGTCAGGAATCGCGTCTATTGCATGAATTAGCCTAATATCAGCGAGATGTCTTTGTTGTAAATCCCCGCTGCGATACGCAAGATCGTGATAGTAACACGCGTTATCGATGGCATTTACTGGATCTTCGCCGGGATTTTGGTTGATTATTATCGTTGAGTCTTATATCGAGCCTCGTACCAGGTCCGCAGTAATTGTATCCTGGCAGATGCTTTTCTCCCGGATATTTCGCCCAAGGCAGTCCAGGTAGATTTTTCAAGGAGGCGGCAATGTCTCCTCCGGTTCTTCTACTTTTTTTTTTTACAAATCTGAACTTACGTGTCTTACAAACTTCGCATTCTCCTGCAATTGCGTTCCTGTTATTGCGTGTGACAATTTCGATTGGATTTATCGTAGCTGTGTGAGTGCGACACTTAACACAATATAGATCCATGTATTCTAGTAACATGAATGTAATTGATTTTTCAGCCACGAAGCGACGCGAGCAGGTGAAACACAACGCGGTGTTACCGAATTCGATAAGGATGATAATTATTGGCCCGTCTGGTTCTGGAAAGACGCAGTTGTTGCTAAATTTGATAATGCGATGGTTAAAATGGGATAAATTGTATTTGGTTGCACCGTCCGTTGATGATCAGCGTTGTTATCAAGTGCTAAAGGAATTTAGCGACAATACCGACGAAGGCACAATCGAATTCATCACAGACATCAATGAAGCTCCATCAGTGGAAAATTTAGATGGTGATGTTAATAATCTTGTTGTATTCGATGATGTTATGCTGGATAAGCAAACTAATCCGGCTAGGATATTCTCGCGTGGCCGACACAAGAACGCCGATGTGATTTACGTGACGCAGCGATATACGCAAATTCCTAAAGTCATTAGGGACAATTGTAACATTTTGTCGGTTTTCAATGGCGTTGATACTCACACGCTGAGAAATATTCATCAGACTTGGTGCAACGGCGATATGGACATAAACAAATTTAAAAATTTCTTCAGCCGCGCCCAGGCAACACCACATGGTTTTATCACGATTAATCTTCATGATCCGCGTAGTAGATATCGAATCGGTCTTGATCAAATTTATTCATGAAACTTGCAGCCAAACTTTGCAAACTTCGTCGACACCAGAATAAATCCCCCCCCCCCCTAAAATTGCTGTCCAAAATCAATGATTTTTGCACACAAAAATTGCACTCGGTGACGAATTTACGCAAATTAATTTTCGTAGGAAGGCTTATTTTTGAAATCTGAGGCTTCTACGGAGAAAGTTCTCGTAGGAGGCTTTATTTTGGTCTGGGGGTCTGGTCTGTAGAACTTCCCTGCTGCTAGCTTTGTGTAATTGAAAAATATAATTTTTTTCCCTAAAATACAAAGTGAAAGAATTAAAAGAACTTACAGTATGGTGAATTAATTCTTATGATCTTTTAAGTTCAATATTTCTGAGTAATCTCAATAAGTTCCAATGGCATTCCAAATGATGTAAATACTGTACTGATGTGTCAACAGTACAGAAAGAAACCACTATTATAGTTCCAAATTGTCTTTAATTCACTTTAATTCCTCAAAGCTATTAATCCAAATGTCTTTGAACAAATTCACAGTAATTCCGTGCAGCTATTAAGCCAAATGTCCTTTAAATTAATAGGTGACTACTCCATAATGAAAGTGCCTTAAATGGGTTCAAAGTATATCTTGCTGGAACAGCCCTGAAACTCATACAAAATTCTAAGTGCATTTTGTTTTCTAAATTTGATTGTGCCTTCCACAGGCCCTTGTTTCAAAGAAAATGCCAAAAGATCTGTTTTAATTCTTAGGGCTATTCCATTTAAACATACATGGTACCCAGGGAAGGCATGTTTATAAAAATATATGCTAGGGTACTCAGATTACCCATAAATGATGATGAAAACAAACCTGAACTTCTTTCTTTGAGCCCAGTCTTTCAATTCTCTGCAGCACTTCATCAAATGGCATCTTGGGAAAGAGACGATGACCCCAGTGCTCCAAGCGGTGCATAATGACATCTAGATCTTCTGCCTGGGGAATGTATACATAAGGTCAACATGGTCAACAAAACTGGTTAGGTTCATTTCGGAAATGGTTTAGAAACTGAAGTTAACAAATAGAATAACCAGTCAGCAGAAGTTCAGAATACACCATAACCTGCCTTATCAGACACCTCCATATATTAAACACATGTTCATAATGGCCACTTTCAGGATCTGCAACAAAAATCCTTTTATAAATGTCCTTCATATAACAGACACCTGTCTAATGCAAACTTTATGTTGGTCTAAAAAGCTGGATATAAAAGAGATTGTGATCTATCACATGCCTTGTTTATCTTCCTTGCAGATCACATAACCACTATAAGATATATACATATCAGTCAATTCCTGCTTGTTTTGACAAACAGCTACACAGTGGCCATAACCATTATAAGATATATACATATAAGTCAAATCCTGCTTGTTTTGACAAACAACTACACAATGGCCATTTTCCACGATTATATCATAAGTTTTATTAAGACTGATTTTATTTCTGATAAGATCATGATTCAGTGGAAGTGGTAAGGAGCATCCCACAAATAATTTGATTAATTTTGAAAATTAAATGGTGCATGAGTGAGAACAGGTGACTAGATTTGGCTCAAATTTTGTATAATGTTCATAGTGTTCTCAGATAAAATCTAGATCGCACTAGTGGTCTAAATGGTTAGATGTGGGTCATGGGTTCAAACCGTGCCCAAGTCATACCAAAATATTATATAAATGGCACTAACAGCTACTTGTTACTCTGCATTAAGAGGTTAGCATTAGGATTGGTCAGCATGATCTACTCAGAAGCACCTATCAAAGGGAAGATTGCTGACTGGTCAAAAGAACTGACCTTGATTTACACTCCCTTACACTGTAATTTTCAGTGGAGTCAGACCTAAGCTACAGTGTTTCTTCGAGTGGTAGACTAGTTTATAATCCTGGAGTTTTGACCTGCTATAAGTTCATCCTAATCCATAAATTTGTTAGGTAGACATAGAGATGAGTGTAATTTATACAGGTAAGTGTAGTACAGTCAATAGCAAAATATGACAAAAGCACAAGTCACTGAACAACACTCAATTGCATCCTATACCAGCTTAAGTGTAGCAAGGTTAGTCCACTTTGTTTTCACTGTTAGATGGTGAAATTTTCAAAACCTTCAAGTTCTATTTATACCATAGCAACTAATATGCACCATGATTCAAGTCATATGTTGAAATTGCACCAAGGTCAGGACCAGTGTTTTTTCCCCCCAACTATCAATATGTAGAGTAATTTTCTGATATATGATTCAGCCAACAATTATCCATAGTTTGTTTTTTTGTCACTTTCTTTTGATATCTTAAGTTCTTTGATCAGCACTATAAGAGTGTTCATGGAACATGAATGTCCCAACACCAGTGATGCTGTAAAGAATAGCTGGAGATAGGGAGCTTCCCTCTTGACTTAAAAAAAATCCCAAAAGTGGGGGGGGGGGGTAGGAAAATTACAAGGTGGTATGAAATCTTAACCCATAAAATATGCACACACATTTTTCAATTTTCCCATCTATGTATCCAGTGCTCTGTTGAAACTGAAATCTTCATATGAAGTTGTAGCTACAACAGCATTATTCTGCTGACAGAAGGTTTGTGATTGTGGAATGAATGTTGCAATGTGCAAACAAACCCTCTTCACAATCTGCAGTATGTACATGACTATCTGAGATCCTGAGAAATTTCAATTGTTTCCATTTGATCAAATGTCCCAAGAGATGAGGTCAGTTGTTTCAGCAGAGGGAAATTTAAAACAATCCCCTTATCAACTTCTGACCAGATATAGTCTTCAGCACACCTGAATTTCCAGTCGTGCACAGTCAGTCATTCGTGTGAAAGGCACATGGAAAAGGTTGCTAGACACCACATACAGAGCAAAGTATGACCAAGCTTAATAAGAAATAAACTACAAGTTGGTGATTAAAGCAAACACCTTCACACAGAGCAAAGTATGGCCAAGCTTAATTAGACACAACTACAAGTTGGTGATTAAAGCAAACACCTTCACACAGAGCAAAGTATGGCCAAGCTTAATTAGACACAACTACAAGTTGGTGATTAAAGCAAACACCTTCACACAGAGCAAAGTATGGCCAAGCTTAATTAGACACAACTACAAGTTGGTGATTAAAGCAAACACCTTCACACAGAGCAAAGTATGGCCAAGCTTAATAAGACATAAACTACAAGTTGGTGATTAAAGCAAACACCTTCACACAGAGCAAAGTATGGCCAAGCTTAATAAGACATAAACTACAAGTTGGTGATTAAAGCAAACACCTTCACACAGAGCAAAGTATGGCCAAGCTTAATTAGACACAACTACAAGTTGGTGATTAAAGCAAACACCTTTACACAGAGCAAAGTATGGCCAAGCTTAATTAGACACAACTACAAGTTGGTGATTAAAGCAAACACCTTCACACAGAGCAAGGTATGGCCAAGCTTAATAAGACATAAACTACAAGTTGGTGATTAAAGCAAACACCTTCACACAGAGCAAAGTATGGCCAAGCTTAATTAGACACAACTACAAGTTGGTGATTAAAGCAAACACCTTTATACAGAACAAAGTATGGCCAAGCTTAATAAGACATAAACTACAAGTTGGTGATTAAAGCAAACACCTTCACACAGAGCAAAGTATGGCCAAGCTTAATTAGACACAACTACAAGTTGGTGATTAAAGCAAACACCTTCACACAGAGCAAAGTATGGCCAAGCTTAATTAAGATTTAGATTAATCACACATTTAAAATTATTTGCAGGATTCAGGTTTCATTGTACGAGTTCTTGCACAGTTAATTTCAAACTGCACAAGAGATGGTTAAATTTGTGTAATTATAGCTCCCACACTCAGCCTAGCAGCATCACTGCAAGACAGTGCCTGAAACCTGACCTGATTGAAAAAATAACAAGGTCAGGTAAGGGTTACACACTATACCTTCCATAACATTCATGCTGGGGAATATGAAAAAAGGCACAAAAAAGAGTTAGAATGTGTCTACCTCATGTCCTTTACCCTTGAACTTGACCTTCTCAAAAACTTTGGGAAGAATGGCAATGCCTCTTTCACCTGTCAGCCTGAAAGGTTAAAAAGAAGAGTTAGTTAGCAGGAGTTCAGTATATGTCATTTTTCTGGCACAAGAATTTCAAGAAATATAGGCAAAATTCTGCAGAAAGGATATACAAGTCACAATGACTTTAAAAAATACAACGAAACATGCTTACTGAACAAGAATGTCACACCTGTGACTTACTTTTGGTGAGATAGTGTTGTTCTCATGAAGATGCATCCACACATAATGCTGAAGGACTCTGCAGCTAACAAAGTCCATGATACGGACTCTGCAGCTGACAAAGTCCATGATATGGATATAAATTCTCCACTTAACCTAAGCCAATGAGGTTTAAAATCCAAATCACATCTACTTTGTCCTGGTGCAAAATAAATGTCAATTTTCAAATGTCACCTTATTTTGATTTTTTTATTATTATTAAACATTTGTAGAAATTTTTTAAATGCTTATTTTGACAGAAAGCACCTTTTTAATAAAATCATGCTTTTCAAAGAATACATTAGCATTAGTATAATAAGCTTGCTACCAAAATGATGACAATCAACTTCTCTATCACTGTCACAGAGACAAAAGGCAGTAACTCTTTCCCATTACCTCCCCTTACTACCATCACTTGTTGCTAGTTATAAGCAAAGCAATTTATCAATGAGGATGTTGACATGGCAGGGAGGTTCAAAGGGTTTAAAACCATTGTGTACAGGTGAGTATTCTTGGAGAAACAATTACTACAAAAAATTGCATTCTGCCTCAAATACATTCCTCAATCACATTAATATTAGGAGATCTGGTAACAGGAGGGAATGATAAACATCTAACCTATATCCTAGACATCCTTCGAGGAAAGAAGGACTGGACTCCCTATATGAAAGATAACCCACTTCTTTTAACGTTAAAGCAATGCAGCCGACAGTCATGTTATCTAAGGCAACTATGTCTGGTTACAAAGAATATTGAACTCTTCTTACAAAAGACAAACTTTTTATAGCTGAATGCAGCAAAAGTGCAAAACTATGCCTATGAGGAGGCTGTACTGCCATTAACTGCATCAGGTGGTCACCTAGGTAGCAGCCAATGGACCCATCAGATTTAAATTTTGAATCTGCGAAGCCAAACCCTTTTATAAAAACTTTACAAGGTTGACTGCATTCCATCCAACTGCTTCTATTATGTCTCAAATCGAAACGTTACATTTGAAATCGAGCTTCTTAGATATCAATCAAATTTCATGAGGCAAATTTAAGGCTTCAGTTTATAACCCACTTCAACCATGATGATAGGGCTTGAGGCAGATGTACTCTTTTAAGAGATTCAATAGGAGAGTCATTTTCTTGATCCATTACTTTTCTGTGCACTTCAAGTAATGCTTGTGGGCACAGACAGGATCGTGCATGGTTTTGCTAGTTTTAAGTTAAGCAAGATATCAACAAGTGTGCTTACATACCAGGGAGGTTAAAAGGGTTTTAAAGTAATGTGTTAATGTAAATATTCTGGGAGAAACATAACTTACTTAAATCTGCATTTACCCTCACATCTCTTGACATATCTATCGAACAGTACGAGGATGAATATGATGACTCATTGCAGTCTATTCATGGTTACAAAGACTGGTTACATCAGAAGGATTACAGAACCGTCCATTCTGAACTGGAAATATATCACATACATGCCACCCTCACCCCAAGAAGCTTAGTGTAATTATTGCTATAATAAGTGGCAAAAAAGTGTAATTTGGGCATAAAAAGTGTATATTACATGCCAGAATTAAAATTTACAGCAAGTATGAATAAGATACATTGTTACAACTAACCTGGTTCCGCAGCTAATCAAAATTCTTGTCACAAAGGCCAAATTCCACATGGATTAGAACCAGAATACAAACACAAAATATCCTGAAAATTATTTATATTCAGCAACTAGTCTACATGTCTGAGCGATCATGATCTGGTTACTGTAACGATTACAGTCATGTGCTCAGAATGATGTAATACACTGCACTCATAGTCTTCTTTTAAAGTCTGTAAAGTGTTTTGAAGTTTGAAAAGATCCATCTGCTTTAACATTTTCCATCATATAACATCCACAACTCACACGGTAAAGCATTTCACTTAACATCTGGCACATTTTCTTTAAATGTATAGACTGGTTCACTATCTAACTTATCAATAAAAAACTCTGTGAGGCAAATTTCAAATACAAAGAAACCTGTCTGTCACATACAGTTGCTATAAATGGGTTGTTGTGATAGATGTCATGAGTCCCTAATAAACTTCTGTCAACATTAGTCATCACGTATATTCAAGATAAAAATCTGATTTAATTGTCTATATGGATATTAAATTCATCAAAATAATATATAGATCATACTTGAAATTCAGTACCCCATGTATGAAATTAAAAATCAAGCAAAAGTTCCCTTGCTTATGCCGAAAGACAGAATACTGAAGTTGAACCATAATCATGCATACTGCTATCAAACAGAAATGCACTTATTTTTGACAAACAGACAGCATTGATAATTTGTAAACAATATTTTTTATGATGTTCCTAAGATTGTCATTTTGAATGAATATTTCCAGACAATGATCTTTGGGTTACAATATCAGTTATGGAATTAAAATTTAATAGCATGTGTATTATGCCAGAACTTTTATGTACAAATAATTTCGCGAAAACAAGTACTTGTGCCAAAGTCAGCTGGTAAACCAATTTCAATTAGCACAGTCAAATATTGTATTTCTGGTGGAGATGATGGACATAGAATGATACTGAATGAAAGCGAGAACCATGCAAAAAAGTTCTATCTTCAGTGTATTAAAATGAAACATATTCGTAATGGAACATGACTTTGTGGTGAATGTCAAAACGGAGTTTTCTTGAGATGATTTTGGAAATAAAAAATTATTTATTAATGATTGGCTTTTTAATCTGAATTATAACCAAATTATTGATTTCATGAAAACTATAAAACATTACATGTTTCCTCTTGTTTGTGTATCCATTTGTTCATGCGCAATGATGGATCTACTTATTTATGAAAGAATAACAAAGAGGTTGAAATTTAAATGTTTTACTTAAAGATAAAAAGTGGACAAGTCATGCATTTGGTCTTGTGTGGTTGACATGCACAACGGAACGAGATGTATTAGGATATCCTTTACGCACACAATGAGATGTGCATTCATAATGGGAAGAACAATGTTGTTACATGCTCATTTGCATGGCTAGGGAATCAAGATGGCAGATATGAAAGTACACACGCTATGTGATGTTGTGTGAAAACAGTGTAAAGCAAATGAGGAAAGTACTCTTATGCTTTTCTTACACAAGAGACACCCTTTTAAGAATATTGTCAAATTTATAAGAGTGGAATAAAAGAGATGATAATAAAAATGACAAATAGGTTTTATTGCTTTATTTTTATTCCATTTTTTTATGGTACGAAAAAAGTAATCCATATAGTCTATGAAATACTTGTCAATGAACCATGTATGAATGAAGTATCCATCATACTTGACAATGAACCATGTACGAATGATGTATCCATTATACTTGTCAATGAACCATGTACGAATGAAGTATCCATCATACTTGTCAATGAACCATGTACAAATGATGTATCCATTATACTTGTCAATGGACCATGTATGAATGATGTATCCATCATACTTGTCAATGGACCATGTACGAATGATGTATCCATTATACTTGTCAATGGATCAATGATGAATAATGTATCCATCATACTTGTCAATGGACCATGTATGAATGATGTATCCATCATGCTTGTCAATGAACCATGTACGAATGATGTATCCATTATACTTATCAATGAACCATGTACAAATGAAGTATCCATCATATTTGTCAATGAACCATGTACGAATGATGTATCCATCATAACTGCCAGTGAACCATGTACGAATGATGTATCCATCATACTTTCTGATGAACTGCTCATCTTATTTATTTATAACTGCATATATTAATCATATCTGGAGTTCCCTATGCTGATCACATCCATTCATATACAGGCTCATTTGTGTTTCTTTGTTGGAATTCCATGTAGTGGTAAGTTCCATGTATATATCATTGTCTTATATACATTGTTGGACCTAATGCATATGAGACAGATTTATTCATTATTCATAAGCACTATAAATAAACATCTAATTTACATAGCTGTTTTAGCATTCCACTCCCACCCAGCATCAATCCTGTTACAGCAATTAACAAAATAATGAAGCACTTGTTATTAAATAAAAGCTATTTTTAACCAGTATTTCCCTTTACACACATTTGTGTGTCAGGGACGCATGCTGAAGAAAACTGACACACATTTTGTTGCCATGCGTTTTTTGCTGCAAAGGATTCGCATACTGCGACCAGGATTTATTTAATATCCAATGCATTGGACGAGGGGTGACATCGTGTATATTTTGAGGATAGGCATTGACTGGTTCCCTGCTTTGTTTACTCACTGTGTTGCGCTCCTCTATTTGTATAGCGGAGTGCTATGCAGGGAACATACGAAATAAAGAACCAGACTAACACAGGCAATGTTATGACAGAGTAGCTTTCCCTAATCTCGCAGGCTCTCACGCGATTTCCACCGAGCTCAGCAAGATGTCATCTCGATGTATAGCCTCAATGCTTGTTGCACTAGAAAGTGATCTCCAGATTAAAACATCGTGCACTAAGAATCATTAGCGAAGAAAGTGAAAAACAGCAGAACAAAAAAAGTAACTGTGGATCTAACTTGAAAAATGGAGAAAATAATTCCCTTGACTGGAATACAGCACATCCATTAGGATTACCGGTGTGACTTCTGATTGCAAAGACTGCAAAAGTGAACAATTCTTTCGTGACAGGGTTTAAGAATTTTAAAAAATCTGCCCTTGTTTACCACAAGATATCTGGAGAACACATTATAACCCAAGACATTACTTCATAACAAAGAAATCAGTAAACTTGCAGAGACAAATGCGTTTATTTGGATTACAAAGACAGGGGGTCATTGCAGATTCTGTTGGTTTTTAACTTTGCTGCAATAAAAGAAAGATCTTAAAGTTCAAGTGTAACTTATTAGAAACAAGATGAATCATTAGCCTCCTTGATTTTTGGATAAATTTGTTCTAGGACGAAGTATAATTAAACTGATGATAGTACACATTTTATGACAGGCAGTAAATTAACTGCCATTTGGTTAAAAAGATTTAGTTGGCTTTTTGTATTGGCTTATATGTCATGTGTTGGTCTATAATATTGCTACAAAAAGATTATAAGGAGACTGTTAAAAGTACGACTTTAAACTAAAAGAAAAATGAATTAATAAATTATTCTTTGAATGGACAATGCATTTGTTTCTTAATTGTGCATGTTGTTTTATTTGTATTTTTTTAGATAGATTGAGCGAGAGAGAGTACGTTGTGCAAGTTGCAATATCCTATGTCAAACTGAAAAAGTATGGGTGAGATGAAATTTTGTCAGTACAATTTTGACTCCCACATTTTTTATTTGACCCCAGTTCTGACAACAAAATGTTTTTTAACCCTCAATTTTACACCCCTGGGGGATACACTGGTACCCTTTGTCTATAATGATATACAGACAAACCGGTCACCCAAGTTCAGCGGTCACCTGGTCATAAGTCGTTCTAATTCCCCAAATTTCATACATAAATGTCATGTAATCAGTGTTCACATGTCCTCTGTAGTTAGCAGCCATTTTTTTCTTAACCAAACAATGATTACATCTTGCCTTCCATGGTCCTTTCATTCCCTCATCAACAAAGGTCCCTCATATAAGCCAACAGTCCTTTGAACTTGGTGAGTCTGAGCAACCACTTAACTGATCAATTCCCTAATGTGTGGACATCTGTTTTCATGCCTAATTACACCAACTGGCCTAAGAAAAGTCAGTCCTGTGCTTCCCAGTCATAGGTGAAGTTTGGATGTGAAATAAAAGAATTACAAAAAATTGATCAAAACTGACATGTGAGACAATGCTAGCAGAATCAGTAATGATTTAATGTACATGCAGGATTAGAGTAAGGATACATTAATCTTGTGTGGAATGTTTTACTTTATATTATTTTCATTTTTGCCACTATCTACACTAAATACATGTAACTTGATAGCATACTACTATTGCTAATAGTAAATGCAAAATAATAATAATAATAATACTAATGCTATATTTTGTGCATAGTAGATGCATTTGTCATGAACTAAATTTGAGAGCTGACCAGGTCTTCAGAGGTTACATGTCTACAAAGGCCACTTTGACATTTTCCCATGGGTGACCACTGTAAACAATTTTGACTAGACTTAAAACACAATTTTCATCTTTTTGAGGGGACTGGTTCAGACAGTTGCAAGCTTATTTTCCTATCATTAATGTGACTGAACATTTTAAGGATAAATTACTTTTCAAAATGTTTTTTTTCTCCTTTTATTTCACAGTTGACTGAAAGACCTCAGAATGAAATAATGATAACATACCGGAAAAGACACCCTTTACTCTGTATGGGCAATCTAAGCAGACAAATGTAAAGGAATAACGTAGTTACATCATGTTACTCCAATGAAATACACCAGAAACTCACCTTTCAGGGTCCAATTTTGGCTGAGGTCTTTTCACCACTCTCTTTGACGCTCCCTTTGAAAGGTCCTTGAGGCGAGCTAGTACTTCCATATTTTCTGTCACAACAAACAAAAATAATCTGCTTTTACTCTAAAAAAAGAAACATCATAGTTAAACATACATGTCTTTGGATTCTTATATATAATTACCTGTATTTTCCAATTTAAACAATAATCTACAATGATTCATCAGTAAGCAAATATGTTTTGTTTCTTATTAGAAATAGACAGGATGTAAAATCACATGTTTGAACCAAGGCTTCATTTTGCATCAATGTCTACATTCAACATCTATAAAAAATGCCATGATATAAACTTAAAACATTCACTTCATCTCAATGTATTTCACTGGTCAACACTCACATCAATGGAACAACAGTAAAGTCATCTGAATTTACAAAAACTGTAAATAATATATTTGTTACAAAGTCTGCAGAGACAAATACACATCAAGTATGTTTTTCTCTCAGTAATAATAAAATACTATGTCTTAAATTCACTTAAGTACAATATAATGATTGTTACACTGTGCATGTATTATCAAATCTGACAACAGCAGCCATCTATGAGAAAAGACAGAATTGGCCATTGTGCACAGGTGACCTCTGTACACAGGTTCACTTTTCAAAAAGAATAACTGGAGAAGCCAGTTTCTCAACTTGCCGAAATCAAAAGAGAGAAGCTGTAAATATTGAATGACACCTGACCCTAATGAAAAGATATGTAACCCACATCTCTTCTCAAAGATAAGCTTTTCTTCAGACACTGCTTTATTACACAATCTTACAACTCTATGGTCTAAAAATTAAGTAAAGAAAAGAGCAAAAGCCAAAAGGTTTTGTAAAATTCAATAAATAATAATTTTATTGCCCTAAAATACAAAGTAAATACTTATAAAGAACTAACAGTATGGTAAATTGAATGCCAAATAGTCCAAAAAGTTTTATCAGAAGTTCAAACATATAAAGTTCCTAATGAATTTTAATAGTATTCCAATTAATTCCAAAATGAATGTGGTGATTTACCTGTAGTCTCAAATGTGTTAATGTGCCAATAGCCTAGATTGTAGTGATGTGCTAAGAGTCTTTTAATGTATCACAATTATAAAATCCAAAAATGTTCTTGTCTGAAAGCACTATAATTCCAGTGAATAATAATTTGTATAAATAATTCCACCAAATGAAATATTGAACACAACAATAAGACTGATTCTGCCTCAAATGTTAAAAGCAAGAATGAGTAATTTCTCAAGTAAACCAAATAATAAACCCTTTACTTGACCTACATCTCAATTACCATTTTCTGGAAATACTGTCACTTAATGGAATTTTCCATTCTAGACTTTAAGTTGTCAATAAGACAAGGTCTATTACAAAAATTATAACATGGTAACACAAGGTAGACCCTTATTTTTCCATGGGGAATTCCCAAACTCAGATTAAGATAAACATGTTTACTTTCATTAATAATTTCATTAATCCACACGCATGGATAAATATTAACTATCCATTTTTTGTTCAAAATAAGTTACTCGTCAGGTACACAATGAAACTTGATTCTGGTAAAGTTAAAAAAAAATTAGCAAACAATACAAATTAAATATATGAAACAACAGGCAGGTATATGAAGATATCAAACTATTCCAAACACGCTCACACATTTCTGCTGTGATAGCATGAACGGTTTTCCCACCATCCAGCAAGTGAATTGCTTTGACATTTAAACATAATGAAAAAAACTACCTTGCTTTTAAATCTGACATATATGAACCCATTGAGTTACACTGTCAATGTGACTGGAGATATGAATAAAAGCAAGACAAGAATGTTTTCAAATCAATTCATATGATGTTCCTTTTAATGTCAAAACAATGCCTTCCTCATGAAGCAAAAATTCAGTTTGCACTGACTGAGCAGTCACTGTAGACATGCTCCACTGACCACTTAATACAGGTATAAAAAAAAGGTTTGGTCAAGAAGCACCTAGCCGCTGATTGCAGAAGGCAGTTGACTGCTACATACAGGACATTTATATAGAAAAATTTATCAGAGGAAATTAGAATAGCACAGGTGACCACTGAGTAATAATGACAAGACAGGTTTGACTTTAACTGTATCCACGACACATTAAAGTAGCTAAATTATATTGCACCTTCAGCAACTCATGAACCCAATTATAATATGGCAGCTTGAGTGGATCCCATATTTACTCTGTAGAAAATGCCCAGAAAACTAACCATTATTTGTTGAACATTAAGAAAATTATGATCAAAATTGGTAAAGGTAACCCTGATATATTGGTTGCTTTATTGTTAAGAAAAGGCAGTTAGTGTCTGGAAATTTGAATCAACAATGGTCATATTTTATTACATTTTCTTTCTGACATTTTTTTAGTATACATAATTAACAATCTTATATGCCAGTGGCAACACTTTATGAAATAAATATGAATGAAATAATTGTTAAAATGTGATGTTTGTGTTTCAGTCACATATTTGATTTCAGTGTGATCATAACTGATATTCCCTCTTGTATTCAAATGTGAAAAATGTCAATCTACTGTCACTGTATGCCCACATGTGTTTCTGTGAGAACCTAATTAGCTCCTATTTAGATCTCCGATTGGTGGACATAATTGTTGCATTGTTACACTCATTTAAAAGCAGACCTGCTTTGTCTTATCATGTTAATTATCTATTTTGTATGAAATCAAATTAAGAGCACAAAATAAGTAAAAAGTTAAAAGGCATGCAAATCCTACCTAATAAGAGCTAGCAGCCACAGTTGTGTCTCATGTAAACTCATTTCAATTGACCACTTAAACACTCTTATAAATATTACTGAGTAAATAACAATTAAAATACCTTAAAATATCCCAGTCATTCAAAGCTGTAATAAAAAATTGTTTAACTGACATGGATCATTATGGAGGAGTTCCAAACTTTGTAGTGAATTGGCATTTAGCTATTTATTCAAGGATTTACACTAATACTTGCAATTAAATCAATATTTCACCAATAAAGCAATTTTAAAAAATCAAGTTTCAACAACTGACATTTTTTCATGAAACAAATGTCTCTACTTTTTAAACAAAAAAACCATGTTTTGTGCAAAAAGCAGTGATGTTTTGCAGGTACACATGGCACAATGTGCATGATGCCTCTCCCTGGAGTAATGTTTTTCATATAATCTTTCAAAGATTGATTATTTTGGGGGAAAAAAGGGTAATTTTATACCCAAAAGTAAAAAAATTCATTACAGAAAAAAATAATTTTTTATTGACAATTATTTACAAGGTGAATAACTAATATTCAGCCACTAAATAGCATCGCAATTTCCCATTACTCTTTCACTGTCTTTTTGATATTTAGCTGGGATTTTAGCCTCTTCATCTCTTGGTAACTCACACATTAGCTTATAGTATGGTCTGTTTTGGGACCCATTTGTACACAAGTGAAAGGTGTACAGGAAGACATGAAGCAGAGGCACCCTTTTTATTGGGCCGGAGGTCCATAATTAATTTTCCTGGGGTGGGGTGGGCAAGAATTTCTTGACCCACTACTGTCATGATTTATTATTTTGCACATTGTAGAAATAGTAGGATTAGTAAAATTGACACAAGGCAAGAAGAAGTTCAAAGTTACATGCCCTGGAGGACAAATGAACATTTGAAGGCCTGTACAGGATGGGATGCAGACCATTGTTCGATATATACTCAAACTTCACTTAAACAAAATGCTACATATATCCTTACCTAAAGGAAAACATGAAAATGAATGCATAATTGTTATAATTCAACTAGATGCAATAGAATTAGATATTTTCAACATTTTCTGGGACTTATTGATTATCAGTATATGCTTACAAAAACTTTGCAAAGACTAGACACATGATTTTGAATGTATGCATTCTTGGACACAAGCACAAAAAAAACAAAGTAGCACAACAATGAATGTTTGAATATGTACTTAAAACAAGTGTACAATGAAGTGTACTATTATATAAGGTGACCAAAAGTGTCAATAACAACTGTTTCCTTTTATTTAAATAAATCAAATTTTCTTTTTTTCATAAATGAAACATAAGCATGACAAAATCTATAATTGGAGATCAAGATCTAACCTGCCTCCTCTGTATTCTGATCCCCCTCTCCATTTGCAGCATCTTCTGGGAGGTCTGGAAGTGGTGCAAGAGAATGAAACTCAGTATCATCTTCCTCTTCTCCATCCATCTCAAAAATGTCCTCCATATGAAGGTCTACAGACTCCATGCTGTGAAAAAGAATGTGTGGTCATCTGTAGTTAAATAATAAAATTGGACAACCCTTTTTTGGGAATAGTCTCATTTCCATGCATCTGTCAACTGAATTATAATGTGATTACCTGTAATGTGAGACCACATGTTTTGACAGGTCAATTTGTTGGCCAAAAGGGTAGTTTCTCAAACAGATTTCACTGTATATTTTTCTAATAAAATAAGATAAAACTGAACATACAAAGTAAAAAGAATTAAAAGAACTACTAACATCAATGGCAAATCATAAGCTTTGTATTGCAAATCTTACTGTATACAACACCTATGAAACCAAGTGATTTAAATAAAGACCCAAATAGGGCACCCGTATGCAAATAAAATAAAAGCAGGATCTATTTACAGCCCACATCTTTCAATCAAAAGATTAGTTCATTATTCATTCACTTACATGTACCTATATGTACCTTTAACTCATTCAGCCCCAGACCCGTTATCAGTATCACTGCTGCTATGCCCCAGCAGCGCTAAGCTGTGTCTAGCTGCGTGTGCCCCAGAGTTTTTACCTGTTTGAAAAATTTTGTAAACGTCGTGCACATGCATTCACTCTTACCTTAATTTCTCTGCTTATATCCAATTAAAATCCAAGAAAGTTTCACCATTTATTGCAAATGAATTTGTCTACACAGTGATGTATTTTTTTTCCCTATTTGTCCAAGTCTTTCACGACTTATTTATAAAGAATTTACAAAATTATGTGCAACGTTTATCCGCAAGAACTCGATCATCATCGCTGTCAGCATCCTCATCTTCGGACGATTCAATCTCAGAAACTTCTATGTCCGAATCGAAATCTCACAAAATATCCAACTGCCGAACATATCTTTCCTCAGCTTGCTCAGTATTTTCAAGATCAAACCCGAGAAACTCCTCATTTTTGCTCTCATCAAAAATCACTCTTACGTCCGCCATCATTTACGATTTTTCATGACCAGAACACGTGTAGTTAAACCGCTTTCAAAACAGGAGCCCTTAGCTTCTGAACAATTCAAATTTCCGCAAATGAAAGTAAAATCATTTCTAATTGGTTTAATAGTTGTTAGTTTTTGGAATAAACCCATTTCTAACCAATCAGAGACGTTGAATCTAACACACATTCATCACGCTTGGAGACGGGATCGGCCATTGAATGCAGTAAAAATATCACGACTACAGGCGGGATCAGCCATTGAATGCAGAAACCGGATCACGCCTACAGACGGGATCGGGGCTTAAAGGGTTAATTCCAACCATTTTCAATTTTTTTTAGCATTAGTATCATTGTTGCAATTATTGTTAATAAGAAGCAATAAATTATCTAGGATAATCTATGGCTACATCCCTTTATATTAACAGATGGCACATTTGCTCCTTTTCTGGGTCAAAACCAATTCGATTTCCATCGTATTCGACCACCTCATATGTGGGAGGATGCGGGTTCAAACCCTGACCAAGTAATAAGACTTATAAAAATGGTACTAGTAGCTGCCTCGCTAGGCATTCAGCATTAAGAGGTTAGTGTTAGGCCTGGCTGGCCTTGTGTCAGGATAATGTAACTGGGTGGGACATTATGCTACATGTTTGTGGCATACTGCCCAAGTGTTAGACATCACTGTAAAATGTCACAATGCAGACATCAGAGATAATACTAAAATTGTTAAAGTTACATTAAAAATCAAAATCACACACACACACACACACACACAGGGAAATTTCAAACAAATAAGATGTGATATCCACAAATAACATGTGTTTATTTGTTGTCTTGTCTGTTGTGTAAATATGCCTCAGACAAAGACTTAGTGCATATGTGTGCAAATGATAGTTAAGAACTAGTTTTGCACTTTTCATTGTAGGTTTGGTTCATCAATCTCAATCAATCCCTGACAAACATGGTCCCCTGGATGCAATGCACTCTAAAAGGACTGTTATTCACCATTTAATCTATATTCTTTACACACACCCACATAATCTGAAATACTTGAATTTTATATGGAAACCCAACTATTTTACAGCATATTCAGTAATAACTTGACAAATGATCTACCTGCCTTGAACAGCCTGTTGCTGTGCCAATAACACAGAAAAACTAGAGAAAGAAAATAAAATGTACATGACGCTAATGTTTTGACAAGTATTTTAGACCTACATCGACATATTTTTATGAGTAAACGAAAGGCCTGCCCCAAAATCTCCTGACCTTTCAGACCCAGTAAAAGACAGTTAGATAGATATGTATGGCGTAGATATTTAGACAGATATGTTTGGGTATCTAAAATAGGTTGTACTAAACAAAGAAAACCGATTACTGCAGTAAACATCTGGAATTTTATAAATTTCACCGCATTTCTAGGAAACGGTAATTTGTACAGCCTTATCACAATATACTATAGTGATATAGGGCTACATATATATCTACATAAAAAGCCAACATGGTACAACTTGTTCTTTACTGATACGCATGCAATTCAATGTATAATTTATTTATCCACGTAAACCAGTTATCCTCGAAAATATGGTACTATAGACGTTATAATCACCTCAAAACTTCGTCAGAAGACTGTTACCGATTTGGATACTGGAAAGAGGCTAAAAGTTGTAAGCATAAAATCAGATTAAGAACTGTAAAATAAAACGTTGCCGCTCACAAATGAATGCAAGCTGACTTAAAAATTTTATACGATACGATTTTATGTTTTCAGAACTTAATTTTCGCGGGAAATGGCGTGCGGACTATAATTTGCATAGAAGGAAATATTTAAATTTCGACGCGGTAATGTCAGTGTCAGATACTGACATTACCGCGTCAAAAAATGTATATATTTTCAGGGATCAGACTATCAGTACTGTATTAAAATACTCGAATATTTATTTTTTAATTTAAAACAGTAAACTTGGCTCCGTTTGAGTTATACATATTTAAGTTAAACCTTTTCTTTTAAACTCCATTTTTCATTTATGCCTAAAGTTTTCTAGATTTATTTTAAAATATGGCAAGAACATGGAAAATAAGGAAAGTATGGAAATAAGTCCAAATTACATTCCTGATGAATCACACAATTTCCTTGCTCCCAAATATTGAAAGTATCAACAATTTTGATGACCAGTTAGTTTCTCAATCAGCTCTTTAAACAAATACAAAATAGAAAAATAAAACAGAGAAAAAACATGTGGATTTTTTTGTTGCTGCTTTTGTTTCATGATTTATATTTAATGTTTCAACTCTGGGGTTCAATAACTAGGCAATAATAATTTCATATTAGGGTTCAATAACTAGGTAATAATAATTTCATAATAAGGTTCAATAACTAGGCACTAATAATTTCATATTAGGGTTCAATAACTAGGCACTAATAATTTCATATTAGGGTTCAATAACTAGGTGATAATAATTTCATATTAGGGTTCAATAACTAGGCACTAATAATTTCATATTAGGGTTCAATAACAAGGTAATAATACTTTCATATTAGGGTTCAATAACTATGCAATAATAATTTCATATTAGGGTTCAATAACTAGGCACTAAAAATTTCATATTAGGGGAAGATGAGGTGGACAGTTTGATTTATGTTTAATGTTTCTGGGGTTCAATAACTAGTAAATAATAATTTCATATTAGGGTTCAATAACAAGGTAATAATAATGTCATATTAGGGTTCAATAACTATGCAATAATAATTTCATATTAGGGTTCAATAACTAGGCACTAAAAATTTCATATTAGGGGAAGATGAGGTGGACAGTTTGATTTATGTTTAATGTTTCTGGGGTTCAATAACTAGGCATAATGATTTCATATTAGGGTTCAATAACTAGTCAATAATAATTTCATATTAGGGTTCAATAACTAGTCAATAATAATTTCATATTAGGGTTCAATAACTATGCAATAATAATTTCATATTAGGGTTCAATAACTAGGCAATAATAATTTCATATTAGGGTTCAATAACTAGGCATAATGATTTCATATTAGGGTTCAATACTAGGTAATAATAATTTCATATTAGGGGAAGATGAGGTGGACAGTGTGATTTACAGAGCCTGCTACCTATAATGACAAAAATATCCTAAAATGTTATTTTTTTATTCAGTCTGTTACATCCATTGGAAGTAGACCAGTGCCAACATATTCTTACATCAAACAGGTAGGCAATAATTTTTAAATACTCATGCATAGTGCAATCAAGTTAAGTGGTCGATCAAATTAAAAAATATACATATGAAGCTGTGAGTCAGGATTCTAAGTAACCATTTCTTTTCTCACATACATCTATATATATATATATATATATATATATATATATATATATATATATATATATATATATATATATATATATATATATTATTTGTCAATTTGCTGTTATTTGAAACCTATTTTTATTCTTACTTAAATTCACAAATAATATAGATTTCTTGATATTTTATTTTCCACATTCAAATTTATATAACATAATTGTCACATTTCCTACTTATTGTAAACACACTGTTTTGTTGGGAAGGAAAACTTTGGCATGATTAGGCTAACCTGGACCACTGATATAATTCTTATTTGACTTTAAATTTAATTTTGTTTATTTCTTTTATTTTTGTTTTAAATATTCTTTACTAGTTTACCAATGTATTCTTGATATCTTTTAAATGTTGCAGTGTTTGGAACTAAAGTTATAAAATAAAACATACAACTGGCAAGTTCTATCCAAATCTGGATAAATCTTCCTACTTTCCAGGCTATTTTTAAATATCGAATTATTCCGCATACAATTCTTCGACTACTTCATTCTGATGGTTTTCTTTTTGGTAAAGTTGTGAGCGGCCAAATTAGAGACCACTTGCAGCAAAGGTAAATATTATAAATGAAGAAATTTAAAGTTATTTCTTCTAAGTATGTGAAAATTAAATCGTTTATAGACACATCAAAGTCACAGTATATCTTTCAACAAATATTAGTTATGTATAATAATGAAACTTATGCAGTCAATTGTTTATCATGCAATACCCAATTTTCGTTATACTGTTATATAATTTCGATACTAATCTTTTGGTTTGCTCGGTATGATCATTCTCACTTAAGCCAATGGAGGAAGAAAAAATATTTGATCGAAGACGAAATATATGCATTTTATGTTTACGCTTACATTCTAAGTGGATCAAAATGTTATTTTATTAAGTGCTGCTTACGGTATATTGGGAATACCGATACATCCTATTACCACGGTAATACTAAGAAAACATATCCCCAATATTTCTCCTCTGTTTACATTTCATTTTTATCATATTGCATTAATAATCAGCGTGTTTGGTGAAGGATTTTAATTTCCGACCAACGGGACCACCAGAGTGCTGGCTATTCCGAGGTGACCTCTAACGAGGGGCACTCAAAAGGTGACGTACTATAAAAAGACAGTTGAGAAAAACAATGACCGCTAGTGGTACATTTAATCAAGATTTTATAAAACCAAGTTGTAGTAAATTCATTAACCGATTATGACTTAAGATAATCTTATGTTAAATTACATGGCATAGTTTTAGTTTACTCCAACCTCTGTAAACTTCACTGGTCTGTGTCTAGAAAATATTTATGAATTTGAAGGGATGACAGGGTTCATTAACTTGTCTTTATGCTACTATTCTAAACTCTGTAGCAGTTTGATTGAAGAGTGTCAGTCATGTCACCAATTATGCTTATATTATTTAAATTCTGTTTTTAGACATTGTGCTTGTTATGATGTTTTGTTTGAAAAATCCACAAAAGGGATTGTAACTTGATATGGTATAACTGGGATTTTACCACTTACTTAAATTTGTATGATTTTGTTTATCCTGAATAGAGTTATTTTTCATTTTTTTTTAATATTCACAGACTTCTTGACATTATGTTTACATGCATGTTATTCAGACGTTACACATGTTGAATCAACTGAAGAAAATAATGTTTTGATAAAAGGACATGCCACTGTATGTCCTATTACTGCATTACTCCCAACAGTTTCATTATACTTACATTTTAATTATTATCCAACTTCATCAGTAATCATTGTGTGAGACATTTGTCATGGTGAATGATTTTCAATCATTGTGTGAGACATTTGTCATGGTGAATGATTTTCATTTCTGATCATCTGCCAAAGCACTGAAAATTCTGTAGTGGCTGCAGACAAAAGACGCTCAAAGAAGAACATCTGTTCTTGGAAATACTAAAATGATGCTGTACTGTATTTCATGTATTATTTCGTACCCTTTTTTTTTATTTTTATACAATCCAGTTATCTAACTAATAATTATCTAAATGTATCATATGTTTTTTGTTTATATCACTGTATTTTTTCGAAATATCCTTTACATTATTGGACATAACATTTCTACTAAAAAGATTTATGTTTGCAAAAAAGATCAAAGATGCCTTATGGCCATTTTGTTTTAGAAAAATTAGTAAAGAATTTTTACTGAGAAAATACAATGATTGATGCATAAGCTCTCATATTGTCATTACAATATCTATAGATGTTATTAACAACTGGACAAAGGCCTTCACAAAACATAATCCTTAATTATCGTTAATTAGTTCTCCTTATTAAGTCTGTCACTGTAACAAAACACCACATGTGTTTTAAAATGAGTTCAGAAGCAAGGTGATGCTTTCTTATCCAACAAAAATTATATCTCTGAGCACATGTTAAAGTGAAGACCACAGACCAGTGATGAACTAGTCTTATTGTTTCCTTATAGTCATACAAAAATAAATTGTAAAAACCTTGTCATTTTCTGTTGTCAGTATGAAGGTCACAGACTCCGTTAAATCGATTTGTATATACACAGTCTTTTAAGTGCTTCTGTTTTGACTTGGATATAATTAACATTTTGTTATGAATCTATTCTATGATATACCCCTGTATTGTTATCTTTATTGATGAGTTCGAATAACAAGTAATGTGTATGATCGCTGATCTTCACAACATCTGGCAGCCTTGCTGATTTGACCTTCTCCATCAAATCTTGCCCCCATCTGGTTTCAGCTGGAATAACCAAAGACTCTAAGCATATTTAATTTGCATGTAAATAACACTGCATAGCCATATGGTTATTGTAACAATGTATATCATAATTAAAACAAGAATGAATTGTTGATTTAGAGGTGTCTATTGATAATGGAATATAGTTGTGTCCTAATACATGAGGATTATCATAATTGTCAGGTAACTGGAAATAGTCTTTTTTTTATCTTTGCAGAAGCTATAATTAAAAACTGCCCTGAATAAATACAGTCTTTTACTCCACCAAAATTTTGTTTCATATTTCTTGTGCACTTAGTCTCTTGACAATGTAGACTCATATCGTTGCGTACAATTTACCAATAAATAATGCCCATACATGTTCAGGCCATCTTAATCAGTTTGCCAACATTACACAACATAACAGCTACAAAGAAGTATGCTCTAAAAACGAGCTTGGACACTGAGACATTATGCTCTCTATCTGTACCTTTAGTTTGCTGAGTAGTGTGTGTTCCATAGAACTTGCTCAGTTATTATCCCTTTATTTTTCATATATGGTCAGTACCACAAAATGATAATTATTTATTTTACATATAATTTTTCATACACTGAAATTATTATTTTTTCGTGTACAAACAATTACATGAAATATGGTAATAGGTATGATGCATTAATGAACATCATAGCATATTATGAGATATACAGAACTGTGAAATAAATACTGTTTTTCACTTCTGTACTGGTTGGAGTGTTTACTGCAATGCATTTCTCAATGCCAATCAGAAATCTATTATTAGAACAACGATGCAAAATAACACATCATGTAACTGAAATGTCTTGTACGTAGGCACAAGCACATTCTTCATCTGTTCAGCTAGATTGTATATGCATGCCATGGTATATTAATTTCTGTTTTTGACTTTGAAACTGGATTAGAAAATTCATATTACACAGCTTTCAATGATTTTATTGCTTATTGTTATTTAATCTGCATGTTTTGAATTTTGTTTTCTTTTCAGAGTTTTTAGTAACCTTTCAAAAACTTGCAAATATGCTGCGGTCCTTGGCACTATCCTGCCGATCTGCCTATACTTGTCTATTGATACCAGCAGCACAAGGTAAGAACAAAGTACTGATAGTTAGCTGCTCTTTCTTTCATTTTTTTAGGGCTAGGGTTATTATATATTATGTTTATAGTACCTGCACTAATACCTTTTGGATAACCCAGTGTAAATCCTGTGAAAGTCTGGTGTTTCCTGCAGACTGTTAAAGCTTAATACTGCACCATGACCTAATTATACTACACAATGACAAAATTTTGTGGTGCTGTGACCCTATTTTCATTCACCCTGACCCTTTCAATAACAAAACATCCATTTCAAGATTTTTTTGTAGGATGTCATTTTCCTGTTCCAAATCATGTTATGGTCTTCCTAATGGTATCCTACAAGAGTTGTTTCTCGTGCTCTATATGAGGCAGAAAACTAGTCTTGCATATTGATAACCAGATGTCATTATGTCACCAGTCCAGCTGATGTTACTTTAAGACAGTTAACACATCAATTCACATGCAGTAAATCCTTTAAACAATCGCAGGGATCGTCCTGGGCTTCGCCAATGTCGCAAATTGCGATTTTTTTTCCTTATTGGCGATAAAAATATCCCATCTGGCGATTTTTTTTGGCGACAGACTTTTTGGTTATTTAATTTGTACATACAATCATGGATTTGGACTGGATAAATTATAAGGGAGAACGAAAGGAAGCCACACACTTGACTAAGCAATGCATAGGAATCTATCTGTTACACAAACGATCCTTAATCATCCTTTGTTCGTATTGACAACCCCATCTTTACAGTGCATTGTTACATCATAATCTGCTTATGCTGACATCTGGGCTGAGTACTGTATGCTGTGATACAGTCAATCATGCTACCGAACTATACCTACGACTGTCCGACTTCTGAAAACGCGAATAGAACAGATAAAATTAATTGAATGGCCAATCCTTCCGTTTTTTTTTTTTTTTTACATATACCAATACAACTGTTTTGCTGAACCTTCATAGAAAACTGATAACATTTTAAGTACTGACTACTGCGCATAAATACAAATAGAAAAAATCTCAATCACAATTATATCTGTCGCCAGTGCAGCATTTTGCTCATTGATCTTTTCCTTTTGCCATGTTACGGCTGCAGAGACTTAAACTCCGCAACAAGAAATAACAAAAAAAACAAAACAACAAGTTTTGCATAAATAATAATAATTATTTATTTCTCAAAATACAGGAGTGAAAGAATCCCTAAATTGGGTGTGAATTTATGCTTATATATACGGTCCAATTTTGCCAGGTGTTGACTCGTGTAAGTTTCATTCGTGGGAATGGTGATCCTATTTTGCTTTGTCTTGAAAATTTATACAGCATTCAGTGATCATTCTTGGGATTTAGGAAGCAATTCACTACAAGCTTTGTGAAGCTAGCCATTGGGGGGGGGACCTGCTGATAGACTACTGGTGTCACCTGTCAGCACTGTGGACTGTGAACGTGGATTCAGTAAGATGAAACTCATAAAAACTGACATCAGAAATAAACTCTGCATCTCATCTCTCGAGAATTGCATGAGAATCAGCATGTACAGATGTGAAAAATTAGACTTTGAAACTGCATTCAACAAGTGGGCAGCCCTAAGATCGCAACGGATCTTCATGTAACACTTTGTAACATTTTGTTAATGCTTGTTGTAATTAGAGTATTAACTAACCCATCTTTTGTAATTTTCATTGCCTGTTACATTAAAAGACTAAATTAACACTTGGAAAAATGTACACTACTTGTTCTGGCGACACTTTTTGAAAATTGGCGACAAAATATTGAGGTTGGCGATTTTTTTGGCGACAGCTTTTTAAAAGCCAGGACCATCCCTGAATCCTGTCATAACAAAACTGGGATTATTCATCTTGTGATTACGGATAAATCTCAAATGTTGCCATATCAGTTGTGCCATCAGTGAGGGTGTGTGTATGACTTGGATTTTTAATCTAGGTTTAACAATGTTTCAGTCATATTGCTATGATGTCTGCAGTGTGGCAGTTTATTGTGATGTCTAGCACTGGGGCATCATGCCACAGACATGTAGCATGATCTCCCACCTAGTCACATTATCCTGACACCATTGTGACCAGTCTTAACACTAACCTTTTAATGTTGAGCGCCAAGTGAGGCAGTTGTTAGTACTATTTTTGTAAGTCTTTGGTATGACTCGGCTGGGAATCGAACCCACAACCTCCCACATCCGAGGAGGATGCTGTAACCACTAGACCACCAGAGTGGTTTCATCAGTGAGGTAACATTCCATGAAGTAACATTCACAGTGAGTCTAAAAATCTGGAAGCATTACCTAGTTCTTGATTTTATTTTGCATACTTTGAGATTTAAAAAATAGGAAAATTGGAATTGTTCATGTTTCCAGTCCAAAGTAGATCACCACATCACCCCTATGCCTGCCACCAGATTTGAAATATATTCAGTTGACATATATTTTAGGTTAACCTACTTAACAAATGGATCTGAAAGCCTTAAAAGAATAGGAAGATCTATTTTTAATTCATCATACTTGGAACATAAAAAAGCTTGGGAGGGGTAAATACATTTGACCTGAGTTGAATTAAACTTTTTAAAAAAACAACATGATTTTTATCATTTTATTAATTTTATTAAATTGATTTCATGTGTGTATGAATTTAAAAGTTGATTGCTGATGTACAGTTTCAATTGCTGAATTTGTGGTCCTTTTGCCTTCATTTAATTTAGACAGTTTCAATTCATGTTTTTAATGCCTGCCTTCCCATTAACATTTATATGCTGACATGCAGGGCAGGTCAAATCATATAGCCCAGCATTCCAGACTGTTAATTGTCTATGTAGGACAGTAAAAAAATTCCAAGGTACAAGTCCAGGACAAGTGCTTTTTTTCTCTCTTTTAAAACAAGTCACTCAAGTGCTAATTTTAATACTTACCTGTAAATCACTTTATCTACATTTATGTAGCAGTTCATGCCTTCTGGACATACTGAATACTTGAATATACTGGGCATACTGAATACTTGAATATACTGGGCATACTGAATACTTGAATATACTGGGCATACTGAATACTTGAATATACTGGGCATACTGAATACTTGAATAGACAGGGCATACTGAACACTTGAATATACTGGGCATACTGAATACTTGAATATACTGGGCATACTGAATACTTGAATATACAGGGCATACTGAATACTTGAATATACTGAGCATACTGAATACTTGAATATACTGGGCATACTGAATACTTGAATATACTGGGCATACTGAATACTTGACTATACTGGGCATACTGAACACTTGAATATACTGGGCATACTGAATACTTGAATATACTGGTCATACTGAATACTTGAATATACAGGGCATACTGAATACTTGAATATACAGAGCATACTGAATACTTGAATATACTGGGCATACTGAATACTTGAATATACTGGGCATACTGAATACTTGAATATACTGGGCATACTGAATACTTGAATATACAGGGCTTACTGAATACTTGAATATACTGGGCATACTGAACACTTGAATATACTGGGCATACTGAATACTTGAATATACTGGGCATACTGAATACTTGAATATACTGGGCATACTGAATACTTGAATAGACAGGGCATACTGAACACTTGAATATACTGGGCATACTGAATACTTGAATATACTGGGCATACTGAATACTTGAATATACTTCCATTTATCCATTTACATTCTGTGATATTACCCTAAGTGATCACTGATATCTACTGCATGTGCGTGAATTCTTTTACTGCTTAACTGCATATATGCCTTAGCTACCAAATTATCAACAAATCAGAATACCTAATAAAAACAAAACAAACTCGATTTCCAGTAGAATTAATTGGCAGTGTTTTAAATGATCTTTTATTTATGTGTTTATTCCATCCAGATATAAACAAGTTGATCACCTTTGGATTTTTCAATCCAGTGAGTCAATACAATGAAATTATTAGTGTTCGTTTCCTTTCCTGATTAAATGACCATAATGAGTCTATTTTTTTGTATTGGTTTTACAGAGGAATCAACTTAAATATGTAATAATGCATTTGAAGTGAAACAGTTATACCAAAGGAATGGTCTCTGTTTGCTTTTGAACAACATGTATGTTATATTTGCTTTAGTATACATAGGCGTCTTTTCTACTGGGATAAAATGAGTTTAATAAATTAACTTTTGCATAGAAGGTCAAAACATTCAGTGAAGGAAATTTCACATGACAGTAGGAGAATAAAGCATATAGTTGTCACTGAGTCTGAGGTGACTATTTCTCCATAGAGACGTAAACCAGACTCTGTGTCACCAAAAATAGTAAAATATGACACAATTCTTAATTTTCAGCCACATTGGGTTGTTTATTATCCAAGGCTTGAGGCCATTTTAAAACTAAATGAGAAATTTCAATGAAATTTAAAACAAATAAAGTGAAAACCATCTTAAATACAGCCTACACCTTAGTCCTATATACAAAAATCATTTTCTAATATGGAATTGTGCTCCAGGAGAATGGTGTCAAGTTAATTTGTAAGAACAGACTTAGAACGAGACTTTGTCCTGTCAGTAATCTCTTCTTGTGAGAAGTTAGGGAAGGTCTGAATTCCATTTAATTCTTTTCCCTTCTTGCTGATGAAAGCCCAGATGTTACAATATTAGAACAAGAAATAGATACCTTGACAATAATAAATAAATACAAAATAAGCATAAATAAATATGTTTTACATTATTACTTTTTGATATGAATTAAAATGTATGAATCTCATTGAATCTAAGTAAGAGATTTACATTTTTGGAGAAGTGAAAATGTAAGGCAAGGAATTTTCTGAAACCATGACTATACAACCACTGTCCAGCTAACAAATTGCTTTGACCCTCTTTCTCTAATGATGAAAACCAACTCACTTTCAAATTTGAGAAATTGACACTTTTGAGTTATATTGACAGTGTGACTAGAGTCCAGCGAGAATGTGATAGGAAATGTTTACACGTTTATTAATAACTATTCATTTGTCTATATACAGTGACTTACTTATCAAACATAAGTTTATTTTGCATTTATAGAGCAGTGACTGTCATTGGTAAACATTCCCATGACTACTTAAAGTAGGGAGAAACCATTGTTTGGTTAGGGAACACCTGGCTGCTGACTGCAGAAAACATTTGACCATTATATATGTGACCTTAATATAGACAATTTGTTGGGAGGAAATTAGAGTGGCCATTGTGACCAGGTAATCACCATGAAAAGTTGACTATTGAGACAGGTTTGATTGTATAATTGTTGTATTTTACCCTTAAATATTGACTTCTCTGAGTACAAAATTTGAACTGGACACCATTTTGGTCACCTTAAGACTTAACAAATGAACTTGGCACTTACTAATTACAAGAATTGATCCCATTTTGCATTAAAAGAAGTTAGCACATTTAATTAACAGCATAATCCCTTTTTTGATTGTGATACTGCCTGTTAAACGGCATTATTTGAAAAAGAAGTCTGGTTTACAACCTATAAAAACAGTACCTGTTATTGTCATGTAAGTTAGATCTGTGACCAGTCTAATACATTACTTGTGAAATTAATAGCAGGAGAATCAAGAAAAATGTGTTGACATGGAAACAGATATGAATAAATTACAGTTGGCTATAAAATAGTTGTCTGTCAAACTACTTAAAATTACATTTTGCCATGAATGTCCATGGATGTCTATTCTAAATTTCTCCGGTGTTCTAATTATTAAGGCATGGTGACCTTAAATTTGAAATGTCCATTAAAATTGTTATCATGGGGAATTAACCAGAGATTGATGGGTTTAGCTCTGGTGGTTTATGAATGTAATTTTAGCTTTGGAGCTTTGGTTTATGAATGTAATTTTAGCTTTGGAGCTTTGGTTTATGAATGTAATTTTAGCTTTGGAGCTTTGGTTTATGAATGTAATTTTAGCTTTGGAGCTTTGGTTTATGAATGTAATTTTAGCTTTGGAGCTTTGGTTTATGAATGTAATTTTAGCTTTGGAGCTTTGGTTCATTAAATTTTGCTTACGATGAATACTTGTTTTCTGACCTTAAAGAGAATCTATGTCTTACTTGACTGATTTACAGAAATTGTGAGTACTAGATGTCAACTTAATTTATACTAAAAGTCTTTCATCATTTTATTAACTTTAACTAAATTGTTCACATTTCATATCCATAAATAGGAACATACACTGGGTGAATATTTGTGTATGACAATGGAGATTGTAATACTTATTTACCAACAAAATTTTCTAGCACCCCATCCCTTTTCCCCAATAGGTAACCAGATTTTGATCTTCCCTCACTATCTGATGCCCTTGTCTTGGCTGCAGTTGATGTGTTCACGCTTCTGCTTATGAGTTGTCAAGGGGGAGGTTTACTTGGAAAACGGCATGGAGTTTTCCATATCTTTTGACATGGCACGTAGCAAATGGCAGTTGGTACAACATGTTGCTTTAATGTTTCACTGTCGTGTCTGGCAAGAATGTTATCAGAAGGCAGTCATAATTAACAGAGATTCAGATATATGTTTTATTTAAGATTAAGTATTAAGATTTAAATTTATATAAATTTGATTTCCTACAATATCCGATTGGAGCTGTTTCAACATCTATTGATCAAGCTGTACATTGAGTTATGGGATACTCTTACAGTGTGTGGCTAACATAGTTGTAACGTATGGAGACTATTGGATTATACCAAGCACAGTAGAAGATCTAGTTGTTGAATGAATTGTCAGTGTGTTGGAAATTTGTCACAATTTTATAAGCCATAATTGATGGTCAGTAATTAATTCATTAGTTTGTAAATTTCAGCCAAAAAAGAAATAGAACATTAAAAATTAAACTGTTTTACTTGCATCATTTTATTTATAAAGCCCACTTTGTCAGAATATCACTGTACAAGTAAAGATATTGAAATAGCATAGTTATTAAGGTAGCATCAAAAGATTTTTTTACTGCAAATAGTGGTGAGACCAATTTTGATATCACCAGTCACATGAAATACCATATATTCTTGCCTATAAGTCGAGTCCAACTGCAAACAATATAGATCCTGATCTGTCATAGCATAGTGTGCCTTCAGATCAGAGTCTCTATTGTTTGGTGTAAGAAACTGCACAGGCCCAGATCTGCTGGCACATTATGCAACTGCAGATCTGGGTTTGTGCAGTTTGCAGTTGGGGTCATCTTATAAACATGGATATATAATATTTGTTAATCAGACATAGACCAGATCGGCTAATCAGCACACATCCTAATTATTATTGCATCTGATTTGCAGCTGATGTGTCAAGATGTACATTGGTGGGTGCTTGTAGATTATTTCATGGGTCTGAAATAAGTTTGGGCAAGGATCTTGCTGCTGATGTGAAAATGGCAATGAAGAAGATGGAACATTTAACCAGTCCAGAACAAAAAATCTCAGAAATGATTCCAGTTGATTTGTCAGCTATAAGGTAATTATTTTTTTTTTATCATGTTACGTGTTTAGGCTCGAATAAACAGTAACACAAAAAGTGAAAACAATAAGCTTTTTAAAATTTAACAAATAATTTATTTTCCTGGAAAAATTCTGTAAAAAAGGATAAGAATTTACGGTTTCAGGAATCAAATCCAAAAATAATCTAAGAATAATCCACGAATTATTTTGCAAAAGTCCTAGTAACAAATGTTCTAATAATTTCATGTTCAAATCCTGATGGAAAATCCAAGATTGATGACGATGACGTATGCTGTGGTCAGTACTGTGCTTATCTACAGTTCCTTGTAGAAATACAAATAATGGCACTCCTGTGTTGGAAATCCAAAGTAAATTTGTAAGCAATGTCTTTCCAAATTCTCTGTGTGACACTCCTCAAAATATTTCCAGACAAAAAAAAAATTAATCCTTTTGAAATCCAACTGATCTGAAAATTATAGCTCAAGATCTGGCTACAACAAACTAACTTGACATCAGTGTAAAAAGCCTCAAACTGAGATCTCTCTCTCTAAAACAACGATTATATTGTATTATAAGACGCAGTTTTGAAATTCCCCCAAGTTGTGAAATCAGAAGGGGGGTCACGTGATTATGTTTATATCATGTACACAGAATATGGCCTTGATTAGACCAATAATTTTCTCTAAGAATTAAAAAATTGAAAATGGTTGTTTACATCTTAAACCCAAAGCTCCATCATGACCTTGACAACAACCAATCATTTTAAAATAAAAATCGAACTTTGTTTACCAATTTTGAATCAAGGTCAGCTTCCAGGCCAACACCTGGTGTTTATGACAAGAATGATTCAGGTAAACCAGTTTTCTGGAAAAAATATCATATCCAGTGAATAAATTTACATTATGGGGCCCTGTGTGGCCAAGTGGTCTAAGGCACTCTCCGTTACGGATCACTGCTATCTCACCTCTGTCTGCATGGGTTCGAGTCTAAGATTCAGCTAACGTGGGTATGTGAGAAAGCTTGCCAGTAGCTTTTCGTGGGTCGGTGGTTCTTCCTGGGGTTTTCCTGGGTTCTTCCTCCACCATCAATACTGGCCGCCATGCATAGCCTATCGTGTGCTGAAATATGGCATTAAACCCAACAACAACAACAACAACAGCAATAAATTTACATTATAATAGCATATAATAGAACAAAAATTTAAAACTGACAAACAATTAAATTGAAATAAATATGAATTAAATCAGATATACGTAACACTTACTAGGCGTTAATGCAAAGTGAGCTTGTGGTAAAGCCCTGTATCTAGTGTGTAGCATGTGACATGGTAAAGCCCTGTATCTGGTGTGTATCATGTGACATGGTAAGGCCCTGTATCTAGTGTGTATCATGTGCCATGGTAAGGCCCTGTATCTAGTGTGTATCATGTGCCATGGGAAGGCCCTGTATCTGGTGTGTATAATGTGCCATGGTAAGGCCCTGTATCTGGTGTGAATTGTGTGCCATGGTAAGGCCCTGTATCAGGTGTGTTTCATGTGCCATGGTAAGGCGCTGTACCTGGTGTGTATCGCATGCCATGGAAAGGCCCTGCATCTGGTGTGTATCATATGCCATGGTAAGGTCCTGTATCTGGTGTGTATCATATGCCATCTGTTCATTGGATGGCATGCATCATATGCTATTAGACTATCCTCTGAAGAGTATAATGTGACTTCTGGCCATCATCAAATGTGTATCATGTGCCATCTGTCTCATCCGGCATGCGCTGTGTACCATCTGTCTCATCTGGTATGCATTGTGTGCCATCTGTCTCATCAGACATGCATTATGTGCCATCTTTCTGTTCAAAGAAGTGCAGAATGTGCCTTCTGACCATCTAGTACATCATCTAGTACATTTGGTGTGATCTGGCTATCATGCACCATTTGTCCATCGTTGTGCATCATCGGTCATCTGACATCCATTGTATGCCATCTTTTGTTATCTATAGTGCATCATGTGCTGTCTGTCCTTTGTTTAAAGTGCATCAAGTGCATTCTGTCATCTTGATTCTTATGTTACATGTTTAGACTCTAATAAACAGTAACAAAGAAAGAGTGAAAGCAACAAGCTTTGAAAAAATATAACAAATAATTATTTCCCTGAAAAAACACTGTAAAAATGGAAAAATTAAAACTTATGGTTTTAAGAATCAAATCCAAAAATAATCCAATAATAATCCATGAGTTAAATTTTAGAATTCCTAGTAATGAAATATTCTAATGTTCAAGTTCGAGTCCTGACGAAAAATCCAAAATGGAAGGCAGTGACTTGAACTGTAGCCTTTATATTATGGATTTATCATATTCTGCAGTTTTTGTTGATTCACAAACAATATTATGGTGTTTTAATTTCTGAATAAAATTTAAAGAAATGACTTTGGCCAAGAATTCTGTATAAGCACTCAGATATTTCCAGGAAAAAGAATTAATCTTTTAGAATCAAAATAATTTGAATAAAAATTAAAATATAACTCCAAACTGTCACAACAAAAGGAACACCTTTATGTCCCAGTGTTTAGAAGCCTGACTAACTAAATTCTCTATAGACATAGGTATAAAACCTGAATACTGTGCAAAACAGATGCCTGGATGAAGGTCAACTCTCCAGAATTTCTAGAACATCATAGAAGCTATTTACGTCTAAAGGAACATAGTCCCAGTCAGCCTCGATTTTACTATTATTAATCCCACAATTCGAATGAATAATAAAAAAAATACATTTTTTACTTGATTCTCAATCAAGGCCAGGAACTAGGTCATCAAAAGATACAAAGTTCAGTGTTTACAATTAAACAGTCAGGTCAAACTAATTTCTGGAAAATATAAAATTCCTTGTAAACAAAATTAGATCAGATATATATGTATGTATGTATGTATGTATGTATGTATGTATGTATGTATCTATGTATGTATATATGTATGTATGTATGTATGTATGTATGTATATATAACTGTATGTGCCATGTGCCTTCTGTCAGACATTTGCCATGCATAATGTGCCATCTGACAGTCATCTCATGTGCATCATATGCCATCTGTCAGACATTTGCCATGCACCATGTGCCATCTGACAGTCATCTCATTTGCAGCATGTGTCGTGTATTTACTGAAGTGTATCTGTCAACACTTGTTATTTTAAAGTCTTTTCTCACAAACTACTTTCTCATTTTCAACCACTTTTTGTGGAGGAGTAACAAGACCCTTCACTTTTGTTCAGACGGTACCAGTCTGCTACCAAATATGACCACCGTTATAATAAAAATAGCAAACCCTTTGTACAGCTTTTTTTTAAAAATCTGCTGAACAGTCTTACCAAATTTGATGCTAAGCATTATGACAAGAAGACCTTTCAAGTTTTTACAAATGACATCATTGATAACAAGGATAAAACTTGTAAATGATTTATGAAAATAACAAAGTGGGATTTGAACATATTTAACAGCAAATTGCCATGAATGTCATTCATATATGCATGAACATGATGACTCCATGTTAAAAATACCCGCAAGGCAATGTATTAACATGATGATTCTGTGTTATAAACCTCTCAAGACAATGCATTAACATGATGACTCCATGTTACAAACCCCTCAAGACCATGTATTAACATGATGATTCCATGTTATAAACCCCTCAAGGCAATGTATTAACATGATGATTCAATGTTACAAACCCCTCAAGACAATGTTGTAACATGATGACTCCATGTTACAAACCCCTCAAGACAATGTATTAACATGATGACTCCATGTTATAAACCCCTCAAGACAATGTATTAACATGATGACTCCATGTTATAAACCCCTCAAGACAATGTATTAACATGATGATTCCATGTTACAAACCCCTCAACAGAATGTATAAACATGATGACTCCATCTTATAAACCCCTCAACAGAGAGTATGAACAAGATGACTCCAAGTTATAAAACCTCAACAGAACGTAACCAAAATTGACATAAGCATCCTAAAATAAATGCTTGCTAGTTTGCACAAGTGACTTTGATTTTGATGCTGTTACTAAAAACAGATAAACTTTAAAATTAACTCTTTCTCAAAAACAGTTGCATTCATCTGGTATCTTCATGTTAATCCAGAAGGCTGCAAATTCAGATTCTTACATTTAATCCCAAAGTGATACAATCAAAATCTCATTTAAATCATTGTTTATTTTATGCAATGTTTGGAAAATCTCCTTGCAATGAAGAAAAAAAACCCCACCCAGATGTCTGTGCTATGAGAATGACATGTGGTACAGAATTTGAAAAATATTGTGCAGAGACCCTTTAGTTTCATACATGTGCTTAATATAGCTGCCATTGTCAAAGATAGATAAAAAAAAGTTTAAATGACATTTTTTCCACAACAACTTTGTAGAGTTTGACTAAAGTTGATCAAGATCATTTTGGCATCAATATCTTTTAGTTCAATACAAATTTTGTTGATTGCCATCAACAAAAGCTGAAATTAAATGATTTCATCTCAAAAACCATTTCAAAGAATTGAACCAAATCTGAAAAAATAATTCTGGCATGAAGACCTTGCAAAGTCACTTATTTGCTGTCAAATATGATCACTTTTACTGAAAGTAGTAAAGCTGTTAAACAACCTATCAACACCACAACTTGTAAATATTTATTGAGGTTTTTATAGCTTAAGATTCAGCATTTCTTCCACATCAAGTTTATTGATACAAGACCTTCTTCACATTGATAGGTTCTGAAATGCCTCACCTGCAACTGAAAGCATCAATGATCTTCCATTAAACATGGCTGTTATTGTAGAAAAATTAAAACCTGTGAATATCTTTTTGTCTCAAAAACCACTTCAAATAATTTTAGCAAATTTGCTTGAAAGTATCTTCTAATCAACTTTTACATGGCTGATTTTTGCCAAGTCTGCAGTTTTATGTCAGTTTGGATTCAGCTCCATTTGCAGATTCCCCATACATATTTGGTTATATGTCAAATCCATATGCAAACAACATAGACCCTGATCTGCCATCAGATAATGCACCAGGAGATCAGGATGGTTTTCGTTGTTGCCCCGAACCAGGAATTTAAATCCCCAATGAAAAATGAGCCATGTAGGGTGATGACACCCACCCACCCATTTTTTTTTTACAGTTTTTCATTCCTAGAGATTAATACAGCTACTAGTATTTGATAAATCAAGGCCAATACTATAATCTGGTAATTAAATTTAGCTTTTACATGTCTTTCTTTTATTTTTTATTTTAACCTTTTGAAACAAGAATTATAAATCATTATATATTGTTTCAATGCACACGTTCGATAAGGTATCCGACAACTGTAATTTTACACTCATTGCCTTAAATCAATATTTGAGGTAAGGATAGAGAGAAAATAGAGAAAAAGCATAAGGTATTGAAACAATAGTAATACTGAAGATAAAATAATACAGTATATGACAACTAAATTTAATATTTATTCACATCGATCCTTCATTCAAGTACAACTGTTGTTGAAACATTTAAATCCTTCTGAAAGCACATTTCATTTTATCCATGCATTTTTAATCCAAAAGAACAACAATCCTGTAAAATACTATAACTATTTCTTGAGACACTATTATTAATGAAACACTATGTATATACACTAATTACAGCAGAGTATTAAAGCTCACACTTCACAGATTTTTGGAGAAAGCCACTGTATCAACATCATGTCAATCAAGTCTCATGGTACTCACAAATTCTTCTCAGGTAAATAATCCCCAGACTGTGAAATTTAAAAGGTCCAGCTTTTTCAAAACAATTGATTAAAATGAGGTTGCCAGTTTTACTAATACTGTACACTGATCGTCACAAGTAACATCTGATTTTTCTTTAATGACATCCATGACCTATTTAATATACCACTCATGGAAGTGTGACTTTAATTCTTCTTTGTACTCTTTATTTACTCTCAAGTCTAGTGATTGAAGTCAGTCTATACAAGCGACAGGCCCAGACATTAGCTGCCTGGTAAGCAAGCACCTGTGCTGTGTTTGCAGCTTCTGACAGGTTAGGAAGTCCAGGAACTGAGGGGGGTCTGAGTTGAATTTTACCAGTCTTAAGCCACTGTGTTAACACAATGATGGTCAGAAAGTACTGATGGTGCTACCTGGCGGACAGTAGTTTAAGTAAGAGATCATTCATATGTACTTTAATAGCTGATTGGCCTAGTGTTGTAGGCTGTGTCGGCTTCCTTTGATGTTGAGCACTCAAACCAAAACATGGCAGAAGTGATTAATCTTAACAGGTATTTATTTCTGCTCATAGAGATGGAAGTATTGTTTTAGTGTTGCTGGCTGTGTTGGCTTCGACTGATGTTATTCATTTGTTTGAAAACACGGTATAAGTATTGAACTTGCCATGTGTTTGATTTGTGCTCATACAGGTGGTAGTATTGTTTTAAACATTAAAGTAACTGCCATTTGTGTCAGCATAGTTTTATTCTTTTGTATTCTTTATTTTGGGTATTTGTAGAGGTCAAACCATGAAATTAAATACTAATATGCAAACTTTGACAGGCAAAACCACAAATTTAAGTACCCATGAAAATGCCTTTTTATACAAAACCATGAAAATTGAGCCCAACAAAAATAAATGATAATACATTAATTGAATTTAAAAATCTGTACTTTTTAATTTGTGCAAGATTTATTTGAAAAAAACTTTTGCCAAAATGTGTTTGAAAAACTTTTGTGTGACAGATTACTTTTTCCCTTGACTTTACAGGGGCCCTAGGTGGCTGCATAAGATTCTGGTATTTTAGTACAGCTGTTGTCACACAAACTGTACCAGTCTTGTACAGAACTGCACTCTTCAAACCAGCTGAAACTGTACCAGTCTTGTAGAAAATTTGCATTGATATGCTTTGTGATTTTTATTGGTAATACAGATCATTTAAAAAAATTGTTTAACTTGATTGTAAGCATGTAGTGAAAATAGTGTAAAATCTGTTATTCTGGTTATGATTGAAATGTTTATCGTTTATCTAAAGCTCAGTATAGAGTCTAAACTTTCTGTAACAATGTAGGCTTCAATATTTACACATGTAAATGACTTAGTTTAGTTTACTGCATGTGAATATTCACAAAATCATTAACCATGTATACAAACAAACACATGGCTGCCACAAATGCAGGAATTACCTGTTCCAATTACATGATGTACTGATACATCTCTGCTCTGGAAGACAGTTTAGCAAGAGGTTTTTCTTAATTTTCTTTCTTCACATTGATTGTGGCATCATTTGGGAAAAGCTGAAGTTGACAAGAATTACCACATATTACCCATTGGGTTTCTTTTACTGCTAACAAAAACTTCTTACAACTGCATTACTGACCTTTGAAAAACTTTTTCATTAGCAGAACCTTTGACACGTAACATTGTATTTGAAAGAAACACCATTGTAAGTTTGTAAGCCACTTTTTCTTAATCATTATAGAGGATACATAAGTATCCCGTCTGACTGTCCAGCAGTACATCCAACTGCATTATGTATATTTTGTCATGTACATAAAAATCTAACAGTACAAAAACTACACAATAGTCCTAAACTATGAGGTATATTCAAACAAGACATGTCTTATAAACTGAATCCTATCATAATATTATGTAAAGACGTAGATCAAATGAAAGTAGTACACACTGAGTGAGGTACATAGTGCACTTTGTTAATGGCTTCCATATAAATAGTTGTCAGTTATTAATTGAAGGTCCAAATCATGAAAAGGTTGAATTTTTAATCATTTCAATTAAATGACCTTACTTTGAATAATGTATGCCACGTAAAGATTCAGAAGTTGAGGTGAACATTGCAGCCTTATTCTTCTGTTATCACTTCTAAGTAAGGTACCTGTTACATACCTGTCTCTTTTCTGTTTGATGAGAACTCATCCTCCCATTGGATGAACAAAAAGGTAAAATAAACCCTTGCAGCTGCTTCACTTGGTGTGAAGCATTAAGAGTTAGTGTTAGGAATGATCAGCCTGGTGTCAGGATAATGTGACCGGGTGGGACATCATGCTACATGTTTACAGGATGATGCCCATGGTTAGACATCACTATAAACTGCCACATTGTAGTCACCATAGCGATATGACTGGAAAATTGTTAAAGCTTCATTAAAGATAAAAAATCATATTCTCACACACACTCATCACAAAAGCAGATCACTGTTCCCCATCTATGATACATGTGTATACATCCTAGACTACTTAGAAGGCCCTTTCATGACCAGTGTGTGTGTGCATATATGTGTGTCTGTGTCTCTGTGTGTGTGTTTTAAACAAAGTTGCTAAATTTTGTGTCCATAGAAAATGCTATTTATTCTTTTATTTGTGTCTGGCCTTCCTTAGCAGATAGTAAGACATACCATATATACTTACTTATGAATCAAACTGCACAGACCCAGATCTGATATAGAATAATGCACTGGCAGATCTGAGTCTGTTTAGTTTATTAGGAGTTTTTAGTAGAACAAACAAGATAGACCCTGACCTGCAGCTGCAGTATAATACAGCAGATCAGGATATGTATTGTTTGCAATGGTATTTGTCTTAGAAGCAAGTACATATGGTAGGTATTATTTTTAGCTCTTCTGGCCTTAAGGCTTTTGGTATGGCCTCATGTCTATCCATTCTGTATCTGTCAGCATTTTGTTATTTCAACTTTTCATCAACTACTCCAAGAAATATAACTAAATTTGATAGAAAGCTTCCTGGCATTAAATTCTGTCAAATGTATACTAATAACACTGATTACTCATCAAGTATGACCACCATTATCAAAAAAAAATGTTTGAGAGACTTTTTCTTCAAAACCAATCAACATAATTTTTTTACAATATTTGACAAAAAATTGTACAAACCCTTTAAAATTTTTGCAGATGATGTTGATATTTGGCATCAGATATGACTGCCAATACTAAAACCTTTAAAAGATGTCTGCTCAACAGAATGTGGCTGAATTGAGGATGTACCATTCTGGCATAAAGGCTGTGTATTTAAATAATGCCAGTCCATTATCAGACAGGACTGTCAAGACTGAAATAGAAAACATTTCAGAATAAAAAAAATGAAATAAAATTGGATCAACTTTAACAGAAAGGATTCTGACTGCAAGGCCGTTAAGTGTATTCATTCTGCTTCTCCGTATTGCTGCTGTTTCTAAATTTAGAAAATCATTTAAATGGATTCTTCTTAGATAGTGTTCAACGGAATTTGACTATGTTTGACAGAGGGTATCCTTCTAGCCCAGATTCATTGGCCAACTGTATTTTGCATACGGTTAATGGATTAACATCAGCTAGACAAGCAGTCCTATTCCCTTAATCCTCTGGATCTAGTGTGTCATCACTGTGAATTAATGGTAGGATTTTTGGGGAAGTTATACAGAGACTATGCTCCCTCTGTATAAAGATAGTAGCCATAAAAGTAGCTTATATTTTAAATGAGGGGACCTTATAGTAAGGGATGTCCCAACAAGGCTGTCTCTAGATAATGTTTAAGAACACCATAAGGCAGTATTCAATGGTGTAAAATCACATTACAGTTGGATTTCATCAGTCAAAAACTAAAATAAGTTAAATGAATGATGTAGCATTTTAAAACAATTTTTGAACAATGTATTTTAGATTTATTGACTATGAAATATGGAATTATCTTTTAATGGGATCTATGATCATACCCACAATATAAAAGGGGCAGCAGTAGAATGAAGGGCTTTCTTTTGAGGGACCAATCTGATGGGATCTATGACCATACTGGCATTAAATAAGTGGCTATGGTACATTGTGGGGCTTTATTGTAAGGAACCAGTCTAATTGTCATACCCACACTAGAAAAGGGGCATCATTATAGTGGCTTTATAGTGAAAGACCACTGTATTTGAAGAATAATTGTCTTGCAAACCTGTTTATCTTGATCATTTTTTCTTCCAATTTTCAGTGCTGCTGCCAGTTTATTTCCCACTGCAGAGACCCATTCCATGATGATTGACGGGATACAATTTGACAAAATACCTATCATACATGTTCATTGCTCAAGAAACAACACTAAAATGACCCTAGTAAAAGGTTAGTATTTTTATGCATGAAATTTATAGTGTTACCATTCTCTCACAGTCTGTATATGTATTCTTAAGTCTGTCAAGCACACCTTTGTTAAGGCTTGTGTTTAGGTCATTCAGATTGTTATATATATTTAATTTGTTTGTTTGTTTGGGTTTTTTCCAATATTATATGTTACTTATATCTGTATTGTGTACTTGACGTTTGTCCAAAATCAAGTTAATGTTGTAGTTGACTGGTGATATTTATTTTGTAAACAACATAATACATAGCTAACATTTCTTTATAATCATAGACTAAATGTTCAGATCATTGTTATTGGAGGTATACATGTTTATTTGAATACCAATCGATGGCATTAGTTTTTCACTTTAAAATTCCCAAACTTGTTAACAACCTCAAATGTTTTAGAGAGGAAATGGATCTATATCCTGGGAACTGACCTACATTCTGGCACTGTTATTGTATCAATTTGTTTTTTGTATCAATGTTTTTTACTTGAAAAATTATTCATTCTTGCCTTAACATCCTAAGTAAAATCAGTCTTAGTGTTGGGTTCAATTTTTTAATTTGGGTAGATCTATTTATTCAGATCATTATTCACTGAAATTACAAAGTGCTCATTAATGTTATTTGACTAAGAAAATTAATTTGGTATTATAGTGAGTTCAGACAATAACATTTTTGTATTATAATATTGTGATATATCAAAACACTGTTAATGCATCGCCACATTCCAGGATTCTGGCATATTAGCACATTCAAGACTACAGGCACATTAATAATTCAATTTTGGAATTTATTTGGAACAAGACGGGAATTCAGATGGAATTTCATGCATTTTAACTTGTGATAGAACTTTTAGGACTGTTTGGGATTTATTTCACAATACTATAAGTTCTTTGTAAATTTTCACTTTTTTATTCTTGGGAAATAAATTATTTGCTGAATTGTATAAAACTTGTTGGATTTTGCTCTTTTCTTTTCCTTAGTTTAAGACCACTGAGCCATAACAAGGTGCAGTGGTATATAACATATTGACTATAACAATAATATTTATTAAAGGAAAATTTTTATTACCTCCCCTGTCTCTGCTTCAAGGTTATGTTTATATTGAATGTTCATGAGTTTAACCTCTTGCTTGGTACAGGTAACATCATTCTCCTGAAATCCAGTGTTTCATTCTCATTATTCTAAATTTTGAGGCTATCATTTCAAAATGTTCATATTTTTATCTCTTTTGGTTTGTGACTAGAAGAGCTGATGAGATAGCCTTTTGTCTTTTGTCCATTGTCTGTTTATCATACATCCATCCATTAGCACAAGTTTGTTATCACTGTTCCTTTTAAAGAACTTGGAGGATTGCTATAAAACTTTTCCCACACATTCATCCCATGGTTTTATTGGTCCTAAATGAAAATGGTACCAGAATGGTCACCAAAACAAGAAATCTTGAAAACCTTGTTATTGCTACTCCTCCAGGATGAATGAGATCTTCACCAAAAGGTATTCGATGATGTCTAGTTGGTCCCTAAGGGAAGATAACATTGCTGTTGCCATACATCCTCTTTTTTCCTGACATGTCTTGTTTTTCTGGTCCCTAAATGATACAGATAAATGATACAGATGATGTTTAACATCCACTCTCCAGAGTGTTCTCTTTTCTGAAAGTTTAAATATGGTAACTATCTAATTTCCACTGTGGCCTCCATGGCAGCCATCTTCCAAATCTTTTTGTTGCTACACCTGAATCATCCGTTCTTGACATAAAGTCTTCATATAAAAGACTTCTTATGATATCTGGTTGATCCTGAATGATAATGGTACAAATTAGGCATTAAATAATGCTGCCATGGTGACTATCTTGGAAATGTTGTTATACAACTAACTCAAAAGCTTGCACTTGGATAACTTGCGGGGTCAGGCATGAATCCCTTGTTTTTGTTTAACCAGAAAATATAATAAATACTGGATCCTATATGTTGAATATGAAAAAGCTCATTATCAAAATTGGTAAATGAAACCTTTAAGTATCACTTGTTTTATCATCAACAGCTAGTGCACAGAAATTTGAATTAGCATCATGAAATTCTAAACGTTTAACAAGAAGTCATATGTTTTGTTATCTTTTCTTTCCAAACACTATTCTCATTACCCTGTAAATGACAATACTCAAATAAATTTCTATCAATGAAAATGACACTATTGCCAACTGATGGCAATGCTTTGATAAATAATTCCCAAATAAACAAGTTTTGTCAAAGCAAATTTGAACTTTACCTCTATCTTGTAATTCATTTTCAGTGTAATCATTATAAATAAAAGATACCTTTTTGTATCTAGACATGACGAATGTCCCAATGTAACTCATGCCCTCAATTTTAGCATGGTCCATGGTTCTTTTTGGACACTGTTGTGTACAGGTTGTCAAGGAAAAGAGGTATGACACCACTACTAAGTGAATGATCATATGAACATGGTGTTTGCACAAGAAGCCTTCAGATATCAAGTGGTTGGACATTATTGGTACTCCTTCTGAATGGATGGTCTTATTATGTGGTCCTCACTAAAAGACTTTTATGATGTGTGGTTGGTCCTAAATGAAAATGGTTCTCACCACAGTGGCCATCTTGAGAATCTTATGATCAATAGTCTTCTTGGGGTTTTAAATAAATACTTCTCACTTTATGTAGTTGGTCTTAAGTGAAAATGATGCTAATGTGACCATCCAGTCCAGAAGTCGTTATATGAAGTCATTATATTTAGATGGTCCTTGTGAAAAGGTCTAAATTTCAGGAGTCAAAAACTTATTTTCCTATAGAACAGCATCTATGTTTAGTCTCAGAAAGTTATATTAAGATGGTATTTTAAAAAAAATACTTTTAACGATATCTTGTTGGGCCTAAATAAAATTGGTGCTAATCTTTAATAACAGCCATTTTGAATAATCTTGTTGTTACTCAAGAATATCAGGAATGGTTTCAACACTCCACAGTTAACAAACAGAAACATTCTTATTGTGAATTCCTTGAATATTTTTTTTGGCCACCAGTAAAATGTCAGTTCCTTCAAGCTGTTGTAATCACTCAGCAAACTTAAAAATCTTTTATACTGACAAATTTGGACAGTATAAATTTGATTTGGATTATGTAGGCCATATACTGACAAAATTGGACAGTATAAATTTGATTTGGATAATGTAGGCCATATACTGACAAATTTGGACACTATAAATTTGATTTAGATGATGTATGCCATATACTGACAAATTTAAACAGTATAAATTTGATTTGGATAATGTAGGCCATATACTGACAAAATTTGGAAACTATGAATTTGATTTGGATAATGTTGGCCATATACTGACAAATTTGGACACCTTAAATTTGATTTGGATAATGTAGGCCATATACTGACAAATTTGGACAGTATAAATTTGATTTGGATAATGTAGGCCATATACTGACAAATTTGGACACCTTAAATTTGATTTGGATAATATAGGCCATATAATGACAAATTTGGACACCTTAAATTTGATTTGGACAATGTAGGCCATATACTGACAAATTTAGACAGTATAAATTTGATTTGGATAATGTAGGCCATATACTGACAAATTTGGACACCTTAAATTTGATTTGGATAATGTAGGCCATATACTGACAAATTTGGACAGTATAAATTTGATTTGGATAATGTAGGCCATATACTGACAAATTTGGACAGTATAAATTTGATTTGGATAATGTAGGCCATATACTGACAAATTTGGACAGTATAAATTTGATTTGGATAATGTAGGCCATATAATGACAAATTTGGACAGTATAAATTTGATTTGGATAATGTAGGCCATATACTGACAAATTTGGACAGTGTAAATTTGATTTGGATAATGTAGGCCATATAACGACAAATTTGGACACCTTAAATTTGATTTGGATAATGTAGGCCATATACTGACAAATTTGGACAGTATAAATTTGATTTGGATAATGTAGGCCATATACTGACAAATTTGGACAGTATAAATTTGATTTGGATAATGTAGGCCATATAATGACAAATTTGGACACCTTAAATTTGATTTGGATAATGTAGGCCATATACTGACAAATTTGGACACCTTAAATTTGATTTGGATAATGTAGGCCATATACTGACAAATTTGGACAGTATAAATTTGATTTGGATAATGTAGGCCATATAATGACAAATTTGGACAGTATAAATTTGATTTGGATAATGTAGGCCATATACTGACAAATTTGGACAGTATAAATTTGATTTGGATAATGTAGGCCATATAATGACAAATTTGGACAGTATAAATTTGATTTGGATAATGTAGGCCATATACTGACAAATTTGGACACATTAAATTTGATTTGGATAATGTAGGCCATATACTGACAAATTTGGACAGTATAAATTTGATTTGGATAATGTAGGCCATATACTGACAAATTTGGAAACTATAAATTTGATTTGGATGATGTAGGCCATATACTGATGAACCTGGACAGTATAAATTTGATTTGGATGATGTAGGCCATATACTGACGAATTTGGACACTATAAATTTGATTTGGATGATGTAGGCCACAGCTGATGAATGATAAATAAATACAGCAGTATTCAGCATAATAGTGCATTCAGAATTTTCCACTGTATTATTAGTCTCTTGATTTGTTTGGCACCCAGATGCTTGTTGGCCATCCCACAAAACAACTTTGAAAATTCTAAATGATGTGGGTTCAAAGTTTTTCTTTAGGACTTTGGTGGTTTTACCTTTTTAGAGGTTGTGGACATGAGAATGTGTTAGACTGGGTCTGGGTGAGTTTTTCAAGTGATATTGGGTATTTGAGTGGTGTTTGTGTTAATGAATTGTCACTGTATAAAGCAGGCCATGCATATGAAATCTGCCAACACAATTCACTGACCCAAAATATCCCCTAATGTAAAGTCTTTATATAATGCGTCAATTTATTGCTATGACTTAATTTTTTTTCTTTCTTCATTTCAGATGGTAAAGCACTGGCATACGAGTCAGGGGTAAATATAGTAAAACATTAGATCATGAAATTCTGTGTAACTTTTAATTATATCCATGTATTATCAACCTCTATTACAGCACCACCTGCATATCAAGACCACCTGTCTGTAATCTTTAATTAGATAAATATGTAACCAAACCCTGCAATAGTGATTACCTGCATATCAAGACCACCTGTCTGTAATCTTTAATTAGATCAATATGTAACCAAACCCTGCAATAGTGATTACCTGCATATCAAGACCACCTGTCTGTAATCTTTAATTAGATCAGTATGTAACCAAACCCTGCAATAGTGATTACCTGCATATTAAGACCACCTGTCTGTAAAGGCCAAGTATAGTAGGTTCCATTTGTGCATAAATCAAATAACCATACTTGGATATAAAGACTGTCTTTCATAGCAACAGCTTTCAGCAGCAATAGCATGTCCTTTGAATGGTCATTTTGCATATTGTCCTTTGAATGGTCATTTTACATATTGTCCTTTGAATGGTCATTTTGCATATGTTTAACTGGAGTTAATTCACTGAAGCTGTCAGTGAAACAAAAATTGTTTTCTACCAGAAATGTTTATTGAGGGTTTTGCATAGCCCTAAGGAACCAGAATGGTAAATCTAGGATGAGTGGGATATTCTTTATAATCACTTGTAGTAACAAGAAATAAAAATAATGTTCAGATTCTGTTCTGCTTTGTGAATGACATAACCATGCCTACTCATTTGCATACCATTTTGGATAATACTACAACAATATTAAACACAACATTATGGTTGATACTGAGACTTTTTATAGAATTGGATAAAAGTTATAATGAAATTATAACAGTTCCAGTTTTATATTTCTTAAAGATAAAAAGCTCGTATAGTGTTTAACTATGTATCCAAGAGGTTAGAAAGTCATATATGATATCTGATTATTTCATTAGTGACAGATATTGTCCCAAGAAAAATTAATTGGCTCTCCTCTCAGATGCAAAGTGACTGACTGGCTATTGATGGCATTTATGTGGAGACTGATGGTTTATCATTTCTCTTTAGTTGACCAGGGGCTGAAATGTCATAAAAAAGAAACAAAAAAATTAAAAATGTCATTTCTCTCAGATCAATAAAATAACTTTTGCATAACTTTATTTGGGTTTCACAGTCACAATCTTTAATCTTCTGCTGAAAAATAGAAATATAGCCATCATTAGATGATTCAACAACCCTTTAATTTCCAGCTAACTTGAGTGAGAGGTCAAAGAGGTTTTTATTATGGCCTGCATCCTTTGTCGGTCATCCATTGTGTATCATGCATTAGTGTGTCAAAAAAATGCTTGTTACCACTCAGGTGTCCATATTTCTAATCTTATTTTGATCAAACTTGGAATATGGGTTTATATGATCAAAATTGTACATGGGTTCAACAGTGAGCAAGATCCATGCATGTTAATGAGATGGTCCTGCACCTGTTTGGCTAACCTTGTTGCTATTCTAGAGGTAATATTTTTGATCCAGTTTGAATCGGGCTTGGAATATGTGTTAATTTCATTAAGGTCTTGGATAATGGATGAGATCCGCTAATGAGGCTGTCTTGCATCTGATTGGCTGAACTTGTGACCCTTTGGAATCTATATTTCTGATCCAATTTCAATCATACTTGCAGTATGGATTTCTATCATCAAAATCTTTGATGGATTTGATGTTGGGCAAGATCTGTGCATACTGATAAGATTATCTTGCTTCCAATTTGTCCGAGCTTGTTACCACTTTGGGGGCTGTATTTTAAATCCAGTATGGTGACTGTATTTTAAATCCACTATGGATGCTGTATTTTAAATCCACTATGGGGGCTGGCTGTATTTTAAATCCACTATGGGGGCTGGCTGTATTTTAAATCCACTATGGGGGCTGGCTGTATTTTAAATCCAGTATGGATGCTTTATTTTAAATCCACTATGGGGGCTGGCTGTATTTTAAATCCACTATGGGGGCTGGCTGTATTTTAAATCCACTATGGGGGCTGTATTTTAAATACAGTTTTGATCAAATGTGGAATACATGCTTATATGATCAAGATCATGCCTATCATGATTGGCTGACATTGTTATGACTCTGGAGGCAAGATCCATGCCTATCATGATTGGCTGACATTGTTATGACTCTTAAGGCAAGATCCATGCATATCATGATTGGCTGACATTGTTATGACTCTGGAAGCACGATCCATGCCTATCATGATTGACTGACATAGTTATCACTCTGGAGACAAGATCCATGCATATCATGATTGGCTGACATTGTTGTGACTCTGGAGGCAAGATCCATGCCTATCATGATTGACTGACATAGTTATCACTCTGGAGGCAAGATCCATGCATATCATGATTGGCTGACATTGTTATGACTCTGGAGGCAAGATCCATGCATATCATGATTGGCTGACATTGTTATAACTTTGGAGACAAGATCCACGCCTATCATGATTGGCTAATATTGTTATGACTGGAAGCAAGATCCATGTGTATCATGATTGGCTGACATTGTTATGACAGGAGGCAAGATCCATGCATTTCATGATTGGCTGACATTGTTATGACTGGAGGCAAGATCCATGCATTTCATGATTGGCTGACATTGTTATGACAGGAGGCAAGATCCATGCATTTCATGATTGGCTGACATTGTTATGACTCTGGAGGCAAGATCCGTGCATTTCATGATTGGCTGACATTGTTATGACTGGAGGCAAGATAAATGCATACCATGAGTGACTGACATTGTTATGACTCTGGAGGCAAAATCCATATATATCATGATTGGCTGACATTGTTATGAGTGGAGGCAAGATCAATGCCTATCATGATTGGCTGACATTTTTATGACTCTGGAGGCAAGATCCATGCATTTCATGCTTGGCTGACATTGTTATGACTGGAGGCAAGATCCATGCCTATCATGATTGGCTGACATTGTTATGACTGGAGGCAAGATACATGCCTATCATGATTGGCTGACATTGTTATGACTGGAGGCAAGATCCATGCATATCATGATTGGCTGACATTGTTATGACTCTGGAGGCAAGAACCATGCATATCATGATTGACTGACACTGTTATGACTTTGGAGGCAAGATCCATGCCTATCATGATTGACTGACATAGTTATCACTCTGGAGGCAAGATCCATGCATATTATGATTGGCTGACATTGTTATGACTCTGGAGGCAAGAACCATGCATATCATGATTGACTGACACTGTTATGACTTTGGAGGCAAGATCCATGCCTATCATGATTGACTGACATAGTTATCACTCTGGAGGCAAGATCCATGCATATTATGATTGGCTGACATTGTTATGACTGGAGGCAAGATCCATGCATATCATGATTGGCTGACATTGTTATGGTTCTGGAGGCAAGATCCATGCATACATGTATCATGATTGGCTGACATTGTTTTGACTGGAGGCAAGATTTCCCATCAGATTTTTTTTCAAATCTGTCATATATACATTTTATCATCATGATCTTGAATGGTTCAGTAATGAGTGAGGGCCATGAATATTATTGAGGTGATCTTACATGTAATTGGCTGAGCTTGTTACCACTCTGCAGTCTGATTCAAGTTTGATAAAACATTGAGTATATGCTTATATCTTCAAGACCTTGTATAAGTTTGATAATGAGTGACATGAACACATATTGATGGTATGATCTTGCGTCTGATTGGCTGAGTGTGTTATCATGCTGGAGCCATATTTCTCATCCAATTTTGATGATACAAATATTGCCTCACATTGTCACGATCTTTGACTGTTTTTATAATTTGTAAGATTCATGCATATGAATGATGAAATGAAATCAAGTATCGGATTGATTGAGCTTGTTGTGACTCTGGAAGCCATATTTGTGACCTGATTTTGATCAAACCTGGGATACAAGTTTCTGTCATCAATATCTAGGACTGATTCATTTAGTAGAAATATTGATGCATGTTAATGGACTGAACTTGCATCTGACTGACTGGGTTTCTTACCATATTTTGTATTGGCATGGTTAATTATTATGAAGGTCTCGGATGATTTGATTATGAGGCAAGACTGTGCATGTTAATTATGCCTTAATCTTTAGAAAGAATTTATTTTTATCATGACGTAGCGAAATAGATAAAATCAGTGTGATGTGAAGGTTTGGAGCTTGTTTACATATAATGTTTTCTTTACCACGACATAATGCTGCTTAGTGAAAGCCAAGTAAATGATATCAGGTCAATTTGGACATCTTGTTTTAATTTTTTCAGGGGAAAGTTGGATTCAAAAATGCAAAGAAAGGTACAAATATAGCTGGTCAAGCTGTTGCAGCAACAATTGCAGAGGTAAATATTATGAACGTGTAATAATAATTTTGTCTGTTCCATATCCATTACGATCTGTTACAATCACTAGACAGTATCTCATATTTGCTCAGAATTTCTGTGTAGTTTGCCTGTCTGAAGCACTTTTTGTCTCACCTGCATTGAATGTAACAAAAGTTACATAGCAGTTCCCATAGACAAATGCAGTCTGTACCCATAGACAATAAAAGTCTTTAGCAATAGACAATACAAGTCTATACCCATGGACAGTACCAATCTATACCCATAGACAATACCAGTATGTACCCATAGACCATACCAGTATATACCCATTGACAATACAGGTATATACCCACATACAATACCAGTCTATACCCATTGACAATACCAGTCTATACCTATAGACAATACCAGTCTGTACCCATAGACCATACTAGTATATACCCATTGACAAATCTGGTATATACCCATAGACCATACCAGTCTATACCCATTGACAATGCCAGTCTCTACCCATAGACCATACCAGTATATACCCATTGACAATACTGTTATATACCCATAGACAATGCCAGTCTATATCCTTTGACAACACCAGTCTATACCCATAGACAATACCAGTCTATACCAGACATAGCTCACTGCTCCGGTGGTCTAGTGGTTAGAGCGTCCACCTCAGATGCGGGAGGTCGTGGGTTTGATCCCTGGCCGATTCATACCAAAGTACTAACAACTGCCTTGCTTGGCACTCAGCATTAAGAGGCTAGTGTTAGGACTGGTTGGCCTGGTGTCAGGATAATGTGACTGGGTGGGACATCGTGCTATATGTCTGTGGTATGATGCTGCAGTGCTAGACATCACTGTAAACTGCCACACTGCAGACATAATAGTGGTATGACTGAAAATTGTTAAAGCTACATTAAAAATCTAAATCACACACACCCAGACATAGCTCACCTAGCCTTGACCACATTGGCTCAAGTGGGTGACCTGTTTAGCATACATCTCAAAAGATCTGAGGTGCCTTATGAAAATTTAGGCTCATGAGACTAGAACTATCTCAGCATGCCTTGCTTTCTAATCCAGCAGCTTAATTTGCAACATAGTATCTTGGAAGAGTTAATTCGCATATATACTGTTTTTAGCATCTACATTGTATATAGCCAGGAAGACAATTTTATCATCATTTCAGGAGAACTTAAAGTTAATTTCTGTTGTTAATGTGGTCATATAAGTATTCTTGGAGAAACAGAATTTATGAAGAAAGTTCTTTTATATGGGTAATTTGTTAGAACTGTGTGAAAGGGCTTATATTCTGTTTCCATGGATGCATTATATATTGTTTTTCAATTTATCACATATAAGCAGAGGAATGGATTAAAATGTCCAAGGTCAAAGTGATAGACTGTTCATTCATGTGTTGAGATGCAGTAACATTGTTCTAGATGAAATGATGCATTTTAAGGGTTTTATTTATTGAATAACTTATTTCTTGAAAACTCATTGCAACAATGCTTTATAAACTTGGATTACATTCCACTCTATCAAAATGCTTCACACATTGTTCACTTTGTCAAACACAGGCACACTACACATTCTAGACTTCATTTTTTTGTCAAACACAGGCACACTACACATTCTAGACTTCATTTTTTTGTCAAACACAGGCACAACACACATTCTAGACTTCATTTTTTGTCTAACACAGGCACACCACACATTCTAGACTTCATTTTTTTGTCAAATACAGGTACAACACACATTCTAGACTTCATTTTTTTGTCAAACACAGGCACAACACACATTCTAGACTTTCATTTTTTTGTCAAACACAGGCACAACACACATTCTAGACTTCATTTTTTGTCTAACACAGGCACACCACACATTCTAGACTTCATTTTTTTGTCAAACACAGGCACAACACACATTCTAGACTTCATTTTTTGTCAAACACAGGCACAACACACTTTCTAGACTTCATTTTTTGTCTAACACAGGCACACCACACATTCTAGACTTCATTTTTTGTCTAACACAGGCACACCACACATTCTAGACTTCATTTTTTGTCTAACACAGGCACACCACACATTCTAGACTTCATTTTTTGTCTAACACAGGCACACCACACTTTCTAGACTTCATTTGTTTTGTCTAACACAGGCACACCACACTTTCTAGATTTCTAGTATTTTAATAAGACACAGGCACAACATACTTTCTAGACTTATAGTTTTTTTTGTAAGACACAGACATAACACACTTTCTACATTTCTAGTTTTTTATACGACACGGGTACAACACACTTTCTAGATTTCAATTTTTTTAAATAAGACACAGACACAACACACATGTTGACTTCTAGTTCTTTTTATAAGACACAACTACAACACACTTTCTAGATTTCTAATTTTTTTTTTTTTGTCAGTACTTGATTCTCACAAACATGGTATTTGTATTCTTCTTTTCAGAAAGCATTGCAAGAAGGTGTTAAAACTGTTAGGGTGGCTCTTGAAGGCATTGGACCTGGAAGACTGGTATGTACATAAATATATCATTAAAAGATGTCAGCCAGTTAATGTGTTGCCTTTGATGAATTTTCTGCCAGTGTTTATTACAAATTTCTTAATTTGTTGTCAAACTTATTTTATATTGCAAACATTTTGCCAAGATTTGTTCTCATTGAAAACACTATTTTATCTTTGTAGATAGATATTCATGCTTTATGGTACAACATGTCTTTGTAGATAGATATTCATGCTTTAAGGTACAACATGTCTTTGTAGATAGATATTCATGCTTTAAGGTACAACATGTCTTTTTAGATAGATATTCATGCTTTAAGGTACAACATGTCTTTGTAGATAGATATTCATGCTTTAAGGTACAACATGTCTTTGTAGATAGATATTCATGCTTTAAGGTACAACATGTCTTTGTAGATGGATATTCATGCTTTAAGGTACAACATGTCTGTTTTGTCTTATTTGATTCAAGAGATTTAAATTGTTCATTATTTTTACCCTATACTTGATGAATTAGTTCTGTCTTTACTGCATGTTTCTGAAACCCCATTTTCAGATTTTGAAGAATCTGGAGTAAATATAAGAATTTAGTGAGGCTGCATAATCTCAGTTTCCAATAATAGAATTATAGCCCCGTATGAACCTTGCATAAGCGTATATACTTGCTTATAAGTTGAGTCAAACTGTAAACAACAAAGATCCTGATAAGCAAAGCATAATGCACATGCAGATCAGGGTCTATGTTGTTTGTTCTACAGAATACTCAAAACAAACTGCACAGACCCAGATCTTCTGGCACATTATGCGATGGCAGATCTGGGTTTGTGCAGTTTGCTAGTGGACTTGCCTTCTTGAGACTTACAAAAATGGTACTAACAGCTACCTCGCTTGGCGCTCAGCATTAAGAGGTTAGTGTTAGGACTGGTCAGCCTGGTGTCCGGATAATGTCAGGATAATGTGACTGGGTGAGACATCATGCTACATACCTGCGGCATGATGCTCCAGTGCTAGACCTCACTATAACTGTCACACTGCAGACATCATCGTAGTGATATGACTGAAACATTGTTAAAGCTACGTTAAAAATCCAAATCACACACACACACACACACACTCATCATTCTTTGAAATTTATAATCAAAGTATTTTCTTTAAGTTGTCTAAAGTGACAACAACTTTCCATTTCTTTTGGCAAAAATTTTGTCATCTGCTATATGTTTAGTGTATGCATTCATTTGTTTTGCAATCAAAAATATTTGCATTCACTCTTGGTGACCCAAAAGATTGGCTTCATTTCATCAGTTACAGTAGTATTTGATGGTTTTGTAACAGGTTCCATTTGGTAACTGGTGGCAAGTGACTAAGTATTTAATTCCTTCACAGTCTGTACATGGTATTGTGCCCTGCAAATGCATTTACTTAATTATCTCTTCTCCTCTCATTCTGTTTTAATTTTTAGGTCTTCTGCTCTTTATTTAGGTCTTCTAATCCTGGAATTTTCTCATCTTACAGGCTGGTGTTAAGAGTCTAGCAATGTCTGGGCTAAATGTGGTAGCAATTTGTGACAGGACTCAAACATGGACAGGAAAGCGACCAAGAAAACAGAGAAGGCTATAATGTACACGTTGTTCGTTTAATGTTATTCTGACAGAGAGAAACATGTGAAACATGTTCATATAAAGCATGAATGAGAGGGTTTAAGGTATACTTTATTGACCTCTGTATTGTATGCACCCTTCTTCCGAAGCAGTGATCTAGATCAGACGATATGCTGGTAAATTAGGTCTTAAATGTTTATTTAAAATATGATTAGAACTTCAGGATAATTTCTTGTCAAATGATTTTAAAAATTGAAATCTTTACATGGGTGTGTGTCCATGTAATCCAAAATCAGTAAATGATTTATGGATTGATGTACATTTTCTTGCAATACTTTTAGTTGAATATCTATCTATATGTAAGGATCATTATGTAAGCAAGGGTCATTATGTAAGTAAGGGTCATTCTATAGTTAGAGTCATTCTGTAGGTAAGGGTCATTCTACAGGTAAGTGTCATTCAGTAGGTAAGGGTCATTCTGTAAATAAGGGTCATTGTATAGGTAAGGGTCATTTCATTGAAAAAGCATAGGGATAAGTACATTATCACCAATTGTTCATAATTAATAGCTGAAAGAGTACTTAAAAATTCGCCACATTTGCAGACAGATGTCACAACAGAACCATTTTATATCAGATTTCCCAGAGTTCATAATGCTACATCTTGCTAAAAATTGATATGATATTGATGACATAATGTAATGATGACATCATTTTGAACTATGCATTAAGCATTGATTTTACATCAGCAGACTTCCTTTAGGTTTCCAAGGGCAGATGGTGTCTATGCTTTTTGCTTATTGGTGTGCATTTCATTCATACACTAAACTAACTAGGATTTTAATCCCCAAGCAGTGGAAAGAATGTGTTTGATACAGCATAGGATGAGACATATTCATATGCCAAATCAAGTGAGTTCTTTCCCCTGACTCAGTACAGTGTGAATAAAATTTAAATTGAATTAGGATTTATGAAAGTTTCATTTTCATGCATTTGAAAGATATTTACATGTGGACCTCAATGATATACCTAATTATTTTCAATCTGATTGTGCAATATGGGAATACAGATTGAACATCTGCATTAAATGGTTGATCAACTTTGATTAAATGGGTATGTAATAAAAATAAATACAGTACAGGTCATATTGGATGCAAACTTTCACGCAATTCCCTCTTGTCATAATAGAAGAAAGTGATGGGGGAATAGGAAGTAGTGAGTTAGAGGTCAAATTTTGTTAAAGCAAAATAAGATTATCAATTACTTTTGTTTTGCTAGCATTGTAAGTTAATTAACATTGAAATACATCAAACATTATACAAATATTAGAAACTTACTTCTTGAGTTTGCAAAACTGCAGAATAACTTTGTAAATAATATTGGATGGCTATCAGAAAAAATAATAATTTGTATAATGTTTATCACATTTGCTGACTAATATTGATCAGTGGTAAATAATTTCATTCGACTAAATTTTCTAGCCAAATATTGGATTTTTATTTCATCATATTCTTTGTTCTTGAAACTTCTAACAATAAAGTGTAGTGTACTTGGGTTTGGTTTTGAAAAAGTTCATGATTTAACTCACATTGGCATGGTTGGAATCATCAGAAACTACTAAAGTAATGCAAAAGTTGACTTCAAGCAATGTTTCTACTGTGTTATGCTTATAAAAATAGTTACATAATTGAAAACAATGCAAGATTCATTGTTTTATGCAGAATAAAATGGTTTCCCTTTTTGGAAATGGGAGGGGCAAGCATGAAATTAACTTTGCTTTCATGGGGTGTGTGAAGCGAAATGAAATTTGGTGGGGTTAGATACAGTAGGGTTCACATTCTTGAAGAAATGATTGATACACACATTTCACTCAATAAAAGGATGTTCTTAGTTTGTTTTCTACACAAAACTACAGACATGCCAACCATTCCAGATTATGTTGAATTTTTATAACTATTCAGTGAAAATTCTGCATTCTGAGTTGATGACATTAGGAATATCAATATTGTGATACAGTTTTGAACACAAGATTTCTAAGTAGACACAAACAGGGAAATAAGCAATTCATCACCAGTAATATTAACTGACACATAAAGTTTCTCAGTGGGAAAAACAAAATACAGATTACAGTAAACCAGTTGACTGGATTGTAAATATTAGGTGAAATTTGGTTGCAGAGATGAAGAGAACATTTTTTAAAAATAATTCTTGGGGAAAACTAATGTTTTGGTCATTGTTCTGGCCAAAAATGTTGAAGGAATTCAAGATCCTGGAATTGGACAAATGGATGCACTATTTATTGTTGTCAAGCCGACGTTTGTGGGAAGTTATTCATAGCATTCACTTTTCTGATGGCATCAGTTATGTCAATGTCAACAATTTATTAAAGTTTCTTTTACAGGTTTTTCATTTGCATCATTATACCTGTAATCTTTATGAAGCTATGACATTTCATTCTACAATGTGCTTGCTCACCCCTATGGTCTTGAGGTCAAGGGCAGTCAGAGAGAATCTGCAGTCAGGTTTTGATTAAAGATTTATTTCCTAAACCCCTTAATGGATTTTGTTCATACTGGGGATAAGTAGTTATGGAACTTAGATAATTGAATCATTGACATGCACAGTTGCATTTTTGACCTTCGGATCAAGTGCATTAGTTTTGCATTAAGATTTAGGTGAATGTTTTTCAATCATTTGCTAACACCTTTGATGGATTTTCTTCATCTGTGGGATAAACTAGAAGACATGCACTCACACCTCTTTGATCTTCTGGTCAAGGTTACAGTTGTAGGAAATTTGATATAGGTTTTGGTCAAAAATTTGAGTTAAGGTTTTATTTATTATAATAAATTGGCAGCAAAATTTTATTTACATTACTCCATTCTGTCCCTTGGGCCAGATGATGATTAAAAGAGACACCACTAAATCGTTAATTATTCATCGTTTCATCTTATGGATTATACCATTTCATAATTAAGCTACACAACAGTTAAAATGTTTTCACCTCCACGGAAAAAAATATGTATTCCACAAATAGTGAAAAATAGATTGGAGTACACCAAAAATTGGCCTTGCATTCAGCCATCAAACATCGATGAAAAATATGCTTTTTTTACATTAGTATGGCACAAATTTTAGAACTGGGAATGTGCACAGAGGTTCATATCGTTGATTACAATTTATCTGTCATACATGTACTATATAATAATATTATTGTGTAATACATGTATGACAGATAAAGTGTAAGGAACAATACAAGCCCCTATGGGCATGTAGCAGAATGATGTGAAAAAGCACACAGCTTGTAAAAAGCACACAGATATTGGAAAAATGAAGATCACCCAGCAGATTTCAGCTCTGGAGTATTTTCAGCCACCTACTCAAGTTATGAAGCTACCATGCTGAAGCATTGTTTGTGAGTTTTCTTCTTGAACATAACGGTTGGAGATCAGTAACATTGAAAGAGTATTTCCCATTATAAGGAAAAATAAGACAAACTTTAATGCCTCCTTAGGTGCTGAAAATTGCAACAACTTTCGTCACCAAGATTAAACAGAAGGCAAGAAGCCTGAACTATTTTAAAACAAATTTACCATTTGAGGAAGTTCAAGTCTGCCACAGCATCATATAATGACAAATACCGTGAAGTTTGTGTATATCAGTCATTTTGGCTGCAAGTAAATATGTACTTGTTATCACTGTAAATAATATGTTTTAGTTTGTTTTTGATATTTTCATATAATGCAGTACTGACCATCAAAGGGGATGGAGCTAGTGTCCTGGTATAATATTTCACTAATTGTGTTCAAATTCACTAATTTTTATCCCTCTTTTCGTTAATTACAAGTTTGGAAGGTTAACAGCTCTGGATGCAGGAAGTCATGGGTTCGAACCCTGACTGAGTCGTACCAAAGACTTTTAAAAATGGTACTAACAGCTGCCTCGCTTGGTGCTCAGCATTAAGAGGTTTGTGTTAGGACTGGTTGGCCAGGTGTCCGGATAATTCGACTAAGTGGGATGTGATGCTACATGTCTCTGGCATGATGCCCGAGTGCTAGACATCACTATAAACTGCCACACTTCAGACATCGTCGCAGTATGACTGACAAATTTTCAAAACTACATTAAAATTCAAAATCACACACACACTCACTATTTGGAATACTCTGTCTGAAGTAACTTACATCTGACTCTTCTCCATCTTGTGACCCATGTCCTGAACAGGTGCAGCAACCAATCATGTGACTGCATTGATAGAGATTCGATGATTGCATCAATTTTGTAAGTTTCCTCCTAACAAGTCTTTCAATTTTGGAGAAAGCCAGAAGTTACAAGGGGTTGTATGATGGTTGATTTAGAGTTTCAAGTCTATGTAAGGTCTGCATTACAAAAACTGCATTACATAAATTATATCCAATTACTATGGCATAATATTGTCAATCACAGTGTTTTTTTTTCTGGTGCAGTGTGGTTCAGAATTACTTCTTATGTGTTTAAGAATATAATGGATATAATCTTTCCATGGAAAGACATGTTTTATGGGTAATGGTGAATCTGTATGATCCCTTGCACTGTTTTGTCTTTTACTGTTGGGTTCAAAGTAGTGTTTCCTCGTTTTATTGCATGACTTGTAATGATCTTAAGAAACTATATTCTTTTGCTTTTTTATTCCTGTATAATAATTCCCTGCAGATCTTTGCTCATAAATCCATTTGTTCTTTATTAAGCAATATGGGCACCCAGCAGATACAAACCCTGTGCATTCCAAATTTCTTCGTCAGAATTTCCTCAGCAGTAATATATGAAGTGTCTAAATTGTTACCTCTCAGACAATAAAATGTCTGCCTTCCTTCAAATATGCCTCTATGGAATCAACTATTTTTTTTGGAAAGATATGTCCATGGTCTTCCTTTTTCTTCCATCATCTTTAACAATCTCCCAGCCATCACTAAACATCATCCCTCTACTGGTTCCAGATTTAGCAAATACTTTAGGTTGACAAACAGCATCCAAATCTGTTTTTATCTGGATTTTTAAATAAAATTGTATAATCAATGTTCAAAAATGGATTCATTGGCCATTTTTCCACCATGACTACATATATAATGTAGGAAAAGATGATACCATGAAGCCTGTGACATCATCAGCTTGAATATGACATTGTGTCCTAAATTGGGACATTCTCAGTTGTATCCCAGTGCATTGTATGACACTGGCTGGCTTTGTTTAGAAGATGATGCATGCAGAACACATGGAAGAAATTTCATTAAGGGTATCAGGCAGATCTTAGATCCACAGTTGATTTGAAGACATTAAAAATGATAAAAGTCTATTTGTTTCTTTTCAGGTTGATTAAAAAGTGGAATGGTGTCCTGATTCAGCAGTCCAAATATTGTTTGCTTTCCCAAGAAAGGAGCTACACATACAAATTTTTAAGACTCACTTTTCTTGTTTTAATATTGCTGTAAATGACAATATTTGTATCACTGATAAATAAGTAGGCATACTGGATTTCATATAAATATTTAAATATATTAAATATTTTTGTTTTTCTTTTATGTGATTCATTGTTTTGTGGGTTAAGCACAGTGTTTCAACACATGATAGGCTAAACATGATGGCCAGTATATTTGGTGCAAAGAAGAATCATTGAAAATTCTGGAAAGAACCACAGACTCATGTAAGCTTCTTGCTCTCACATACCCATGTTAGCTTAACAAGGCTCAAACCTGCATCAAAATAGGTGGTTTTCAGAATTCTGTAAAGGCAAGCACCTTAGTCCACTCAGCCAATCAGGGCCACACCTTAGTCCACTCAGTCAATCAGGGCCTCTCTTTGACAGATTTAATGTTGAGTTACAGTAGGGAAAAACTGGAACAAATAATTTATAAGGTACAAACAAAAGATTTTATTATTGCTGGGAATGTATAGCTGCATGAAACATCAATACTATAAGTCAACATCTAAAGTATTTTTTTGAAGCTCAAATGCAGAAATCAGGTGTGAATCATAAGCTGAGTAGATTTATATAATAAAACATTTCTTGATTGTGAATCTAAGGGTCCAAACAAGCAATTTTAATTTATTGTAACTTGAATAATCTCCTTTAATACTGAAATTTAAATTAGGAAACATTTGTTTGAGGGCCTAGGAGTTACACCAAGAGAAACAATATTGTGACATGCATACCTGTCAACATACACATACATAAGATTGGCAACATAGACCCTGATCTGCCATTGCATAAAGTACCACCAGATTAGGATCTATTTGTTTGTCCTACTAATCGCTCCTAACAAACTGCATAGACCCTTATCTGGTACATCATGCAATGGCAGGTTGGAGTCTATACTGTTTGCAGTTGGATCCAACTTTTATTCAGGTACGTATGGTAGTTATTAATGTGTAGATAATCATTGAACGGACGCTTCATGTTCTGACTTCTCTGATGATGAATGGACGATGGAACGTTTCAGGTTTTTTTTCTCAAAAGTGGGATAACTGTCCAATAATGTAACAATCAAGAAAATTACAATTAGCACTTTTTCAGATTATGTTGCAAGTGTTTAGGATTACTTGAACCAAGATTCTGCATAAAACCATGTCCATTTTACATGTATTTTTTAAAATCCTAATTGGGTCACAACTCACATCAGATTAAAAGAACTGAACTCTTCACAGGATGCTGCTGATATAAGGATGTGTACAAAATGTTTAAACATATAAAAAAGATTAAATAAGCCCTTGTTTAGAGTTTATATAGTGACTATATGGTGCCAACTAAACTTAAATGTAAAATATATAAAAATGAAAATATGCACAAAAATTCTAAATAAACCCCTTCAAAATAAATAAAAGCATCCAATACAGCAAGATGTAATATAAAGGATAAATATGTTAAAATTCTGTTAAAATGCATAAAAGATAACAGGAACACAAGTAAAATCCTTAAAACATCAGTAATAAATTTTTGATTATTTTATTTCTTTAAAAAATAATTAGTACTGTTTAGCCAAGGGGAAAAAAATGTTGATAATTCAATTTTACTTTAACAATCCAAAAATTTGGCTTCAATAGACAGCCATAACAAGAAATATCATCCTCCAGCATATCAGGTGTTGTACTTGGTGGAAACATGTCAGCCTGTCACACAAAAAATCCAAGATTTAATCCCACTAAGCATTTTTATTCTTTTTTTCTTTTAATGAATGCTTTGTTATCATAAATTAAGAAAGAATGCTGTGTAAACGGTTGAGTTGAATAGATAAACCTGGGCTAAATTCTGCTGCTGTAAATGTAATATTTCAAGCCCAACTAAAGGATACACCAGTGGGCAACTATATACCTACAGTTACTCATCTAAACATGACGGAAAGGATAAAAATATTCAGTGGGAAGTTGGAGAAAAAATAACTTAACACAGAAATGAGAGGCAATGAATAGACCAATCAGTATCATGTTAACTGGTCAAGAAACTGAGGCATTCAATAACAGAGACTTAATAGACTTGGATTATCATCATAAAGAAAAGTAAGACACTTTCAAGGTATACTTTCACTAAAAAGGACTCGGAGATCACTGGAGCGAATGGATAAAAATTATAATTACCATCAGTTACATCAAAATCGTCCAGAAACCAGGATGTGTATAGTGGCAGGATATGGAAGTATGATGCAAACCCATTGGAGGTAGCAGCAGAGAGGGTGAACAGACCACTTGCTGAAAGGTCCATTTATGAAAAATAAAGCTTCCTACAGAAATGAAAAATATAAGGTCAATAACGTCAAACCAAAGCCTCTAACCGAAACCAAGAGTTTCTCTAATTAGGTTAGATTTTTTGTTACTTCATTTTTGTTGTTTGTGTTTTTCTAAATTTTAATGCTTGTTTTTGTTTACCTGTCAGACACTCATTTTTGGTTGCACCCTCTCTGCTGCTGTCTTTTTTATCCAAATATTTTATCAAGACCTATACTATATCGTGATTAAGGAACATGTAAATTTATAATGATAAATCTGTGTGGGGTAGCTTGTGCTTTTGAAATGAAAATTTTGAACTTAATCATGTCCATGTCCCCTGAACACCAAGTCAGATGAATATTTCACAGAGTATGTGTATCAACTCCATTAAACACAACTAAAATATTACAGTTATCTCTGATGATCACTTTAATTATTTGTGTATATTGCTGAGTAATATATATATAGCATCTTTATTTTTATGTCTGCCTCAAGAAACTATCCGAACTGGATTTGATTTTTTGTCCAGCATCACATCATTGTAAACTGCGAGATTATTAATAAATCCATCGAGGTGATCTACAGATGGGCTTCATCAATATCGAATCAATAATATCATTGCCATCTTCGTTCAACAATTTTGCATTTTCATTAAAAAATTTCTAGCACATCGTAGCATCTCTGATCATCTACGGATGGTGCCACTAAATATAACTTATCCCACTTGAGCCATCTCATTATCAGATTAAGCAGTAATTGTGTTTTACCTGATCCAGATGGACCTGTTATTATCATTCTGATGGAATTCAGTAGTGCTGATATATGTTTTACTGGTTCTTGCTTTTGTGTCTCTGAGAAATCAATGACATTCAGGTTGTACAGCTATAATACAAAATATGAGCACCTACTCCCACAAGTGGATTAACAACAAAAAATAAAAAACTTGCACTTACAGGTAAGTGTGTAAAATCTGGTACAAAAAAATATAAATTTATCTCCCTCACACAGTCAGGACACAAAGTGTCTGGTGGTGATATAGCCGCATCATTAGGAAAATTACCAGGAGTTCCATGGGCTAAGTATCCAGGAGAAAAACATCTTCCTGGATATAATTATTGTGGTCCTGGAACTTGACTTGATATCCAACTTGATGAGCGAGATCAACCAAGACCTGGAGAGTATCCAATAAACGCAACTGAGCAAGCATGTCATGTTCATGATGTAGTATATAAAAATAAGGATTTACAACAATGACATATTGCAGATGTGAAGTTTATTCACTCATTAAATTCCATTTTGAAAAAAATCTTTCAGAGAATCATTAGCTAATTGGTTGATAAGATCTGCGATGAAAGGTAAACTAGTATTAGGGCCGGTAATTAATCAACCGTTTATTCTTATTATAATGGAATTGATTTGTTATAGCCCAAGAGGATATTGGAGGTGTAGAGCAGCGATTAGTAAACTTGCTGATGCAGCAAATGTTACTTGTTCTGTTGCTGCAAATTTGTTAGCAGGACAGGCAATATGGCAAATTTTATTACCACCACCAAAACAAATTCAGATGCACATTTTAATGCCAGCACTCCTAATGAAGTTCATCAAGCAGATATTTTATTTTTACCACATGATACTATTAAAATTGGAAGATGTCAATCAACATACAAATATGCGTTGACTGTCGTTGATGTTGCAAGTAGTTATAAGGAAGCAGATCCATTAACAACTAAAACAGCAACTGAAATTTCTTCTGCTCTTGAATGAATTTATCAATGAGAACACTTGCTATGGCCACAACTATTACAGGTTGATCCTAGCATGGAATTTCTTGGTGCAGTATCTGATAAAACATAATGTCAAAATTAGATGACATACCGCAATTCATCGCGATCAGGCAATTGTTGAACAATTAAATCGAACACTTGGCTGAACGGTTATTTGGATATCAATATGTGAAGAAAATAATTCAGAAAGATATGAGATCTTGCAAATGGATTGCAAAATTACCAAGTGTGATAGCTGCGTTAAATAATGAAATTACTAGTGCGATTTCTATGAAACTTACCAATGCAATCGCAAAAAAACATGCCAATACAACATGACTTTTCAAAACAACCAGCACTAGGTAATGTTATCTTCGGTAATGTTACTGGAAGATATTTATATGAACCTTGTGAACTTGAAGGTGGTAAAAAAAGAGCCACTGATCCTATTTGGAGTATCACAACACATAAAATTTCTAGCAAGGTAAGATCCACGGGTAGAACCACAATCTACAGACTAGATTCAACTGCTCATCAACATGGATTTGTATATGAACAATTACAAGTAATTCCTGAAGACACACAATTACCAACTGCATTCACTTTTGTAAACTAGCACCTTGATGTTGATTACATTCAAGACAGGTCAGCATCACGTGTGTGACCAAGACAACTATTAATTCTGTCTACAGTAAATTGTCTTGGATTATTATTTGAACACTGCTTCAACATTACTGTGTTACAGCTTGCACAATGATTATTTTGCTGTTGTTTCAGCATCATGATAAATACAACATCGAGATTAAAGTCACGTATGTTTTTGATACATTGTATTTGTCACTGTTTATAACTAACCAATTTTTTTCATACTATATCATAGCTATTGTCAGCAGCAGTCTGATTATCATTTTTTGTGGTCTATGACAATTCTCCATGACTAAGATATACTTCTAACTCGAGACACTGCAAGATAAAATAAGTTTGACCATTCGATACGATCATTGACAAGCCAAACATTTGTATCGGAGGTGGTTAATTCTTGTGATGAATGAATCGTCATTGCTTATCCTAGCATCCATGGAGCTTTGTCCATAGTTAACACGCTCTCAACAACACTGACAGGAACTAAATAAATATCATTTAATACAAGATTTTGTTTCCTTGACTCTGTCAAGGAGCCAGATATATCAATGTTGATATTTCGTCGGCCTGTATCTGCTGGTTGATAACACAGTGGTACCGGTAGATTTGAAAAATATTCTTTATATAACAAAAATAATTGTTGTTGAAGTGTATTACGAACTATCATTCTACTTGCCACTATCAAATCATTTGGTCTCCATAAATTCCAAAACTTGAATTATAGGAATTTCTGAAATTATCTCATCATTATTTCACATTGAACTTTATTTGGATGTAATATGATTATTTTCTTAAACTCTTTTAATTCTGGATCAAGTGCTCTATGATCATCAGTTATTTCTTAATAATAATCTGCAAGTTTTTCAGCTATTTTTGTGCAGACAATCCAACAAAAGGCAGTTGACCATGATCGCCACACATTATTACAACAGTATTTTTTATCAATAACCAATCAAGAAATATAAACAGTCTTATTTCTGGTCGCAGGCTCAAGTGCCGATATGTAGTTGTTGTAGCAATCCATTATTATTTTATTGACATAAAATGAATCTGTAGTGACTCTGATTGCAAACTCAGAAACTCTTTTTATCATTGATAATAGATTTATCAAAACGTATGCAAGCATTTATGATCTTAAATGAGTAAACTGCGGTGACTCACCATCAATATAACTCACAATTGTACCTAATTTACTTCTGTCTGATAAATTAACATTACTTCGACTTATAAATGTGTTTCTATTCATTGTATCAGCACTTATAAAATGGAGTTCAGCATCATCTATAATTAATCTTGTACAGTGTTGTTTATGATCACATGATTCTCCTTGGGTGAATTTACTGATTATTTTTCTGCCAAGATCATTTGCAATTTTATTCTCAAAATCAGTTATGTCAGGATTTTCATCATCAGAATATTTCTTTTGTTGTGGTAACCAAATTTCTTTCTGCAGACGATCTGATATAATTGCTTCACTTACTGTCAGAAATATTATAATTTTTACATAAATCATATATCGTAATAATACTATTGGTACCCAACTTTATTCTGAAAAGTGTTTACCAAAACAGACACAACAAATCGAATGAAGACCTTTAGCAACTCGAATGACTCTATACAGGTGAATCCAGTCAAGTTAAAATCTGGTAAAGATCCATTTATCGCAACTCTGGTCATTTCGTGCATTGAATGTCCAAATCTCTTAAAATATTCTGAACATTCATCCATTCCAAGAAAACTTACAGGATAACATGCAACCATATCAACCAAGGTAACATCTTTTTGATCGTATTTACTCTTCCACAATCCACTGTGTCCATATTCTATACAACTATGTTGTGTTTCAAGAAATTCTAATTGTGGTGGTTTCCATGAATTTTCTGAGCAAAATGAGCCGCGACTGACAGAATGGCAAAACAATCAGTAATTGTTCAACATCTTCATTGGTATATTTCATCGCAAGAATTTTCATTTGTATACGAAGAGATTCTCTATGATATATTTCACCATTAGTCCATGCAAACTGATAAAACTTACTTTTTTCTTCAATACAGATACTTCCATCTGGTCTAATCAATTCATCATCGTTTTCAGAACTCTGAAATAACCATACTGATACAGGATTGTTCTTGCTTATTTCATTAATAAAATCAAATATATCTCCTTCGTAAAATTTAACAATTCGATTTTGTGGAAATATTGTTACTGCATTAGTCCACACGTGCATTATGATCAATAATATTTATCGGAGCTCCTTTGATTTATATTTTGATTCATACAAAATCTCTCCAGTTATTGTTTTTACTATTATTGGAAATTTTTATTTCTTTCCTAGCTCAGTGATGTACTTGATAGACGCTCCGGTATTTTTTAACTATTTCTGCCAACTCATTTATTTTTTTATGTCATAGATCTGTTAAACCATTTCCACGTATCGCACTTGTAAAGTGTTCTGTTGCTTGTTTGGCTGCACAATTTATTTACGAAAATTTCATTGGTTTTAGATCATGAATGCTGGGTTTATCATTCATTGAATATATTACATAAATACCATGGTTACATGATATGCTCGTTCATAATATGGTTGGTCAATAACAGTCAACATTCTTGGTTTGGAATTTTTATTAAATAAGACGAATTTTTCATTATGAAGGACAGGGTCGTGTTTGTCAAGGAGAATCCAAATATTATTGTCCATTTCTGCTAATGCAATAACTTTTACTTAAAAAAGTATCTTTGATCATCAAGATAATTAATAATCATTGCCGCTCGTTGGTCATTCCTTGCAGCATTGATGACTTCGTTATTACACCTGATTATAAACGTTGACCACACATGAGATGCATCACCTTTGCGAAATTCTTTCCTGCCGTCATGAATACTTTTAATCAGATGTTTTGTCGGATTAATGAGAACTCGCCTCTGTAAGTCAGGGGTTCTTCTGTCAAGATGAAATCTAGATTCAGAGGGCTTAATCTTAATCGTGGATAATATCTCAAACTGATCCATATGATAATTAAAGCAAATATTTAAATTGAATAGTGGGTATGGGGAAAAGCCTGCCAGTAGCTTCTCATTGGTCGGTGGTTCTTCCCTGGGTTTTCTAGGGTTCTTCCTCCACCAGTTATACTGGCCGCCATGTATAGCATATCTTATGCTGAAAAATGGCATTAAACCCTAGAACAACAACATCAAACAAAGAATAAATACAAATGGCTTTTGATAGGTTCTATAACTCCCTGTAACAAAGCTTGTGTAAGCGAATTCTTTGTACTTCACTTACAAAGTGTGTGAAGAGGGAGTTTAAGACCAAAACCGTGTTTGAAATGTGGTGTTGGGGTTAGCGGAAAATGCAGTTGTCTGTGCAATGTGGAGGTAAAAAATACAGAGAGCTGAAAAGTTAATATGATTATAAAAAAATAACCGACAATAATGACAAGGTTATAAAAAAATGATGAAAAAGATTATCTCGCCAGATTTTCAAATACTTATTTAGACAAATAATATTATTATATAAAATGGAGCAAAATGAATTTGTGAAATATCCTATCATCTAGAATTACGAGGCATCTCGTGATGGTGTAATCATGCACCTTCGGTTAAAAAAATCAGTTGGTAATGTTACTAACGCTGGTAATCTTATGTTCAATACTATGGGGAATACACATTATTCCTGTCATAAATTCGTATACGAGTGTTTCAAAGGATTAATCGAGAAGGGTCTTGTGATCAATCATATTAATGGCCAAAAACTCCTTAATTCCTTGGGTAATTTACGAGCTGTTACTGGTGAACACTGTAAATTTGCAAAAGTTATTAAGTCTGTAAATACAGAAACTGGCGAAGAAATAATATTTCAATCAATGAATACAGCTGGAAAATATTTGATATTAACTCACGTTCGGTGAAACATGTTGTAGATAATATTACCAGATCGACTTTTTCGGAGAAATATAAACAAAAAATAATATCTCATTATTGTTGAAGGAGATGACTCTGTCAAGCTAAGCTCTCTCCCGTAGAGTAATTAAGTAGTTACCTCGCTTGTTACTGCGTGACTAACTAGCGCGATTATTTATTAGTTTTTTTTGTCATCGTCAACTAATTATATGCAATAATTTGACCATCTGTGTGATAATTAGTATCAGTAAAGTAATATAATTTTGTAATAGTTCAAATTATTGAAAGGAAATTTACATCTTTTAATTTCGTCTCCCTTGAGAAAGTCAAAGCAGAAAATCAATCGCCCGCTTTGTAATGCAGTTGTTATTTTTAGATCTATTATACAGAAATACATGTATTATAACACTGACTTAGTCAAAGGCAGAAATATATACAATATATGATTATTTTAATACGATGTGTTCTGGAAAATGGAAATAAATCCACGCCGTGGTTATTATAATGATCATTTTTAGGAATCCAGCATAGGTAACTTTATAATAATTTCTAACATATATCTGTAAGGTTGGAACGTAGCGCAGTGCTAGTGTGTTGCATTCTCATACTCGAGGTCCGACGTTCCAATCCCATGACTTCAAATGACAATGTTTGCGATAATTATTAATTAATAGATGGGGGCGGAAGCCTCATTCTTGAACTTCAGCAAAAAGTACACCTTCCCACCACGTCACCACGTGGTGTGTGATCGTTTGCATTCTACCAGGGTTGATTATAGGGGAAGGTGTGTATGAATCTGTTGAACGTAGAAAATCCCCACCCCCACGTATATGTATTGCGCCGTCCTTACAATTATGATTATATGTTTTGTGCCGTCCATAGAATTAAGTTAATGTTGTGCCGTCCGTAGAATTAAGTTATAGAATTAAGATTATATATGTATCCTCTGAACCTGCTAGAATATCGTTTGGCAAACTAGGGTTCACATGAGTAACACGAGAATTATTATAAAAATTATGTTACAATATATTTATTTGTTATTTGATTTGACTTTGTCAAATATTATTATTATTATGTAATTATTTATGTTTGTTTTTTTTAATAAGATTTTCATTATTTCTAGTACCTATTACCCCATCAAATTGCAAAATCTGACTGATTTGCACAATTACAAGTACCATATACCCCGTAAACTTTGAGAATCAGTGAAGAACAAGGTTATAATATTTATTCTGATAATAACATTTATTCTGATAATAATATTTATTTTGATTCTAGTGATAATATTTTTTTATTCTGATAATATTTTTTATGTAATTTTCTGTTTTCAATGAGATTTTTATTATTTTAGGTATCATTCACCCCATCAAATTATAAAAACTGGATGATTTTCATGATTTTTAGAACTATATGCCTGACATCTGGACTAGAATCAGTATAAAAAATTTCTGTTGTATTTATTTGTTTCTTTACAAATTCAAGGATGAAATTATTATTCTGTGATTTTTTTAATGAGATTTTTTTATTATTTTGAATATTATTTACCCCATCAATTTGATGAAATTGTTTGATAATCTGATTTAATTTGGGTAATATACCCATCGATTTGATGTTAAAATTACTGAACGTAAAATTGTTAATGAAACTAATAATCTGAAATATTATGGGCAATATACCCATGAATTTAGTGAAATTCTGTTATAATATATTCTTTTATTTTTGACTAAGTCAAGGATGAAATTGTTATGTAATTTTGTTTCTTTTTTCGATGAATTTTTTATTGAGTATTATTTTACCCCATCAGTTATAAAATATGAGTGATTTTCATTATTTTAAGTACCATTTACCTGAAATCAGAGCAAGAATCAGTAAAAAAAAATTGTTTTATTTTTTTCCCCCTGATTATGAACCAGGATTGAAAATCACTCACGAATGCGAAGATCTATGATCTTACATACAAATTCAAATTGAGAATTACATTTCGTAAATTAAGTAAATGTCAGGATTGGTCAGTAAGTTTGAAATTTATCCTTCATGATAGCAGATTGTGACATCGCAAATGGACCGGATTCATGGGTTCTTGTATGATCAAATATCCAGGAGGTACTTGGGATGTAAATGTGTATAAAATATTTTCCTGCTGAGCCTAATTTGATTTGTCAAGATCGATTTGATAGCTGCCATCAATTGCATCACATACAAGATTAACAGCAAGTGTTGATGTTATATTTACGATTCTTGGTGAAACATGCCTGACACCACGGTACGGACCATTGTTATATTTGAGAATATTTGCTGGTGGGGCTATTTTTCTCCATGACTCAACAATTCTAGGAAATTATTCATCGATGGTATCGTTGACTCAATTTTTTAGTTCGTCGGTATTAAATCCTGGCAATATAAAATTTAGTAAATCTGCTTCGGTTATTTTATAATGATTGAGAAAAAGTCTATTAGTTGGTAATCTTTGTGCCCCCCACCCCCATCGTTTATTAATACACCACTACCATGTATACGCTCAATATTAATTCGGTTAGCATACTCAAGATCGGATACAATTTGATTTAAATGTACTGTTTCAATAATTTTCCATTTTAGATTGCTATTAGAATACTCGAAAATATAATTTTTTAATAAATTTACTAATATCGTGGATATAGTTATGTGTTCATCTTTAATTTCATTAGCATTTGATCTAAATTCTTCTTCATTAGCAAAAAATTTAACAGGGTTTTCTCGATCACGTTTGTATAGATATTATAATTATAACGAAGATCAGGATTCCACGGTTATTTATGTGACATGCTGGAGTTGTTATAAAAAAAAATTCGCTAATAGTGATATCATCTCGTTTTGGTTCTGGTGGTCCTTGATAAACAGGTGGTATCCTAACAAGCTTCAAATTGATGATTTATATATATTTACAGCATAGTCTAGAGAATTTATTTCTATCGCAGCTGATAATGTTGGTTCGTGAACAGTAATAGCAATTTTGCATTATGTTCTGCCTTGTAATTCATAGTTGATTTGTTCAATTTAATAATTGACTGTGGGAATTCCGACAACTTGCCAATCGGGAGTTCCGTCATCTTTATTCTTATTTGCAAATGCCAGTGAATTATTTCCTGGCAATCCACCAAATTATTTTGATCTAATATTTGACCAATTATGATATACTTTTAATTGTGCTAGTGATATTTCTTTCACTGGAATTGCAGTTGGAAAGTTAACACTAAATTCAAAAATGGCTTAGCTTGCTGATTTTATCGTAGATTTTAATGGAGTTGTATTAACAACAATGTGCTGTAGTAACTCTTTCGGCGTTGATATTATTATTATTATTATTATTATTATTATTATTATTATTATTATTATTCAAATCGGACGTGGATTCTATCACAGTCATTAATTCTTTGTAAACTTTAATCATCTCCGTGAATTCAGTATCTGATATAATTCCATTACTAAGGCCTGATGACATCAACGATGATAATTTAGAAAATGGTCAAGTCGATGTGTGTAATTTTATTATATACTGAAAGAGTTTTGTATTGGTACATGTGCATATTTTTTGTGATGATATTAAGAACACCAGCGATAGTCATTGCAGCTGAAATACATATTGTTACAAGTACTGATGATGTCACTGTTAATGTTGATAGTAATATGCCGGTTCCAGCGCTCACAGCAGACGCCGAATAAACAATTATGTCAACAACAACTATACGTCTGCTATATTTTATATTTTACTGTATACCAGTCAATGATATTTTTTAAAGTTTTGTTTACCATTCAAGTGCTTGATTTCATCAGTAATATGGAACGCTGATTGGGAAGCCCATTATATTTTAAGTAGTTGGTAGTTTAGCAACTAATTCAAGACACTAATAGTACAACACGGGGTTGCCTTTTTTCGGGTTCCACCACAAATGTTTCCTCGTCGTTTTGCTTCAACATCACTAACATATATCCAGAGGATCCAGTTAGTGGATAACGCCATGAAATTGTGGTAGATATCGTAAATGTCGTAGTACCAAGTACTGAGAACCTGTATAACCCGGTAACCTCAGCGCGATGTTTAATAAATTTATTAAGTGGTGACCATAATGTTGATCCATATGATACCGTATATACTACACAGTCGGTAATTTTTTATGTCAGAGAGTTTAATATCAACAACCGCTGGCTTACGAGAAGATTCATGAATGGTTCTATGTGTGTATCTACGAAAATTTGTAAATGTGTTTAGTGAGTAGTATAATCAGACCTAAATCTGGCCATTCCATCATTGATTGTCATTAACGAGTTCATCATGGGAATGTTGCTATCATAGACATATTTCTGCGTTGCAGCGTCATCGCTTGATTCTGGTTCTCCAAGACTAGTAATTTTATTATTAGTCATTGAGAGAACAAGTCATTGTATCAATTGTGGTTAATAAACGATCATTGATCTCAGCTCTGATCATGTAGTTGTTGCTGTCTTGTTTTTACCACATCATCTGATTTTGGTTCTCTCACATTAATAATTGTATATTTACTCATATTGCGATCGCCGTACATAATATCCCCAATTCTTCTGATACGTCCTGCAATTTCTCCCATGATTGATAGAACCGATTCCTCTGATTTTTTAATTTGACCTTTTTTAGTAAATAAAACTAAGTTATCTTCTGTTGCATCTTGAACCCGCAGAATAATATCTGTCAACGGGATATTACTCGTTGTTAATCGTCATTTGTTTATCTTGAAAAACAACTACGTCATTTTGGTCCACATTTGCAAGACTCAAAAGATTAGCGAGTTCATCCTTGACCTCGTCATGGTTTGCATATTTAGGTAAGTCGCCCTGAAGTTTGCCCTGAGTCTTACTCAGAGAAGATCTTCTGTAAATATATACCATTAAACTTACGATCTGTTTAAAACGACATACTATCTAATTGTATACTCGTGCACGACTTTATGAGGTGATGTTATTAATGATGACACAGCGTCAAGTACAGCAATTACTTCACGCCTGCATATTGGCGGATCTGTTATTGTCTGTGTTGCTAATGTTGAATATCAGACTGGAGTGTTTATTGTTTTTGCGTAATTTAAAAATTCTTTTGGCGGAGCCAACCCATACGAATCAAAACAAATAATTCCACGTGGATCAATTGCATATGCCACCCAATGAGTACATGGACCGTATCTTTTATCGAGATTAATAATACCTGTTTCAATTTTGCTTGGTTGTTTTGGTAATTGATCACGCATAAAAACACCTCTGAAATTTTTTAAATTTAATTTTTTTAGCAGTATTAAGTAAATCAAAATTTGACATAGGAAGAATCAGCGAAGTTTCCCTGGAAGTCTCAGGCCTTTTTCAAACCAATGAGGGGTTCATGGTAATCTTAGACCCCTTCCCTTTTTTTAGAAGTCTTTATTCCTGGTCCTGTTGCTTTCTTTAATGTGTTACATGTTTATGCTCGAATAAACAATAACACAGAAAGAGTGAAAGCAACAAGCTTTTTAAAATTTAACAAATAATTTATCTTCCTGGAAAATTCTGTATATTTGAAAAAAGGAGACGAACTTACCGTTTCAAGAACCAGATCCAAAAATGATATAAGAATAATCCACGAATTAAATTGCAAAAGTCCTAGTAATAAATGTTCTAATAATTTCAAGTTCGAATCCTGATGGAAAATCCAAGATGGATGACGATGACGTATGCTGCAGTCAGTACTGTGCTTATCTACAGATCCTTGTAGAAATACAAATAATGGCACTCCGGTGTTGGAAATCCAAATTAAATTTGCAAGCAATGTCTCTCCAAAATCTCCGTGTGAGCATTCCTCAAACTATTTCCAGAGAATAAAGAATTAATTCTTTTGAAATCCAGCTGATCTAAAGAATTATTATAGCTCAAATCTGGCTAAAACAAATTAACTTGACATCAGTATGAAAAGCCCAAACACTGACAAATCTCTCAAAACAAAGATATATTGTATCATAAGACGTAGTTTCGAATTTCCCCCAAGTTGCGAAATCATGGGGGGTCACATGATCATGTTTTTAATACATGCACAGAATATGGCCTTGATTATACCAATGACTTTATTCCCAGAATAAAAATGAAAAAAGTGTTTACTTCTTAACCCACTTACTTCCATCATGACCTTGACAACAACCAGTTATTTGAAAATAAAATAGAACTTTGTTTACTAATTCTGAATCCAGGTTAGAATTTAGATCGACACCTGTTGTTTATAAACTAACAGTCAAGGTCAAACAATTTTCTGAAAAATTATAATCTCTAGTGAATAAATTTACATTACAATAGCATGTAAGACAAATAAAAAATCAGATATACGTAACAAATGTCATACCAGCAGTAGTTCCAACAGCACCACGTGCAGCTGCTTTTGCAACAGCTGGTGCTGCGTCGGCTAATAATGCCGGTATAGCTGCAAGATTTGGAAATATAACACCATTCTTGATTGAATCTTTAATGGCGCTCGAAGAAAAATTAAGTCTAACACCAGTCTTTCATTGTTTGGCATCATTGAAGTGTCTGAGTTGACGTCCTGGCAATGATAGTTTATTTTGACCACCTGTGGTCTGATCTTTTTTTCAGTGATATTTTTATTCCACAGTTGTTTGTTGAATTTGATTGAAGCTTTTTAATCTAACCAGGGTCAGATTGACACTAACATGATGATATGACATTATAAATATCATGAACGATTTAATTATATGTTTTCTACTGAAGCATCAATGACTCTCATTCGTCAACCAACACCTTCAAGTAACATTGTTTTGTCTGAGAGTATAACAGCGATGGCTCTTTAATTAGGAATAGCAGCAGCATCTCTATTTACACGAGATCGAAAATGTATATTAACGATAGATTGTGTAACTAAATCCAGGTGTTCCAGCAAAAAGTAATAGATTGGAAAAAGGTTGTAAAATCTAATTTTGATATTTGTGAACCAGAATCAATATTCTGATCACGCCAAATAACTTCATCAAACGATGATATACATGGACTACATGATTTTGATCAAAATTTAACAATATATCTTCAGATGGTTCTTGATGTCCTCTTATCCTTAAAGAAACCTCAGTAACACCCAGTTTGTTAGATATCTTTACAATATTATTTTGATCGTTTATTCGTACGATATCTTGAAATGTGATGAATATATGTCTTGGTGCAGAAACACCTTGCTGTGATGCTATATGCCATGTGAATAAACCATTGACTATACGTTGAATGATATCTGTAGTCAATGTCAACCATAACAATGTTGATTTACCGCCTTGACCCATGAAAGATAACAATCGTTGTTCTTCGTCTATTGATGGAGTCATCACTGGCATCCACAATGAAAGTTTTGTCAATATTACTGTACCCTCATCAGCTGGACACCAAATTGCATCATTGTCTGTAGCTTTTTTTTACAAGTGTAACGATATGTTTAGCTCCAAAAATAACTTTTCTAACATCTCTACAAAATCCAAAAATATGAGAAAATGGAATTGCACATTAAACTCTTCTACGATCACCTTTTAACACTGATCGACTTACTGAGAATCCTAAACCAAAATTTGGATTAACTCTAATAATCATATTTTCCACATCAGCGTCAGCGTTGTCGGCAAAGTTTCTTGGTCGTCTTATTTCAGGATGTCAGCGATCAGAAAAGACAGAAGTATCCTTAGCAGACACCACTGATGGGCTGATCTTGCATAATCATCCGAATATCTTGCTGGATCTATTATCGTCGTGGCAACGTCGACGTATTTCTAAATTGATTCAGTATTTCTTCTGTCGACGATATATGTGGCGCTGTCAAAGAATGACATAATATCATTATTAACAAAACCATTTTATCATTAGCTCAATATTCAGTATTATCAGCTGATTTCACCTTCTACTTCAGTAAATACTTCAGTGAGTAAGAAATATCAACTTGTATCCTGAACTTGTAGTTTGAATCACCAACGTCCATCTGGCTTTCGTGCGTCATAGAATAATATTGATAATCGCACACAGATTCGTCTTTGAGATCTGGCGCAACCATGTCAAATGTTGTCTCTGATATACACTTGAACATTTTATTTTAATTGTTATCGTCTAACATGAAGATCACTTCCTGCTATCAGACTAGCAGTTATATTTTTTTTCCTGCTTCACCAGCCAACTCTGCGAGTTTTATATTTGCGGCTTGATTTATTATTGCACTAACATTTGAAGGCATAACTTCGGTACTGGGCAATTTTACTGGCTGGGTTTTTTTACTGGCTCACTGTGGCTTTCTTCGTATTAATCGTGCTAGTCTAACCTTGATTGCTTTGAAAGCTTTACTACTAAGCAACATCACCAACAGCACCAATACCTGTATCATGAACAACGTCAATAGCTCTCATTCCCAGTTGCCTGCAATCGGTATTGCTTTTGGTGCTATCCTTTTAAATAGAACCTGAACAACATCACAGAGTCCATCACCGTAGAATGCTTTATATGTTGGTAATTGCGAAGGTATGACCCTGACCAATCTAGGTCTAAGCTGAGAATTATGTATGATCGTCTTATTTTATTGTCACTGATCTAATTACATACCCTCAATCACGGTGATAATCATCAACAATTTCATAAATGAGAGATCAATAAATATTAATGTCCTTGATATCTCCTGTAATTAATCTCTGACCAATATCAGCTGCTTCGTTAACAATTTCTGGGGAATTATTACCAGCTCGTTTTCTGCGAATCAGAATTTCTAATCGTTCAACATCTGCAAGAACACTAATAGGACATGGAGTAATAAGACCACTTCCTGGAGTAGCAAGCCCACTTCCAGTTGCTCCTTCTTCCTCATTTATTTTTATATCTGCTTCTTTCTCCCATTTTCCTGAGGCTTGGTGAAGAATGTAATTCTTTCCTTTGTCTAGTTTCTCCAAATTCCAAATCTTCTTCCTCTCTTTGTTTCCTTTCTCATTCAACCTCTTTAAATCTCAACTTCATTTCTTTTTCTCATTGTTTCCTTGATTGTTTAGCTTCCTCAAGTTGCAACTTCATTCTTCTTCTTTTTGTCTCCTTTCTTGATTTTTTTACTCGTTCAATATACCCATGTACTTTCTGTTAAATATGCCTAAATTATAAATATCTTCCTTAGATCTGATTTGTTGAGTATTAGCAGCGATGTGATATACATCCTTAATCCAATCAGAATTCTTTAAAGGTTTAACATATTCGGGTTTTAAACGCAGCAATTTTAATTGGGTTTTTTTTTTGGGACGGGGAGTCAAGGATATCGGCAATACCTTCTGGCATAAATTTATCCATAATGTTAGTTTTAACTCTTGGCAGAGGTTGTGGTTGAGGAGGTTGCTGAGGTGATACTTGAGCTGCTTGAAGACGGCCAACAATATCACCAGGCAATGTCTCAAGTGCTTTTTGAGCCGCCTCAGTTGTTATAACAATTTTCTTGGTTGGTTCGATAACTGGCTTAAATAACTGTCGGTACCTTCTGCAAATTCCACCTGTGACTTCTGACGTGTTTGTAGTTGTTGCTTGACAGCATCACGAACAGGGATATATTTCTGAATTGACTCCAGTCGCTCTCGAGCTAATCTAGCTGTACGAGATTCCATTATTGATATAATAATGATTTAATTACTCACACATTACAGCAGCAGTGAGTGTGCGACCAAAAATGAGTGTCCGACGGGTAAACATAAACACGCATTAAAATTTAGAAAAACACGAACGACAATAATGAAGTAACAAAAAAAAAAACAAAAAAAAAAAAAAAAAAAAAAACCCAACTAACCCAATTAGAGAAACTCTCGGTTTTAGTTAGAGCCTTCGGTTTGACGTTTTTGACCTTCCAGCAAGTGGTCTGTTCACCCTCTTTGCTGCTGAGGTAGAAAACTTGGCCAGGCAATAGAAAGTCTGATTACTGCCAAATGGACAGTCAAATGGAGATAACTCCTTTGCACACGTTTGGCAGGAGCCAATGCCATTTCAGACAGAAAGATATCTTACTCCATGTGCAAGATGCCAGGAAAAGTGTCCAAAGACAATGAAAAAATAAAAAAGGAAAACTGTCATGGGGAAATCCATAGTTGGCATAATGCTTAATATATGCAGTTGTATTACCTACTACCAGGTGATGAGTCCAGTGGAGAGGTCAAACCAGTTTTCACAGAATGCAAACACATAAATAAAAAATAAAAAATCTGAAAGTAGAATAAATGAATGACTGAATAAAGATAAAGCTGTTGTATCAGCATATTCAAGCAAAATAAAGGCTGCCATTGTTCTTCCTTTTTTCCTCTTTACTGCACACAAACAAAAAGCATCCATCTATTTATTTATTCATTCATCCATCCATCAATCAACTCCCCCATTATTTTTATCCATTTAGTCACATTGTTATGTGGAGGCGATGGGTGGGTGTAGAAAATATATGTATAAATTATTCCATATCACAATTTCTAGTGTAGCATGCGGTTTGGAATATATAGATGGTGAAACTAAAATGTGAGTTTATTGGCAAAATGTAAAACTTTATTCATATTTTAATGAAAAATATAAACAGTGCTCAAAAAATAGACTGGGATGACATTTGTGGGTGCTGACACAGAAAGTGATAACTGTTACCAGAGTTCAAGCGGGATATTTTTATTCTTCAGCTTCAATTTTGTCCCACTAATATATTAATGGATATAATTTTATATTGTTATAAAGCAAAAAAAAAATATTTATTTTTTAAGCTATTAAATATCGAGAATTAGTTTTTGTTTAAAATATAAATCCCACTTTGCCCTCTCCCTCCAAAAATGGATGAAGGTCTCATAGAAAGTTTAGGCGGGACCTAGGTCCTTTTTCACTCTGTCCTTTTATTTGCTAGTAATGGGTTAATGGTCAAGGTAAAAATTCTTTGATCCTGTATATTAATATTGACAGCATTCTGGTTTTAATTAGTAAGAATCTGTGCAGCACAGTCCTCAATTGCTACCATACTGATGATGATGATGTTCGTCCATCGGTGTCGATGAGGACCATTTAATGTCATCGATTCACTGGGGGTGGGTCCGGAGATGGCTGATCAGTCCGACCCGGGCCCGGAAGAGTCTGTTGCAATGGGGACATGGATGTACAGGTTGCTAGCCGGGAGTTGCGGAACTGATGTTCCTGGATTTGCGCAGACCACGTTTTTCAGCTGCGTCCACCAGTCTTTTCTGCTCAAACGCTTCCGCATCCAGTGCCAAGCTGATCGGTTAGCAGCGACACTCTCCCAGCTATCAGGATCAATGCCAAGGTTCTTCAGCGAAGTCTTGAGGGTGTCCTTGTACCTCTTTCTTTGACCACCGTGAGATCTTTTGCCTTGTTGTAGCTCTCCATAGAAGACCTTCTTAGGTAGGTGTTCTAACGGCATGCGGACAACATGGCCAACCTATCGGAGTTGTGCCTTGTACAGCATGGTGTGGATGCTTGTCATGCCGGCCTTAGTGCGCAACTCTGTGTTTGGTACCTTGTCCTGCCATCTGATTTTCAGTAGTTTCCTCAGGGAGCTCATATGGAAGTGGTTCAGTTTTTTAACATGGTGGCTATACACAGTCCATGTCTCGCAAGCATAGAGGAGGGTGGGGAGAACAACCGCTGCGTGGACTTTGAGTTTGGTGGCAAACTTGATGCCTCTCCTATCCCAGACATTTGAGCGGAGTCTACCAAATGCTATGCTGGCTTTGGCAATCCTAGTGTTGACCTCATCGTCTATGTGGACTGGTTGTGAGATGGTGCTGCCGAGGCTTGTGAACCTGTCTACATATTTAAGCTTATGGACATTGACAGTGATGGATGGTTCCAGTTAATCTTCTCCAGGAGCTGGCTGATGCAGAACCTCGGTCTTCCTGGTAGAGATAGTGAGTCCGAAGTTGGAGCACGCTGTGGAGAAAAGGTCCATGCTCTGTTGCGTGCCTGCCTCCGTGCTGGAGTTGAGAGCACAGTCATCTGCAAACAGCAGGTCGCGAATGTTCTCAACTTGGACTTTGGTTTTGGCTTGGAGCCTCCCCAGGTTGAACTTCCCATCCAGACGGTATCGGAGACCTACTCCAACATCGCTGTCCTTGAAAGCATCCATCAACATTGCGGAGAACATGAGGCTGAAGAGAGTGGGGGGGGGGGGGGTAAGACGCATCCTTGTTTCACACCATTCGTAACTGCAAAGGGTTTGGAATAGTTATCCTGGTCCTGGATTCTGGCAAGCATGCCATCATGAAACTGTCTCACCATTTCAATGAAGACTTCTGGACATCCACATTTGGTCATGATCTTCCAAAGGCCTTCCCGGCTGACAGTGTTGAATGCCTTAGTCAGGTCCACGAAGGTGGTGTATAGCTGAACATTTTGTTCAAGATATTTTTCTTGCAATTGCCTGGCAGCAAAGATCATGTCGATGTTGCCTCTATCCTTTCTTAAGCCACGCTGGCTTTTTGGCTGTAGGCCATGATCAAGGTGTTATGTGAATCTGTTCAGCAGTAGCCTGGCGATGACCTTGCCAGAGATGCAGAGTAGAGAGATTCCTCTATGGTTGTCGCAGGATTGGTGATTGCCTTTGCGTTTGTAAATGTGGATGATGGATGCATCTTTGAATTCCTGGGGTATGCGTCTCATCTTCCACATGCCACAGAACATCTCTGTTAGTCTTCCCACTAACTTATGCCCCCCAGACTTGTAGATCTCAGCTGGGATGGAGTCTGCTCCTGGTGCTTTCCCATTAGACAGGAGCTCAATGGCCTTATGAGTTTCCAGCACTGTTGGAGGGTCAGCCAACCTATCGTTGATCTCCACCTGTGGTAGACGGTTTATCGCGTCATCACTGATGGAAGAGGGTCTGTTGAGGGTACCGTCAAAATGTTCCGCCCAGCGATCCAATATCTTCTCCTACTCGGTTATGAGAGTGGTGCCATCGGAGCTCAAGAGTGGTGCAGTGCCTGATGTTACTGGGCTATAAACATCACGAAGAGCACTATAGAAATTATTCATGTCGTGTCTGTCGGCAAAGGACTGGAAATCATCAGCCTTTCGGCTCAGCCATGTGTCCTGCGTCTCGCTTAGTTTCTTCTGCACTGCTTGACGAACTCTGATGAAGGCATCTTTCTTTGTAGCGGACTTGGGGTCGATGTTGTATGCACGATGGAGACGATGCTTCTCCTCAAGCAGGGACTGTATTTCTTCACAGTTCTCGTCAAACCAGTCTTGGTGCTTTCGCGCAGTGACACCAAGGGCTTCAGATGCAATAGAGTACACCAGATGTTTGAAGGCCATCCAGCATTTCTCTACGTCGTTGGTATTAGAGTGTGTGGTTTCTAGCTGGCTTGTCAGAGCTTCAGACAGAGCTTGCTCATTGTTGCAGACTTTCAGCCTGGAGACGTTGAGTCTTTTGGGGACTTTAATTCCATGTGGGCGTCTGGGAGGTTGAATTTTAATATTCATCTTGGAAATAAGTAGCTTGTTTTCTGTCCAACAGTCAGCACCACATATGACCTTGGTCACACGGACACCCTGCTTGTCATTCCTACGAACTAAGATGTAGTCGATCTGATGCCAATGCTTAGACCGTGGGTGCATCCAAGTTGTTTTATTACAGTTAGGCAGACGGAAGATGGTGTTTGTGATCAGGAGATCAAATGTTACGCACATTCTCAAGAGCAGATGTCTATTATTGTTGCAGTTGCCAATTCCATGTCTACCAATAACTCCCTTCCACGAGATGTGGTCTGCGCCAACTCTGGCGTTAAAATCACCAAGAATGATCAGATTGTCTGACTTTGGAACCGAAGCAATCAGAGTTTCTAGATCCTGGTAGAACTTGTCTTTGGCTTCCTCCGAGTAGGTCATGGTTGGTGCATAAGCACTAATGAGTGTGGCTTGCTTTTTTCCATGTAAGGGTAGCTTCAGCATTATAAGCCGGTCATTAATTCCCTTTGGTAAGATGGAGTTTTATTCACCAAACTCGACTTGACAGCGAATCCAACTCCAGACTCCCGACGTTCATCGGTGCCACGTCCACTCCAGAAAAAGGTGTACCCAGCTCCAACTTCAGTCAGTTGACCCTCGTCGGCCAAGCGAGTTTACGTAGGGCTGCCATCGCTATACTGTAGGAGCAAGTTCTCTTGCAACCAGGGCAGTTCTTCTCTCTGGTCTGTCAGCCTCTGCACGATCCAATAGTGTGCATATGTTCCACGCACCAAGAGTGAGTGGAACCTTTTGGGTTTTCTTTGTGTTTCGACCACAAGAGTGGGATTTCCTCCAGCCGCGGTAAGCTGGTCGGGGTAGATGAAGCAGGCTTTTTTGTAGGGCACCTTTTCTAATCTCTTCCTCAGGCTATGGAGGTAAGCAGCGCTATCCCGAAGAGATCTGCTTAGTCGCTCAGACGGCTGCCGACATCCATTTCTGCTTCAGATCAACGGAAAACGACTATATGGCCTGAGCCTCCTGCGTGCAGTTCCGCCACTACGGATGCCAGTGCATCAACACCTGCCGCGTCGCAGCTCGCCCATCGTCCCAGGACCTGGGCACGGGTGATGACATAAATGACTTACGAGTGAGTTGGATTAAAGTGAGAAAGAGTTGCGCTGCGTCAGCCTCACTCTCTCGTCCAGGCCCCACTTTGTCCAGTGGCAAGACGTAGTCAAGACGGCTGGAATGGAGACTGGATGCAGTGGATGACCAAGGGGTCCTATGTGTCTTGCCGTGCTCTTAGCGCTCGACATCGCTTTGCTGGGTCCGCCTTCCTGCCGTTGACCAGCTAGTGGTTCCTCCGCGCAGTCCGCCGGTTCCAGTCTTCACATGCAATGGGTGACAATCCCTGACTCACCGGGGGTCTGAGACCCATCGGTTACCCACAACCTGGTTTGGTCGGCCAGTCGAAGCCGTTGCCTGTGGTGTGGCCGCTGCGCATGCTACGGCTTCTTGGAGCCACAGGTGAGAGCTGAGCGCCAAGTGGAGACCAAAGGTGGACTAGCTACCCCCAAGGGAGTATGACTGCTACCCCCACCAGAGGTACTACCCCTCCATGAGCACCCGTTACACCACTATCATACTACAAATATATGCAATGCTGGCTGATTTAGTCCATAGATGATTTGGACTATGTGAAATATTACATGAAAAACAATGGAACACACTTGATTTATTTTAGTAGCTATTACTGTTTTCGCAAACATAGTAAGAGAATGTAAAAGGTTGAATTTCAGTTCGTAAATATACATCAGATAGATATTAGTAAATTTCTAGCCAAAATGACCTATCATACATTTTTTTTAACTAAAATAACTTTTTTTTATGTTTACAAAAAGGAAATTGTACAGTTATTCTTGGAATTAATACATCTGAAAAACAATCTGGAACATTTAAAAATTCAGGCCAGAATTTTCGAAAATATCAAACAGTAATGCATATAATTTTACCCACTCTTCTTATTGATTCTCATGGAAATTGTTCTTTGTTCATTTAATATTTACCCCAGATAGTTTATGTAAAGAATTATTGATGAGTAACAATAATATAACATACTTTACTGTTATCGTTGAATCTAATGAAGGCCTTAACATACCAGGACTGGGACATGTATGTGTTAGTAATTAGCATGAAATTAAATGATTCACTATGAATTCACAGCAACAAAAAAAATAAAAATACTGTGATTTAAACGAAGATTTATAATATATATCACATCTTTCAACAGAGAAAACACCACCATTTTCGTTACATCATTTTTTCTTCACTTTAATTGTTACAAGGTCCCAACAATTAGCAGAATATAGACGTATAAAGCAAGGACGTCATTTAAACTTTTTTCGGGGGGGGGGGCAAAACTTGATGGAGGGTGTGCAAAACTTGACGGGCTTGTTAATTTTCGCATATTGGCAACAACAATTTTAAATTTTACACCACACGCAAATTCGGAGGGGGTGGGGGGTGGGGAATGCAAATCCCCCCTCCCCAATGACGTACCTGGCATAAAGTTGGCATATGATATTGTATTGAATTATCATTTTTTAGGACCTGCTTTATTTTTTAGTATATATGTGTTATACTAATAGTATGTAATGCAATGTACAGGATAAGATAAATTTCTAAATAAGTCTACCAGAAGCAGTAACATAGACTGGTAGAGACAAACCCCCCCCCCCAAAAAAAAACAAAAAAAAAAAACAAATATTAACAAAAATTACCGCATGAGCCCTGTTTTGGAGAATTTTTCTCAGTGTTAGCAATTCCATTATTTCTCAGTAAAATAAACAATTTAAATTACACTCAAAGGTGAATCAGCTGCTTTGAAAATATTTCATTATTGCCGATGCAAAATATTATTACGTTATTTCATTTCATTATAATACAAATATAATAACGATATTATCTCAGGTAAAATCGGGAAACTGTTTCCTTAAATGCAGTATGGAAATTATAAACGTACATAGGAAATAATGAGAAATATCATAATTTAAACAAATGTAAATGCTACATTTAAACCCAAGAAGACATTAAACATTTCATATGGTTCGAATGAGGCAGATAAATCAGCCCTTCACCAGTGATGATATTGATTTTCGGGTGAAGTAACAAAAACATCGCCCATCAGTATCAACACAGATTTGTGTGGTTGATTTATTGGACTAGGTTTGAATCTGCCCGGTAATTTGGGCCCAATTAGTCTCGTCCGATTCAGCCATAGTCCGCACCAGGATCACAGGAGCTCGTATCGTTGCTTACAATTGACCTGTCATACATGTACTGTAACAGTTATCACAGTTAAGCAACGATACGAGCCCTGTGATCAAGATGAGATGCGCAAACAAACTAACGGCGAAAAAGTAGCAAACTTCACAAGATCCTTTTTTTTTAAATTTAACAATCATATGTTTAGGTCTAACTGGACTGTTTATTTGGTCAATTTTCGGACGAAAATGCAATGACCTACTGCAGAAAAATGAGAACAAGTTGACACTGAAGATACAAATAAAAACGAACGATTTTTGTAGAAAGCATTCGAGATTTTGACTGCGGCAATCAGGTTAATTCCTATGACTACCCTCAACCATCTCGATTTTTAGATCTTTACTTCTCATAAGGGCTCGTATCGTTGCTTACAATTGACTTGCCGTTGCTAGGTCACGATGGATAGTTTCGTATTTTGTCACCTCCTAATTTTTTAAGGTAGAAGGCATGTACATAATTATCTAAAGCCTAGCATTTACAAATTCACACAGAAGCTAAATCTGTAATGTGGTTGAGATTTACTTTGAGTTAGGCTTGGAAATGGATTGGCTTGTTGGTGACTGCCTGTCACGGTCAAACAAGCATTGGAGATCAAATGCGTAACTTAGGCTGCAAATGAGCATCCAACTTGGCTTACGTATTTACATGTGTCTGCTACAGAGGTAAATATCTAACAATCGAGATGGTTGAGGGGTGATGAAAAGTATGCTAATTTGTTATAGTACTAGTTAACTAGAGTCATGCACAAGGCACATACTGATTCTTTTAGCTGCCTTGTCACATGAAAATATTCAAAATAGCTCTAACCTGTCAAAAATGAATGTAAAAAAGAGGAGTTGGTGGCAGTGTTGGTTCAGTATAAAAGCCACCAGTTGCATTAGGAATTAACCTGATTGCCGCAGTCAAAATCTCACATGTATGCTTTCTACAAAAATCATTAGTTTGTTTGTATTTGTATCTTCAGTGTAAAATTATTCTCATTTTTCTGCAATAGGTCATAGTCGGATGAAAATTCACCAGATAAACTGTCCAGTGAGACCTAAGCAACGATACGAGTCCATGTGTACCTCTGTAGCAGATATACGTAAATACGTATGCCAAGTTGGATGTTCATTTACAGCCACCGTTACGCATTTGATCTATAATGCTAATCTGACTGGCAGCCAACCATTTTCAAGCCTAACTCAAAGTAAATCTAAACTACTTTACAGATTTAGCTTCTGTGTGAATTTATAAATGCTAAGCTTATGCTATTTAGGTTTATGCCTTCTACTTTAAAAATTAAGAGAGGTGTAAAAATACGAAACTATCCAGTTAGACCTGAGCGCTTAACATGGAGGCTCCCACACGATTTCCAAGCAGTGGACTTCAAAATACACAGCATTTCAATCTAAATCCGAGTCAGCGGCAAACATACACAGACTTTAATGCACCTAGGCATGTTGTACAATCACAAATACCACACGGAAATTTAAAGGCTCATAGTTTCACGCCAAATTGCGACGTAAAATTTATACATGACCCTAATTTCGTAAACAGGCACGATGAACATTTGTCAACAGAACCCAACGTGAATGCAAAATATCAAGGTCCCCAGCAGTTCATTACAGGAAATCCACCTACCCAAGTAAAGCTAAACAGGCAAGATGGCAATTTAGGCATGCAAGTTGGTGTAGGTCACGATTTTCATAATCCAAACCAATTTCACAACAGACCCATGCATAACGTAACCCTTCCCTGGAGTAACAATACTAATCCTCCTCGCTTTGACACGCAGAATTTAACAGGTCAAAAACATGCTAAAACGTTTAATTCTCCAGTACATAACTCGGTAGACCCACGATCACAACTCTTTACACAACCACATCCTCCAAACTCTTCAGGTATAGTGGGGAGTAATCACAGTAGACCTGATCAACAAGGGGTACAAAATAGCACAGTTAGAAATCAGTCGATTCTCCCAGGGCCATCAAATTTTCCATCTTGGCGAAATGCACCACACCCACTGCCAGGATTACCACCAGGTAATACCATACAGCAGTTTCTAGAATTTAATACACCACCACCAGTTGGATCCCACTCCTGTAGTGCAGGGCCTGCTTTATATTCTGTTCCTCCTCCTCCATCATACAATTTGGGTGCAGAAAATAACTCCACGAATATCCCCAATTTAAACCAAAGTAATTACCATGAACAAGAAATGTGTAGAGGCTTGTCCGTTAATGAAAGTAAAATAGATAGCTGTGATACCCTGAGAACAAAAGACAGAGAATGGATTCAGCATTGGTTGGGAAATAAAGGCCTTCATGAAAAGAGACTTGAAAGAGAAAGCCATCTAAAGGTTTGTATAAAATTTAGAATTTGGTTGCATGTCTTTCCAATATATTGATGATGATCACTTTGCATAAATCTTTTCTAAATTTCTCTGTAATGTATAGGTATAAATTCTGAATTTTCACTGTTTAGCACCAATATATTTAAAGTTTCATCTCCACCAGTGGATGACTGATAGAACCACCTTCCTTTCACAGTGGAACACTTTCTTGTCCAGTATCTTGACTTCTGCCTTGTTAGATGCAAGATTTTTGTTATAGGTGAACTTGATAACAAAACTTTATGATGTACTACCAGAGATGATTTTGGACTTTTTGAAGATTGCTGATTATATAAGTTTTTTGATCATCTAGTTGTACAAATTTACATTTTTGCAGTTTAAAAAAAAATATTTTATGTATCTTTTTACAGATTTTTAACATCACTGGATTATAACTTTTGTTTTCTACTTCTTGTTTGCATTTATTTGGAAGACTTAATCATCATAGAGTTAATTTTATTTGCAGTCCTTTACATTTACATTTTTAGAACCTGGCTTTAATTGAAATCATATGTGCTGAGATGTCATGATTAGACCATATTACTGCTACTACCATTATTTTCCTTTTGTTCATAATGCAAAAGAAGATAAAGCCAGGAGTAAAGGGAAATGTTTTTAAGCAGTCTGAAAGCAGATGGTAAACATCCAAAGTAGGTGGCTGTTGTTTTTAGCCTCTGTCTACACAAGGCTGCTTGGCCAAAAGTGGGCAATTCACTGATTTTTTAGACCTGTTTTAGGTCTGAAATTGGCCCACTCCCAGTGCCCAAAACTTTTAAATTTTTAAAACATTCCCAATCAGAACTCATTAAAAAAAATCCCAATTTTTTTTCTTATTACTATACTGACTTTTGAGAGAAATGACTATATTTAGTGTATCAAAATTCAAAGTAACATTAGACTCAAATATTTGAGGTAAAAGATTTCTTTTCCTTCCAGAATAGGGTGAAATGGCATAGGGAGAAGTAAGTGGAGAAAGTTAAAAAAAGTATTATTATGTTTTATTTTGTATGTTTAATTTGCGTTGTTTGTTGATGTTTTTTAATATTTCACATTCTGCTATGGATAATGTAAAATTGTATCTAGCAGCTGACCTTTTCCAGAATAAGTGACAGTATTATAAACAATATTTTAAACAACCTTATTTATCTTTTTTCTGCTTGAAGGATAAATATTAGGAATATTTTAAGCTGAGTCAAGGACGTATTTTATTATGTTCACATAGATAGAACTGGTCTACATGATGACTGTCACATGCTTTGTTGTGGTTTTGGTAATAGACCTTCTAATTATAACTAAGATTTTCCTAAAAATGAACTTTTGGTCTTCATCCAGGTTATTCGTTTGAATCTTAGCTTTTTATATAATCTTGTTTGTTGCAAAAATTATTTATTCCTGCAACAAAATCTGGGCAGAGATAATTTATATCATTGTATTCATATTTTTGATGTGGGTGAAATTATTTATTATTCTCTGGAAATACAAAGTTGTCCATACTATTCTTGGAAAGAGATGTAACTGGAAATTCAGACAAAGAAACCTTGGATTATATTACTGTGATCCAATAAAAGACTGTTGGCACATCATTACAGTTCAAGTCATTTTGTACATTAAAGACTACTGGTCACTACTGGCAAATCAACACCTTCAGCATTGAAAATTATTTGGAATACATATACCACTAAAGTTTATTCAGAACTTTATTCATTAGGACTTGTGTTAATAATTATAGGAATATTTGGGATTTAATTCACAATACCATAAGTTCTTTATACATTTTCGCTCTGTATTCTGGGGAATTAAATTATTTTCTGAATTTTACAAAGGTTGTTGCTTTTTACTCTTTTCTATTCCTTATTTTAAGACCATAGAATTGTAATAGTTTCAGATAGTACCATGTCTTTGTATAGATAATGTGCACCCTTATTTTTAACCCAGAATAAGGTTTAAAAAACTTGGTTCTGCAATATAATAAGCATGTATGTATCTTGATAATTGATTTTCACAGTTTGATGATAGTCAGTTATTTTCATTTAGTGCACTGAGAATCATTTGTTACATAGCATTTGAATTGTTTACAATAAACAAGTCCTTCACTGTTTTTTCTGGCCTTTCCTGTCATGACCAGTATTTTTTATTTTAAGATACTATATCACAAAAGAAAGAACAAAAATAAACGGCAATATTTAAAGTATACATTTTCAAATATATGGTTGCCCCTTAAAAGAACCATTATAAGGTTTACCTTGTTAAATACAGTCTCTAATTTTTGATCCCTCAAATTGCTCTTCGTTATCTTTACTCTCACAAGTCACTGTATGACCTCATTTGTCATTTGTCATTCTTACCCACTACCTAAAAGAAGACTCCTGCATTGAACTCCTTCCCAGTGATTCCATCACTATGTGCTTCTGCATAGACAATGATGGTTAGCTTGTTTTTTTTGCAGTCTACAAGTTTTTGCACAGCCAATGTTGATAATTTGTCTGACTTCACTATAGTCATTCAGAGTGTGTGTGTGTGTGTGTGCGATTTGGATTTTTAAAGTAGCTTTAACAATTTTTTCATTGATTGTGGGGAAAATGTGTTGATCAGTTGATCATTTTAGCTGTGCTGATATTTACAATGAGAATATTTTGTGACTGAAAGACCCCCAGATATACATGGCATCATTGTAAGAGTACATCAGAAGACCATGTCTGCAATAGCTTGACTGCAAATTCAAAGCCTTTGTCTGGTTGCAGAGTGGTGGGAAAATGTGCTGATATTTACAGCGATTGAATTCAGAGGCAGGAAGACACAGTGTTGTACTTGTGTATAAGAGTACATCAAATGAACAACTTTAGCTTTCATTATGTGTTTGTTTCCAAGTGTAGCCAAATAATTAGTGCGTTCGGCCTTGAAATCAATACATGTTGAGAGTTAGACAAAATATTGTTTGCAAATTTGGATAAATATTATGGGGTTAAATGGCAAGTTGATGAAGATTGCAATGAGATTCAGAAGAGTGCTAAAGTTGCTAGAGTGTTTGCACGGAACAGTAGACAGAGGTAAGAAAGTGAGTGATGCCTAGCTTGGTGCATGGAATAAGACCATTTTTTGGCCTGACATAATTTGGTCACACTCTAATGGACAAACTCTGTCCGTCACGGATCACTGCCATCTCACCTCTATCTGCGTGGGTTCGAGTCTCGGGCTCGGCAAATGTGGATATGTGAGAAAGCTTGCCGGTAGCTTCTCGTGGGTCGGTGGTTCTTTCCGGGGTTTTCCCGGTTCTTCCTCCACCATTAATACTGGCCGCCATGTATAGCCTATCTTGTGCTGAAAAATGGCGTTAAACCCTATAACAACAACAACAATGGACAAACTAGAGCTACATGTCAGTGGTATAAAGAATTTAGAAAATTAAACTCCATGGCAACTACTGGTTTTCATCATTGTGAAATTTAGCCACTTCAGGTATGCCCAATATGCTTCTTGTAGGAGACTGCAGTTTTTGCTGGTGGGACTCCTATTTTTCCCAAAATAGGAGTCTTGGACTCCCAGTTTTAAAATCCGAGTGAGACCTCTGTAGGAAATAAAAATCCAAAATAGATAGGAACTAATTGCTCAGTTCTCTCCTAATATACATCTTCAAGAGTCTGTTTTGACTGTGTTGCAGTATACCCCATGTGGACACACCTTACTACTCAGTCTAATATTTCTCACTGACCAACCCATCCAATGGGAAATAACGTAATTCTTCAAAGACCCACCTGACCTTACTAACCAGTGAGAAATTACTCCAAACTTGCCAGCAATGAATAAGTTTAATATATAGGTTGAATTTAGCTTGTAAGCACCTTTATTTTATAGCTCAATATCTTTAAAAGAGAATATACACCCATGGGCAAGAAATTAGCTATGTTATCTTTTGTTTATAGTGATAACTCCAATTTTTAGTCACGAACAAAAATTACAATATAGATAGTCATGTACCAAAGATTACGGGGCCCCGAGTGGCCAAGTGGTCTAAAGCGCTCTCCGTTATGGATCACTGCCATCTCACCCCTGTCTGCATGGGTTCGAGTCTCTGATTCAGCCCGGGTTCTTCCTCCACCATTAATACTGGCCGCCCTGTATAGCCTGTTGTGTGCTGAAAAATGGCATTAAACCCAACAACAACAACAACCAAAGATTACACAATCTATAGATATATAACAAAACAATTGTTTTTTCATGTGTGTCAGTATTACTGTTAAGAGTGAAGCCTAGTTATGAAAAAGATGTCCCATAACATACGTCTGATGAGAACGTTAACAATGAATATTACAGTTCAACCATGAATTAAATAATAAATGAAGAAAAATTGTTTTAAATCGATATTTGTCAGATATTATATGATTACAAGTACAGTAATCATAATTTTTCCACAGCTTTAATGTAAGCATGATGAAGTAGAACAATAAGTTAACAGTTTTATGTTCATGTACCTGCAGCTGAGTCAAAGAACTAAAAGATACACAGTGATGTGGAATTTCAAAATAATCTGATCCTTGTTTCAAGTTGCCTGCAAAATTAAAGATTATTAAAGCCATTGAGAATTGTTGTAGTTATAAAATCACTGTTCCCTTTTGCCTTTGATTTTCATCCTTTTATAACATTATTAAATATTTCACAGTGATTGAGCAATTGCAGTTTGGTGACATTTATATTGGTGGTACAACTAATAACACATTATGTTCTAAATTATCATAAGCGAAAGTAAATGTCTCTTATTTTGTATGGTCATTTTTTTTTTCTTCAAGGCTGAAGTCTTAAACTGCTGCTTTAAAAATTCTATGGAGAACCAGTGTATATATTTTATTTTTTCTTTTACAGATATATGAAGCCCAGGATAAGATGAAACAATTGTTTGTCCTGATGGCCAGACTTCAGAAGGGGATGCAGACTCTGGAAGCAATGAAGAATGCTGAAATGAAAGTCTGGGACAATAAATTCCAGGAAATAGAACAAGTTAAGGTACACATATAACAAGATAGGTTCTCAAAATTTTATTCAAATGACTTGGCCCAACATGTTCTCACTACATGTCATAAGAGGCAACTAAGTAGAGGCAACCTGTTTGCCGTGGGTTGCGTCCCGTGTCAGGGGATGAAAGGATCCTGGTAGTTGAGCAGAGGCTTTCCAATGCAATATACTACTTTGGCCTCTACTTCTCCTAAATGGGTGGTCGGGAGGGCCCACTCTTGATAAATCGTCTGGTCTTGCCAAGCCCTAGGAGGTCTTTATTTACTCACTCACTTTCTCTATTTTCTCCTTCTATCTCTCTTGAAACTGCCATTGCCCCTACTATCTACCCCTTTATTTTTCCCTTCTCCTACTCTCAGAAGACTTCCTAGAAGGCAGTAGCTTAACTGGTCAATCCGGAGTTGTCTTTACTTACCGAGTATACCACCTATGTATCCCTGACACTTGAAAAGTGTCCCCTTGTTGGACTCTGCAGCAGGTGGGTGAACATGGGTGATGAATATAAAACAATACATAATGGAAAACAAGAACAAAAATCAACTAAACTGTTGCAAACCTTTAATGGACTCAGATGATGAACCATGTTGGATGGAATCATTCCCATGCTTCATGGTTATTCAGTCAGAAGATCCAACAAAACTGATTGCTTCACTGTCACGTGACCATTTATAGTCAAAAAGACTGTACTTGGCCTGGTCAGCACTCCCAAAAGTGTGAAGAAACTGAAATCAGGTAGCTTGCTGGTTGAATGTGAGTGCAAGGTGCAGAATGGGAATATCAGGAAAATTCAGACTTTCTATGACATTCCAGTTACTTCTTTCGCTCATTCCGTACTCATCTTGTCCAGAGGTGTCATTCACTGCTGAGACCTCGCAGGCATCAGCGACACTGAAATCATCGAGGGAATGAGGAATGAAGCTGTTACTGCAATTCATATCAAACGTGGTACACAATTGCAGGACTCGAACATCATAATACTTACCTTTAACACATAAACACTACCTTTGGTAGTAAAAGTTGGGTTTTTTGCAGGTTAAAGTTGAAATATATATTCCAAATCCTCTACATTGTTTTAAGTGCCAGAAGTACGGTCACCATGAAGTAAGATGCTCCATAAGCCCTGTGTGTGGCCGATGCGGTGAAACTAGTCATTGAGAAGCAGACTGTGGTGCTAACCCTCATTGCACAAATTGTAGCAAAGGTCACCATGCCAGTTCTAAAGATTGCAAGACCTGGAAACTATAGAAGGAGATCCAGAGGGCAAAATATACTTCTAACATCCCCTTCCCAGAGGCCAGAAAGATGGTTGAATCACGAACCCATCTACATGGCCCAACCTTCTCAACTGTTGTAAAAACCAGTCCATAGACAACCAAGGATGGACAGACTCAAACTGATCTACCCGATATAACATTAACTACAGTAGTCCCCCTCTTGAATGGTCCCCCCGACCAGCTGCCACCCTCTCCTTACGGCCAGAATCCGTTGGCACCGACAAGATTGTGTTCAAAAGTACCCCTTACGAAAGGCCACCCGGCTAACACGACCAGCAGCCAGCATATTAGTGCAATAATATAAAATTTACCCCTCACAAGCGGCCACATTTTTATTTTGATATGTATCCAGAACCAGTATTTTATTCATAACGTGTGTTAAGTAATAACGTGTGTTAAGTAATCCGATTTCTGTTTCCCGATGTCAGGTTTTCGTTACTGAAAGAAGTGTTGACTAAAGTACATGTACCACTAAGGTTAATATTATATCATTTACGCCTCACGGGAAGCCACATTTATTCCATAAAGCTGAGAAAGACTCAAATTTTAATCCATGCAAAAGGGTAAGTACATGTAATCCAATTAGCCTTACTGCTTTATTATCATATGATGTCCGGTTTAGTCACTTCGATAATTGTTAAAATTACAAATATTGTACAGTAGTAACAGCTGAGAAGTGGCAGCATCGATGTACATTACACAAGTCAGCAGGAAAATGGTTTGATAGCCTTTATGGCTTCCCTTAGTAAGATGTTCACTTTGATAATTAGTGGCTATTACAAATGACAATAATTGTCAAAATTACAAATCCTAATGGCTGCAAGATCAAATCTGCTTGATGTTAAATGGTACATATTGAAGTCGTTTTGGCATCACTCACTTAGTGTAAAGAAATATATAAAAACAATAGGGTACCAGACTGTGACTAACGAATCACGAGACAAGATCACTTCCTTTAAAAACACACAGCAATTTGTTTAGATGCATAAAAAATTGTTTTATCAGTATTGTAGTTGGCAACATGAATAACTTACTGCAAAAAGATCAACATGTCATAGAGGAAAAGAAAAATTCTCAGTTTAGAAGAGAAAGTGAAAGTAATTCAACTGACCGAGAGGATCGGGTGTGTTGAGGATCCTTGCAGAAAACTAACGTCGGAAAGACTTAGATAAACAATATCGTGAAAGATAAGGAAACAGTTCTGCAGAAGAAGGAAGGTGAAATGGACGAAGAAAGGAAGATTGTTTGAGCCAGGAGATGTTTGTATCCTGATTTGAATGACAAGAAAAAGCAACAGTTTTGTCAGCCGAATTGAGATATGATGACTTTACCGCAAGTAACGGATGGTTGCACAGATTTCAAGTGCGACACAATATTAAGTGTTCTGTCCTTAGTGAAGAATCAGCTGATGTTAATAATGAAGTTGTCGAAAATTGGAACAAAAGACTAAACGATATATGCAGGGGATATGACAGCAAGGATATTTTTAATTGTGACGAGACTGGTTTGTTTTTTAGACTGTTACCAACAGAGTGACAGATGATGTGATCTGTAACATAATTATAAAGACAGTTTTAAAACTATATCAATGGTTATTCATAACATTCCTTTGAAAATGATAAAACAGTTTGATTTTCATTTATTTCACAACATGCATGTGATATTTTGATAAAAGTATTAAATGTTTTAGAATTAAATGTACTTGTGACTTTCTTCATATGTATTTACTATTCACATTTGTCATCCCCCTCTAGAAAGGCCACCCTCATTATAAGGCCATTTCCCTGCTGCAGTAGGGGTGGCCTTATAAGAGGGGGACTACTGTACTAACATTCCACACTACAAGGCACAAAAAAGCACAATCTCCACACAGACAACTTTCAAACCCACCCCACCCCATTACCTAAATCTCCAAAAAAAGAAAAATAAGCAACAAATAAACAGGCAGCAAAAGAGGTCTGATGACCGCATTAAGCTACACAATAGGTTTGGCGATTTTGAGGACATGAATGGAGAAGAAACTGATCCATGTTCTAGGTGGCTCAAAACCAACAACCAAAAAATTTAACCCGATACTTCCTCCAGAAAAATAACCACATGGAGTGACCCCCACGAAAGGTCTAACCTAGCTACATAATCTCTACTTTAAACTTATAATGAGGAACAAGATCATACAATGGAAATGTCGAGGATTTAAAACCAATTCCAATTATATTCTTCTGCTCCTAAATGAACATGATCCTGTGGTACTATGCCTGCAGGAAACATTCTTGAAAGATACGGACAATATCACGCTTAAAAAAGTATTCCCTCTTTAACATCTACTCTAAAATTGGTGACAGGGCCTCAGGAGGAGTTTCTATTGTTGTGAACAATAGAGCCCCTCATAGCGTCAACCCTTTAAACACAAAAAAGCAAGCAATTGCTGTAAGCATAACTACTGCGAGTAATTACCTTTGGTTCTATTTACTTACCACCAAACACCAACTAGTACCAAACGAATTAGACAATCTTGTTCAACAACTTCCCACGCCATTTGTTTTACCTGGGGATTTTAATGGCCATAACATTTTATGGGGGTCAAATCACATAAGTGATAGAGACAACAAAGTAGAAGACTTCATTTCTAGACACGATTTGTGTCTATATAACACCAAATCACCGACATATTTACACCCGGGAACGGGTACATACATGTGTATCTATTTGACAATTTGTTCTCCTTCGTGCCTTTTGGACTATGAATGGAAGGTCGCTGATGACCTTCACAACAGTGATCACTTTCCAGTCTCCCTTGAAAATATTAACTCTACAACTAATGTTGCAATTCACTATTAATGTAGACATGTTTTGAGGATTGAATTAAAATAAGCTTGATTATATATAATGAAATTCATATTTATTGCTGGAAGTTCAGGTTCTCCATTTTGGGAGGGGCCCCAAGTGGTCGAGTGGTTTAAAGCGCTTTCCGTTACACTGCCATCTCACCTCTGTCTGCGTGGGTTTGAGTCTCGGATTCAGCCAGTGTGGGTATGTGAGAAAGCTTGCCAGTAGCTTCTCGTGGGTCAGTGGTTCTTTCCGGGGTTTCCCAGGTTCTTCCTCCACCACTAGTACTGGCTGCCATGTATAGCCTATCGTGTGCTGAAAAATGGTGTTAAACCCTACAACAACAACAACCATTTTGGGAGGGACTGGCCTTCTCCTTTAAGGAAAAATAAGCATTTGGATAGGTTGGATGCTTGAAGCCAAAAGCATTACCCGTCATTCTGAGAAATACTTAACTAAAACAGAAAAGTGAGTCGGTTATCATTTCTAAAAAAAAAATAAGTACTGCTCTTTGTATTAAAAACAGGAGATACAGAAAATGAAAAATGTTAACAAACAGAAAAGTAAAAGCTTGGTCAGGACCAATTTTTCAAAATCACCGTGAGACAAAATATTTTACACCTCTGGCTGTGAGTGAAAATTATGTTTATGACTTAATTTGCCATAAATTCTTTAAGTGTAGGAGACCACTGGGGTGCCAAGATTTTGTCTTGCCTGCAAAGTGGGCTGTTGGGTTGAAATTAATGGTTTTCATATGTTCAATTTTGCATGTTCCTTGATGGATCCATGGAGGAAAATTAAGCTTTTATCAAATAAGAGAATGCTCCACTTAGTGGTGCACAGACTGTTTGTTCAAGCATTTTTATTCACAGAGGATGCTTAAGTATGTGGCAAAACTTTAATGATTGATAGATGGACAAAAATGACTAAGAAACAAAGATTTGAAATTATGTGTATGTTATATAGTGAAAACTGCATACAGCTCTACCTCAGTATAATACCATTCTTTATAACGTAATTCTACAACTAATGTAGTACCGGTACTGCTTTGGACCACAAGACTTGGATGAAACGATTATACTTGAATCAATCCATCAAATATATCACAATACGGGCTGAAAGAAACCACTGTAATGTGTAGTATTATATCTTTATTTCCATTTTGTAAACATTATTGATTGAAAAAATCATATATGCAAATACCATGAAGTGCAACAGAGTTAATTTACATAGACTAAAGTTATTTTGTCACTGTGACTGATAGAATAAAAATAGGTTCCACACAATATTATAATGAGGGAGACTTGTCTCTATCCTTGGGCTCCTAGCTGCCAAACATGAAGCATCCAGATGCAGTCAGGTAAACATTTACCTTCACCTGTGTGTTTCAGTTAGTCAGCAGTCCATTGATATTCCAGTTCTGCACCATTTGATTGACAACTTCTGGAATTTTGCTGAGAGAAATTTATTTACAGCAGAATCGATTACAGGTTTGAACAACCTGACATAATAAATAAGCAAAACATGTTCTGCATACAAGTAAAAGAAGTAACATTCAACTTGTTTTGTTGTTGTTTCGGAACAGCAATTAAAAACTTTGTAATAATTCATTTTTTAATCTTCTGGCTAATTCAAGATTTGTTTCTTATAGCTTTCCTGTATTGTAAAGTCCTACATTTTACTATTTCTTCTCTTTTCTTAAAAGAATTGAGAAAAATGAAAACCTGGTGATGAAGCAAGTAGCTTATTACCATTCAGGCATATATTGTTCAAGACTACATAAATTTCATTGATTATTACCTTTCAGTAAGGGGCCCCGAGTGGTCTAAAGCGCTCACCGTTCCGGATCACTGCCATCTCACCTCTGTATGCGTATGTTCGAGTCCAAGGCTCGGCTAGCGTGGGTACATGGGAAAGCCTGCCAGTAGGTTCTCGTGGGTCAGTGGTTCTTTCCTGGGTTTTCCAGGGTTCTTCCTCCACCAGTTATACTGGCCGCCATATATGGCCTATCTTGTGCTGAAAAATGGCGTTAAACCCTAGAACAACAACAACCTTTCAGTCATATATTTTTCAGCACTACTTAAATTCATTGTTTATTACCTTTAAGGCATATATTTTTCAACACTACTTAAATTTGTTGATTATTACCTTTCAGGCATACATATATTTTTCTACACTACTTAAATTCCTTGCTTTAAAATTTTGACAGGTACAGATTGAGGAGCTGAAGAAAGAGTTTTCAAATGAACAAACATTGTTACAGCTAAAGCAGAAAGTTTCATCTCGAAGGAAGAAAAGGGTAAGTGAGCCATATTAATGTTAATTATGGCATCAGTTAACATTTTATTTGTTTGATGTTTATTTACCTAAAACAGCCAGATGCATAACATTTTCAGCCAAGACAAAACCTACCATGATTGTAATGTTAACTCATTTAGGTTCTTATTTAAAGAAATTAAATAAATACCTATTAGCATTTATTTAACTCGGCATTAATTTATATGAAATTGCTTCATTGCCTCTTTGAGTATTCTATATGAATGTGATTGATAAATGCTGGTAAAATGTAAGATTGTGATTCTTTCCCATTTATGGCCAAAACTCATTATAACAACATACTGTATATACTTGCTTATAAATCCATCTGCAGACTCTGCAGACCCTGATCTGCCATCACATAATGTACTGGCTGATCTGAGTCTCTGCAATTTATTAGGAGTAATCAGTAGAACAAACTACATAGACCGTGGTCTACCTGCACATTATGCGATAGCAGACCAGGGCCTATGTTGTTTGCACTTGGAATCAACTTATAAGCAAGTATATACTGCATTGAATTTCTGCAACTTGAGGTTTGTAAATTTATTTCTCTACTTGTTAAGCCTTATTCATTGAATAAATAAGCTAGATGAAGTGATAAACAAATCCATTCATGGTATGTTTCTTGCAGTATGGAAGAGGTCATAGTTTGCATGATGGTTAGTAATGATTTACATTTTGCAAGGTTGGGTGGATATGTGATTATATGGAAATGAGGCAGCATTTGTTTTAAGTCAGTCCGAATTATTTACTATTTCGAACTCAGTATGATATACGAGTACTGTAGTTCATTATGTATAAAAAGTGTATCATGCATGTAACTAAAAAATGTATTTCTTCTAACCTTTGATTTCTTGGTTACAGTTGGTTGAGCTGTTGGGAGGAATTTTACTTGCCTTTCAGTCACATGACTTTTCTGTGCACTTCATATACAGGAACAAAGGCACAATATCCTTTAAATGGTAGATCTTTGTCTCAGTAAATTTATCCTTTTTGCAATCATTTAAAAGATATGAAAATTTGTGTACCATTCACCTTTGTAATAAATTATAAACTGAACAATATATCAAAGATGAACTATTTTTTATAAGGATTTGTACAGCAGTTATATAAGGCTCTTTAATTAGAATGGGACTAAGGACAGTGCTAATTGTAAATAATAATTTTACTACTATTAATAACAATAATGACCATTGTCATTATCGTCCAGTCTATAATTTACAAGTATTTTATGTCATTGGTATGTGAACTAATTGAAATAATGTAAGGACTCACTGGGTGAACATAAATGGTAGAGACCAGATTCATTGGGTAAACATAAAAACACAAAGATTATTATAATTAATAAATATGGTAATATAGTTTTGATTTAAGAAAAATTATGATTAGTTAAATTATATTTAGAACTTTATATTTGAAATCTTGGGTTTTTTAAAAATAATTTTTTATATGTCAATTGACCATGAGTTATACAACATATCAAGAGTTCAGACTGCAGTGGTTGTGACCTACTTTGTTACAATCACTGTAACTTTGCTGTCCATAATATAAAATTCTTGTATCATGTGATAAAAAAATTTGTATAATGCATGCTATAAGATTCTTGTATCACGTGTGACCACCAGACCCTCAGTATATTATAATACAGCATATGAACACAGCTATAAAAACATATCTCTAGAATAACCATGTTTTCCTTATTTAAAAAAAATATAATCCTTTTATTGAAAAAAAATGAAGAAAAAGAGCTTTCTTATCAGTCTTTTTTCTGGAATCAAGCTTTTTCAGAACATCATCTAGACTTTCTATCATGTTGTAAGTGATAAAGTTTTGCATCTTTTTAACTTTTTGTAAAAATATATTTATGTATAACACTGCTGTTTAGCCATGTTAAATCCCAGTTAAGAGTTTCAGGTTTAATGTTAACATTATTTTTAAAAAGAGTTAACACATAGTTATATTTTCAGTAGGTTCAGAAAAACTACATGTCTTTTTGCACTGATCAGGTAAAAATGAGCTGGGCTGAGTCAAGTAGATACAAAAGTTGCATCTTGAGAATAAATTTGCATTCTCTACCCGTAACATGCACTGATTTTCAACATCGCTAACTGTTAGCATGTGCAAATTATCAATGTTTGCCTATTTTGGATCCTGGTTGTCAGTTTTAAACATATCAAAAGGAAGGATATTTTTTTTTTTTTTACAGATACCCACTGTAAGCATGGTACTAAAATATGTAAAAGTCATGAAAATGTAATGTTCAGCTTGAAGACGGTGGGTTGAAAGCACTTAAACTAAGAAGTGATATTGTTGATAAATATAGAATAAGAGACAATTTCTTGATTTTTCATTGAACTTTTATGTTATTTTCATTTAGTAACACATTTTTTTAACCAATGTTCAGTGAAATTTCGATTTGGAGAAACTTTCCATTTCAACAAGGTATCATGCATCTTGATGGTTTAGACCTTTGAGAAGTTACAAGGCAGTGAATGGAAACATTTTTTTTTTACTTTTATGTCTGGTTAGATAGCATTACAGTTACCACAGAACCAATATTGTAAAGACTGCAGTGTTATTGATACACCTCACTCGTGACAACACCACGGGTTCCAAAAGCATAGACCACGCTATAGGCAAGGGCATGAGTTACTGGGGAACCTATGAATAATGAATGCCATCCCTACCAGAGATCAAGAAGATCATGGAAAAAGAGGGGGTAGCTGTGTTGTTAAATGGCTGAATATGCATTTTATAATCGTGTTGGGAATATATGTCAAAAAATTGCATTTTTTTCTAATGAAATTATTCAGTTTTCGGTATAAATAATCACATCACATGTATGTGTACCTTCTTGTGTACCTGTTAAACATTGTTTATTACATCACAGTTTTTTGCACAACAAAACAAGATTCCTTTTGTTAAAAAGGTAGAGATACTTGTTTGGTGAAAAAGACATTGAAACTCTTTTTAAAAATTGTTTTATCAGTGATATATTTATGCCATGTATTCATTGCGAGTAACGGTGAAAATTCCAGTTCATAAATTTTAAATTGACTTCAAACTTTGGAATTTCATTTCTTGATAATGAACTGTATCTATCAAACAAAGCTTTGAATTTACTGGACACTCCTTTTGCTTTGTTATCTTGCTATTTTTGATAACATTTGTGAATAAGTAGGATGATTTAAGGAAATTTAGTTGTTACCTAAACAGTAATATTTATGACAGTGTTCGAGTGGTCAATTGAAATGAGTTGAACTGACACATACCCTTGACTGCTAGCTCTTATGGAGGTAGGATTGGCATGCCTTTATTTGATTTGATTTGATACCATGATAAGACAGAGCAGCTTTGCTTTTAATTGAGGGTAACAATACAACAATTATGTCCACCAATTGGAGATCTAAGGACAGAAACTAATTAGGTTCTCAGAGAAATCCCACAGACATATTTGTAATATGTAGATTGACTCTTTTTAAGTTTGACTACAAGAGGGAGTGTCACATTTATGATAATTACACTGAAACTGAATTAAAATATATGACTTAAGTACAAATTTCTTTTGACAAAACTTATTTCATTGTTATTTATTTCTTAAAGTGTTGCCACTGTAGGCATCAGTGAAATTTTGACTGATCAAAATTTTATCAAAGATTATTTATAGTGTACTGAGAAAATAGTTGTAGAGAAAATGTAACAAAACATATGACTTATTCTAAGTTGAGAATTTCAAAATATTTATTCACATTTCCAGAATTTCATTTACTAATTTTGATCATGGTTTTCCTCATAGTCAACAAATTTCTTAGGTAATTTCCAGGAACAATGGGATGCAATCCTGACCCCATATAAGTGGGTTATTCAGGCACAGGTTTTAGGGGAGTGGTATACATTGCTGTGCCAAAGTGAAGACATCAGCTTAATCTTGATTTCTGCCTGATTAGGTTTATGGGCTGGCTGATCATAGTTTTATGGGCTGACTTGTTAGGGTTATGGGCTGGCCCTTCATATGTTTATGGGTGCCCTGATTATGATTATATGCTGGCTGATCAGGGTTATGGTCTGCCAGATTAGAGTTATGGGCTGGCTGATCATGGAGTTATGGGCTGCCTGATTAGCATTATGGGCTGGCTGACTAGGGTTGTGGGCTGCCTGATCAGGTGTATGGGCACCCTGATTAGGGTTATGGGCTGCCTGATCATGGGTTTAATGCTGACTGATAATGGGTTTAAGAGTTTGTTGATCAGGTGTTTCTTGGCCAGTAATTTGGGGTTTTATAGGCTGGTTAATAGCAGCAAAAAATGTATCTAGGATGTTTATGGTTAGGTGTGTATTATATAAGAGCAAATAATGCTTCTTAAATATAAGTATAGTACACAACAGAAAGGATGATTTCATTTATTTGATAGGCAAGGAGAAAAGTGAGTAGAAGGGAGCAATATGAACAGATGCAAGCATGCAGAGATGTTTTACACAGGCAGATTGATCAATGGAGGAACAACATTCTTCAGAAGGATAGAGCTCTTAAACAGGTACTTAATTTTGTGAAGTAATTTCTACAGTCCTTTCAGTTCACGTTGTCACTATTATTCTGTTGTAGTTATTTATGACATGCCATTTGCATCAGGTAGTGGCATAATTGCATGTCATAAATGTTACACTGTGTCATAACACGTAGTGTCTAAACATTTCAGAATTATGGAGTAATGCAAGGTCATTTGTGTGATTAATGGAATATTCAAGCAGATTCATTTGCAAGTGTATTTAATAAAACTTTGTGCCTTAATGTAGTATGCAGAAATTTTTATGCAGCTTGAGGCATATTAGATTCTTTGACACATTTCATAATTTCTGGACAGGTTATAAATTGTTTAATATCCTCTTTTTAAGTACTTACTGAAATCTACTTTTGGCAGCATATTGAGGCTGAATTTGTAACTCCCATAGATGTACTCGTATTGTCCTTTATAACTCAGTACACTAACTTTTAGATGCCAATTAAGGTATTACATTGTCATTGGGAGGTGCATTCGAGTTATGTAAAGTGCAAACTAATTTTTATCAATTTCTTTTTTATTTTGCATTTCTGAGCACTCCATCTCCAGCATATAAATCACAGGAATTTTTTAATAGCAGCAATTGTTTATCCTGCCACTATTGCGTAGTTAGCCAATTTTTGTGCCAAAAACTCATTGTCCGATGTGAATACATCCTCCCACAGAATGGAGAAAAGTCAGAATTACCTTTCGTACACCACAGACATGCACTGAAGGTCGATATTACCTGTCATCTTTTTCATGGATGCCACATTGTGTAGACATCTGCCAAAACTATTATCAGAGTAATTATACCTGTAGCAACATACCGCAAATAAGTGGTCTTCTGCAGTTTTTAATTAGTCTCTGTGTTACAACTGTCTGTTAAATTTTGTTAGAAACTGTACACTAGACTTTTCCCCTTAGAACTTTGTCATTTCAAGTGCTTCCTATGCTACCTCATGTTCCATCTTTTAGCCGTACACATTCTCCTTACATACATAAAAAACACTGTGGTACAGGTAAGACCTTGTGTTCTTAGGAAAACAACAGTAGGCCTTGCCTAATGTTGAGGACATCATTTTCTCTATCTTTAATTTCACACTGTATACTATTTATTTTTGCCCATGCTATGTGTTGACGTTTCATGTGTATTTGAATGTTGTTTTATTAGAACATAATTCACAGGTGAATTATCTTATTTTTCAGTTGGAAAAACTAAGGTAATTTTCATAAGGTCCACTCTGTGGTTTACTTCATACATACTTATAGGTTACTGCATTTGTGTGGGAAAATATGAACATGTTTTTAGGATGTAAATACTGCATGACCTTGGGAGTGCAGTATATCCATCCGAAAAAACGAATTCATATTTTCCCATACAAATGCAGTAACCTTTTTATTATATGCTCATTTTCTTATTCTACCTAATGCTTAATTATAATAACAAAATACACTACAAGAAACAAAGTAACTGAATGTATGCCGTATTCCAAACTAAATACACAAGCACATATTCATAATTACACAACAACAACATTATTACTGCGCACATAACTCTGCCCAGTTAAATTTGAACTTAGTTGTGTGCTTGACATAACTTTGAAAGAAAATGGTATTATTGTCCACTTGAAATTTGGAGTCATATTGTGAATGAATGTGCATTGCAACAACTTTTCCATTTGATCTGGGATGAGTAGATTTTGGTATTTTTGTCGATTCTACAAAATTTTGTGATTATGGACTGGATTTACTGTGTGAAATACATTGGATTGAAGAAACGAGGGAGAAACGTGTTGACATCTGCAGATGTGTTTCTCTTTCTGTAATTGAATGTTTGAAGTCGTAATGTGGGAAAAATATGAAGTCTTTCAATTGCAGTTATCAAAAAGACACTATGGAATTTAATGCTTACTTCATTTTGAGTGCAGTTAGGAGAATGTAATTGCACTTCTATTCGAAATTACAGTACAATTTCGAAATGTGTAATCAAGATTGAGAACCTATGACATGGCTCATGTAATTCGGATTTGCAGAACTAAGAAAGTACATTTCAAAGAAATTCAGGATGTAAAACTATAAGTATACTTTTTTGCCATTCTTATTACCAGCAAAAGGAGACAGTTTATTTTAAGGACCCTTTCTGGTGTCAGCTGTATAGCTAGCCTCAATCCGAAACATTGTATCGAAAAAGTTAATGTGGAATGTGCCAAAGCAGCTGGTATGTGGCAGTCCACAAAAACATCTGCTTTACTTTATTCAGAAACAAATTTAATCAACCAAAATGCAAAGCACCTACTATGCGATTGTACATGATTCGTTTACAAATCAAAAGTGCTGGCATCTGCGTCTTTTGTTTGTTTACAATAGAAAGTAGTTCCTTTATGCATGTGAATGCAATATGAAGGAGTGCAATATCGTAAAATACTGAATGATTCTGACAATGTAAAGTTAATGGAGAATAAAATAAGCATATAATAATGTGTTCTTATTGCATAAACAGGTGTGTATGTGCTATGACACTGCATACAGCCGAATTTCACAGGAACATCAGGCACTGTTTTAAGTGCATACACTGGGGTGAATATAGTACAACACTGCATGCAACTAATTGAGTTTTGCAGCATCATACAATGTTTTAAGTGCATACACAGGGGTATTTGTAGTACAACACTGCATATGGCTAATTGAATTTTGCAGCAACATTATACAATGTTTTAAGTGCATACACAGAGGTGTTTGTAGTACAACACTGCATACACCTAATTGAGTTTCTCAGCAACATCATACAATGTTCAAGTGCATACACAAGGGTGTTTGTAGTACAACACTACATACAGCTAATTGAGTTTCTCAGCAACATCATACAGTGTTTTAAGTGCATACACAGGGGTGTTTGTAGTACAAGACTGCATACAGCTTAATGAGTTTCTCAGCAACATCATACAGTGTTTTTAAGTGCATACACAAGGGGTGTTTGTAGCACAACACTACATACAGCTTAATGAGTTTTGCAGCAACATCATACAGTGTTTTAAGTGCATGCATGGTGTTTTTAGTACAACAGAGCATACAGCTAATTGAGTTTCTCAGCAACATCATACAATGTTTTAAGTGCATATACAAGGGTGTTTGTAGTACAACACTGCATACAGCTAATTGAGTTTCGCAGCAACATCATACACTGTTTTAAGTGCATACACAGTTGTTTTTTTAGTACAACGCTGCATACAACCAGGTGAGTTTCAAGGCAATAACGAGTGATTTCAGATGTCTTTCATTATTTCTTTATTACAGGATAATGTCAGAATAGTCTGTGGGGCAGTGTGGTCACAAAATGGGCCCTTGGGATACTCAAACAGGCTTTATAAGTGCTCAATGTGCAAATTGAACAATCATAGCACTTTTTGTGAATTATGGTCTTTTATCAAGACCAGAGGAATATTACCTCCCCTTATTCTTCAGAATTTTCCAGAATCTCTTCCAGGTCTCACTGGGTGGGACAAACTACTCTGGAGGCTGGTGAAGCCCCTCCAGAAGAAGGATCTAGAGACTTTCCCCTGTGGGGAGATTACAACCACTTCCCACATCTCTTACAACACGCCCACCTCAGGTAGTGGGATGGTGAGGTAGAGCACTGTGACAGCAGGTTGCTGCCTCCCATTAAGGAGGTAGAGCCACCCTTCCATTAGGGAGGTAGAGCACCACAATAGTAGATTGCACCCTCTCTTGAAGGAGGTGGAGCACCACATCAGTAGGTTGCTTCCTTCCATTAGGGAGTTAGAGCATTGCAATACATATCCTTGCAACCATCTGTTAGGGAGGCAAAACACAACACCCATGATTCACACGATGAATTGGTTGAAGACAAGGTCTTCTCCATATATCTCTCAAGGACTATGCTTCCCCTGTTTCCCCACCTTCACCATCCCACCATGTGCAGGATTTGCAATCCATACCCATGGTGCTCCTATCAAGGGACATAGTGATTACCAGACACTCTCCAACTCAGAGAATCCTTGACTGTGATGATGACAATGCACACTCTGTCGTCCGTGATTGAGGGAATATCATGAAGTTCCTACTCTCTCTTAATTCTTCAGGATGAAGCAAGATTCATGCCTTGTATATTTACACTGGTCATCTCTGGTTCCAGCAGGTTGCACCCTACCATTTGGTAGGCTGTGCATGGCAATAGCATATTTCACCCTTCTCTTAGCAAGGTTGATCATTGCAGCAGCAGGTTGTGCCCTCCCATTATGGAGGTTGATGACCACAAGAAGAGGTTACTATGTCCCATTAGGGAGGTAGAGCACTGCAAGACATCTCATGATTTTGTTTCTCTTTGGGGCCCATTGTTATGGTATAACATGTGGCTCAGAGAGACATCAACTTTTTATAGATGGACCTCTCCCTCGATGGTGAGCACTACTCAGTTTCTCTGTTTTTGATCAGTTTGATGAGAGCATCAGCTTACCCACCTAACTAACAAATTCAGCTACACAATAGCAACAGGATAAGTAATTGCTGCTTTTAAAATGTAGTTTTTTGTGGGTAAAACTAATTTTAATTATGCAGTTCTTACCTGCCTCACTTGCCAATACCCTTGTCCCATCCCACTCAAATGTCTTGCATAATCATTGTCTATAAAAAGATGATGTAATATCTACCTTCTGCACATGTCTATGCAGCATACAACAGTTGTGTGCAAAAGGTCATTCTGACTTTTCTCCACTCTGTGGGAGGATGTATTTACATCAAACAGATGGTGAGTTTTCGGCATTAAAATAGGTTAGCTAAATAAAAGCAGCAGGTAAGTATTGCATAATTAAATTAGTTTTAACCCCACCCCACCTCACCCCCGAAAGCTACATATTTGTTACATACCTTTGTAGGGATAAAGCAGATCAGTAAATGATCATATAAGCTGGATGCTGCAATAGGGTAACTGTTTATGGTTTTAATAGTTCCAGTTCGCTGGTTACGGTATTACTGCAGTAAAACATGGCTCAGCCGGTCACTTCTATAGATCACCTGTCATTAAATGATGACCTCATGTGAAATGTTGGAATATTTGACTTCTTAGATTTTTTATTTATATATAGCTAAGGTTCTAAGGCATGCATTTTCTTGTGCTACTTTTAATTAAGTGAACATGGCATGTAATTAAGGGAAAACAAGCCTCCCAGAATTGACCTTTTTATTTTGTTTATAAAACTGTTGATTATATACTCTTTTAGAACTTGGCTGAATTATATATAAATCACTTACTGGAATGGGCTGGATTATATAAAATCATATGGGAACTGGGCTGGATTATATAAATCACATGAGAACTGGGCTGGATTATATAAATCACATGGGAACTGGGCTGGATTACATAATCATGTTAAATGAACTGGGCTGTGTATGAATGTATTTTATTACCTGTTTAGGAGAAAGAGTTAAAGCAGGAAGCTGATGCCGCTCTGACTGAGGTGAGGAAGAAGATCTCAGACATGACAAAAATGATCAGCATATTGAATGGTCTGAGGAAGCTCCGTAAACTCAGAAAAGACAGGCAAGAAAGACAGGGTAGGTTTGCAAACATATGGCTAATATTTTATTAAAAATTATTTGTCAGTAATTTGCATAGGTAATTGTCTTAGATTTTTATTAATGACTTTAGCTTAACTTTTTTCCTTACAATAAAACTTACTGTTTGTACTTATGTACAAGTCCAACTGCAAACTAGCATAGATCTCCTGATCTGTTATTGCATATAGATCAGGGTCTGTGTTGTTTGTTCTAAATTGCATGGACCCAGATCTGCCAGCACATAATTCAATGGCAGATCTGGATCTATGCAGTTTGCAGTTAGACTTGACTTTTAAGCAAGTATGTACAATAATCATAAGACCCCCACTTACCATGCTACCTTTTCTGTAAAATTCTGGTTTCATGAAAAGGGTAACCTATCATGAGGTGGAAAAATAGTGAAAATACACTTTTTTGGTGTCTGGCAGGATGTTCTTATTAAAGAGGTGGAACTACTGTCCTCAAAAAGTGTCTATAAACATTTTTTTATTATTGCTAAGCATTGACCCACATTTAAATAAATCATAGAAATATGCCAGTCCCTAAAAACATACACTTAGTTACATAGGAGATGGATGCTTTATACAGAGTTAGCTTAGGTCTTTGATGCTGTTGTGAACAAATGAATTAAATTTGCATCTGTTTTTAGCTGTCTCACTTAATATATTTGTACTTGATAATCCAGTTTTGCATGCATCAAATTGAACACTAAAAAGTGGCAATTGTCATACAATAAAGTTTTCAAAACAGTAACAAACTTGATGATGGCTGCCTTGATTTGTGAAATTTATGGAGGGAAAGTAGCCAGTTTCAATAGTAAAGACAAGTATTTGTAAAAATAATGTATATCAAACACAAGAATGTGCAAATCTGAAATTACACAACTTTGTTACTTTTGTAAATTTAAAAGCATTCTTTCGCTTGTCCATTGTCATTTTGTAGGCTTGTACACTAGTGTTAGTAGCGAGCAGACTTTTGAGACGAGCGTTGAGGAACTATTAGAGATAGCAACAAAGCAGCTAGATACCTATCATGCAGAAGAAAATGCACTTAAGGTAAGGTATATAATTTTGTTATCATCATTTTCCTGCTAAACCTGTTTTGCCAAGTTATTGAAGAGGTCTCACCAAAAATCATTAAACTGTTGATGACTGACATTTGACTTAAAGTAGCTTGTGACTTGAATATACAATAATCATCTTACAACATCAGTATTCTGCTCATTGCATCAATACCCAGGATCAATACTGACTTAAATAATTGGGTGAGGTGACCAGAATTGGGTGAAGTAATTAGAAGATAGGACAAATTAGTTGAGATCCGAAAGCACAAATTTAAAATGTTTATAAAATGTTAAAATGTTTATATCTGCCTTGGATGCGGGAGGTTGTGGGTTTGATCCCTGGCTGAGTCATACCAAAGACTTACAAAAATGGTACTAACAGCTGCCTCACTTGATGCTCAGCATTAAGAGGTTAGTGTTAGGACTGGTCAGCCTGGTGTCAGGATAATGTGACTGGGTGGGACATCATGCTACATGTCTGCGGCATGATGCCCCAGTGCTAGACATCACTATAAACTGTCACACTGCAGACATCTTAGCAATATGACTGAAAATTTGTTAAAGCTATGTTAAAAATCCAAATCACACACACACAAACACACACATGCAAATAAAGAAGACAAAAAACTAAAAAATACTCAGGTGTTAAAGCTGAAATAATTTTTTTTCTTCAGCCTTTTATTTTTATATTACTTATTCCAAAAGAGGAACAGTTCTAATCAGAGACACAAAAGCCATCATGGACCACATTTGATCCCTTTATTATTTATAACACCTCAAACATATCTCATATTTTACCAAAAATCTCCAGATTACACCAATGAGGTAATCAGTTTACAATATATTATGTACACATGTTAGCCTTATTCCCATTACTCAGCCAGGCATCATTGCACAAGTCGCAATGGTTGCTATAACAGTTCTGGTACCCATTAGACTGGTTCTGGTTTGCTTCTATTATGTGTTTATATAATGCATTAAAATGCTGTTTGGGGTGGTGGGTTTCACATTTTAAAAGAGAAATCTGTTGATTTAAAAAATTGATAGATTGCAGCTATAAACTGGTAGGTGCAGTAGACAGTCTTAAAAGCAGTATTTTGGTGCTACCACTGGTAGAATCGCATGTATGTTAAGGTCAGGTGAGCACTAATTAATGTTTAACCAGGCAGTCTGGTACCCATTCATGCATTACATGCTTTGATTTGTACACAAAGTTTACCACAGCTGTTAAAAGTAGGGTAAGTATACGATCTGCATAAGTATCATAGATGGGGATATATATTAATAATTTACTGGGCTATCAACAACTTGAAAATAAAATGCCACATTTCATGAGCACAATAGAAGTTTTCTCAGGCAAAGTAGATTTTTTTTGACAACCCCATCGGGCCCTTCACTTGGATTACAGGAGGGGGATGATCTGAAATTGTAGGGACAATGTGTATCAGTATGTCAGATTTTTATAAAACTGACTGCCATTATTTATCTGGCTTCAGGTGATGAAAACATAATTGAGATAATTTTCTCAGGTGGACGACACAACTCAGATGCAGAATCAACACAATTAAACATTGTAACAAAAGAATGTTATAACAGAGTCTTTGGAATACATATTTAGGAATTTAGTCAGGGAATTCACTCTCAAGTTATTTACAAAGAAAATGTCTTTCCCACACTTATCTTCAAGAATTTTAATGAAACTTTGTTGGCCTGATATGTGGTTTGTGTAAATGTTCAGTTAGGTTTTACTCTTTTTTCCTGTTGGTCCATATTTTGGGGAAAATCCTTGCAAAATTGTAGACAAAAAGGATGTATTCTGAGAATTTATCTCATCATTGCCTCCAAAGTAGTTCTTGGATGATTTTATTGAAATTTTGTTGATTTTGAGTGTGGTTGGTGTAAATGTGCATTAAAATTTCCCTAATTTCCCTTGGCCCATTTTGGGTAGTATTTTTGGATTTCAGATCATTGTTGCATCTTCCTCCACACTGCTTGAAAGATTTTATTGAAACCTTGTAGGCTAGATTTGTGTGCACTAGCATTGTTCTCTTCTCTGACTAGTGTTCAGATGACATTTTTTGAAAATTGATGAATGAACTGACTTTTATGCAAGTTTACCTTTTTGTCACTTCTCCCAAAGTGCTGGAAAGATTTTATTGAACTTTTGTAGGCTAGTTATGCAATTGTTGCAGATGCATAATATGGTTAGATTTTTAAATACTTACCCATTTTTTGGGACATTTGTTGAATGAATTGTCAAAAAAGGTGATATTTTTGGGAATTCATCATCACTTCTTCCATGCTGCTTGGAAGATTTTATTGAAACTTTATAGGCTTGTTTGTTAGATGTGCAGTAAAGTTTTACTTTTCTCATTCAGCCAATTCTTGGAGGGTATTTTTTAAACAAACAAGCTTTTATCAGACTTTGTTTCATATTTCCTTCTTTTTCCACACTGCTTGGATAATTTTATTGAAAATTTGTTGGCTAGATGAAGGTTGGCAGTAATGTTTTACCTGTTACCTCTGGCCCATTTTTTGGAACATTTACTGAATATATTGTTGCAAAAATGAATATTTGGGGAATTCAGTTCATAATTTCATCTTCCACACTGCTTGGAGGATGCAATTGAAATTTTGTAGTACAGATATTTTGTTAGTTTAGATTTGTAGTAAGGTTCTGCTTTTTTCCTGTGGTGAAATTGTTTGAACATTTTTATAAAGAAGTGGTATTTTGAGAATGCAGGTTGTGATCACTTTTCCTCCCACCATACTTGGAGTTTGCATTAAAACTTTGTTGACTAGGTATGTAGTGTAGGTGTGCAATAAAGTATATTGTTTTCTCCAGCACATTTTGAGGAAAACGTCTTGAAAAAGTGGATATTTTAGAATTTAGCATATCTATTTAGTATTTATGTAGTCCTATGCATTATTATTGCTGGACATTGACAGATGTGTAGGAAACCCTCTGATCATTCATTGCTTCAAAGGTCTTTAGAAATAGTGAGAATGCAGCTCGTTTGCTATAAGAACATGCCTGAAGGGCAGAAACTTGCATGTTCATGACTACACATGCATATTGTTATTTTTGTATTAAGTATTATGTATTGAAAATTAGTGTCAGACATAATTATTTTTTAATTAAAATCTTTTTCCTTGCAAAGGTGATGTTGGAGGAAGAGCATGAAGAAAGTCGTGAAAAAGAGAGGTTAAGGTCTTATCAGAAGGAGCTGGACAGGGAAATATCTGAACAGAGAAAGACACAGGAGTTTTTATTTGGGCTGAATGGTAATCATAAGCATTACTCTATTGCCTAAAATATAATTGTCAGTGACTATACATTTCTTGTAGATCTAATACATCTTACTCAAAAACCAGAAAAAGAGGAGTTTTCTTTGCCCCAAAAGCAGTCTTTAGAGTCAAATTTTTTAATAATAGGTTAATTATTGAATTGTCCAAGCAAGGGTTATAAAGGTTATGTCCCTTTCATATTTGTAACTTTCAAAATATGGAAATAACTGCATGTATTGTTTTCTCATTTTAATATATGTTCTTTGAGTTTTGTCACAAACTTATAAAATGCAATTTTATAGCAGCTGTTATTGCTTCATTAATTATTAGTTAACATGCAAAAAGTAAGTTTTAACCTTCATTGTTTATTGCTGATTATATTAGCTTAATCAAGAAACATTTAAATAGTATTAAATTAAAATTAAAAAGAATCATTACATTTTGTTAATTCATTTATTGTGTAGTTCTAAATCTGTAATGAATAAATCTTGAAAATGACATGTCTGCACAATTCAACCAATCTTTTGGCTATATTAGCTGAAGGCACAATTCAACCAATCTTTTGGCTATATTAGCTGAAGGCACAATTCAACCAATCTTTTGGCAATTTTAACTGAAGGCACAATTCAACCACTCTTTTGGCTATTTTAACAAAAAAATAGTTCAATCACATATTGTATTTTCTAGGAACCACCTAATGTACAGAAGACTGAACACCTTATTGTTTGTAATATTTCATACTCAGTTATTTTATAGACCATGGATCCATATAAATTAATTTTTTTGTACCATATTATTTTAGACGAACTTTATTCTTATTGAAACTTTGTAAATGTTGTTTTAAATCAGCTGAGAATTTTTAATAAAACCTTTTGTTACCCATCATTATTCATATAATTCGAAAACTCATTTATCAAAAGTGAATGAAAATATTACAGAAACAAAGTATTGGTAATATAATTTGCTCCGTATCCTTTTTTATAATGTCTGAAACTCCATGAGGGTTAGGTATAGTAGGCCAGGTGCATCCCCCTGCATGTTCGAACAGGTGACTAATGGAGGAAGGAGTCATAGTGGCAGAGTAGTTAGTGTGTTCTATGTCCAAAATATATTTCTGAATGCTATTTCCATTAATGTCAATTTTTCCTCTTGATGTAGATGCTTCAGACCCAAGTAGTCCACTGTTTCCATTTTACCAGTACTATGACCAAGCCAATCAGAATCTTCAGGCCTTGTTGCATATAAGGCAAGTACTTCAGAGTTTATTCAGTAATCCATCTGTGTTTATTTCAGGCAACTGCTGGATACACTTAGTTGAAATGAAATAACTTAGTTTCTTAACATTTTTAGGAAAGGGCACAGAATAATGAGATTTTTTTAAAAACAAATCTTGTTCCTTGAGTCATGATGCTGTGTGAACAGAAACATGGAACTCTGACTCAAAACTTTAAATTAAATATTGTTTTTAGAGCCATTCATATTGTGGTTGATTTGGCATATTTATATGGAAACAAGCAATTAGACTGAGATTTACTGTTGTGTAATATGCTAGTAGACCAGTGTAGACCCAGATCTGCTATTGTGTACTGTGCTGCTAGATTAGGGTCTATACCCAGTCCAGCTAACAACAACTTAGACCCAGATGTACAGTTCTATAATAATGTACAGGTAAGTGAGAGTCTATGTCCAATCCAACCAGCGGCATTCGCATGTTACAAGGAAATTGAGAAAAAGACTGGAGAAATGATCATTATTTCCTAACCTTGAAAAGTCCATGAATTCTGCAAATAGTGATGAAAGTCAGGAAAACCCCAGGAATTTTTTGTCACCACTTGACAACAGAAACAATTACATAATTGAGTTGTAACTGAACTGGTCATGAGTTAAATTTATCAAAATTTTACCAGGATATTCGGAGAATGCTGGTTGGAACTTTTGGGTGCTTGCCATAAACATATTGGTCAGTCTAAACTTTCAGTGGATTAGAGTCATCTAGTAGACTGGTTATTTCACAGACAGCTTGATATCAGTATCACTTCATACGTGGAAGGTATAAAACCAGTCTAGCATCACAAGAAGCCAACTTGGTGGTGGCAAAGTATAGATGCTTACCAGATGGCCTAGCAAACATAAACGCTGTTACATCAAGTTATACATGCACGAAATCAATATGAAAAAAATGAACTTAACCTATGTGTTTTTCTGTGGTTTTGGAATGCTTGGACCCTGTGTTATGTACAAAAATATTTAAGAGTTTCACTGGTGACCATTCTTACAACAATAGAATGCTGTTCCAAATCAGAAGCAAATGCGAGTACCAGCTAAAATGTAAATTATGCAGAACCACACAAATCTGTACGCATCAATACAAGCCGTTGTGAACAAGACTAGTCTTCACACCTTTTGTATACAATTTTAATGTCACAAGAAATAGTATTAGAAATATATTCTGTCATGCATGTATTTTAATTAGATAGGTTCTTGACCAGCATCTTGTTCCAGCTGTTTATCAACCAAATTCACTTTAATTGTAATTCTGCTTTGTAGGATTTGGTAAATAAATTCTCAACAAATCTTTGTTAATGTAAATGTTTCTAACCATGATGCTTGACATGATTATTGCTATGTCCACATGGAAAAGCAAGCCATGGCTATCGCTTTTCTGTCAATGGTGTCTGTGATGTCAACAGTTTGTTGACTCAGCTATAAATAATAGGTGAGACATTTGATAGAATTCTTGTTGTTGTTGATGTGTCAGCATTACATTTTTGTATTGATCTCAGTTTGTATGATGCGGTTATATGTGAAGTTGTAGAACTTGATGGGTGTCTTGACCATGGAGGTTGCTGCTTAAAATGGGTAAAAAAAGGTCACAATGACCAACGTTTCACTCCAGTCACTCTTCTAAGTATTTGGAATCTTTCACATTGAAGCAGGTGAGACATAACATTCAGTGGAATTGTTATTCAGGTTTTTGTTAAAATTTCTCATTTTTTTTGGCATGGGGTCTACATGCAACCCAGTTTTTCATAATATCTCATTTGAGTATGGGTCTACTTGCAGATCCAGTTTTCATTAATAAAAAAAAATTACTCATTTGAGTATGCAGTCTACATGCAGACCCTAATGTTCGTAAAAGTTTCTCATTTGAATATACATTCTACTTGTAGACTCTGTTTCTCATTTGGACCGCTCCAGTGGCCTAGTGGTTAGAGCATCTGACTCAGATGCAGTAGGTTGTGGGTTCATACCCCAGCCAAGTCATACCATAGACTTATTAAAAAAATGTTCTGACAGCTGCATTGCTAGGTGTAACGTAGTCGAGCTAACACCCTTTGAGACTGAATTGGTATTTAAGAAATAACAAACACATATGCAAGTGACAATAAAAAGATGTATTATTCTCTCAAACTAATGATGAAGTAACACGACATCAAAATAAATACAAAGGTACATAATATGAATCCAATGGAAAACTATGATGAAGAACAGATATAATTGTTTGAAATGTTCAATAATTATAAAGTTGTCTCAGATAATTAAACACTACCATGCTTTTTGTCTCTATGGTCAACCAATATGCTGACCTTTCCCTATATAGTCAAAACACTAATGGTATTCTTATAGTCAAACACTATAATGAAATTCTCTTAGTCAAACACTATGACCTTCTTATAGTCAAACACTCTAATGAAATTCTTATATGTATGTCCAATGTTTACTTGACATTTCATATGCCCTTTGACCCGCTTCCCGGCTCGGTCACTTCAGCCATCCAGACTTTTGATGCACATATACGTTGGTACTTTCCTGGTGGTCTTTCATCACTGTTGCTGTGGCCTCTGGCTACACCTAGTCAGTCCACACACAGTTATCTACACCTAGACACTCATACCTAGTTATCCACAACTGGTAATCCACGCCTAGTTATCCACACCTAGTTGGCTGAATATGAAAAGAAACAACTTTCCAAATAGTCTGTTTTCTGTGTATCTAGATTAAAATATCTGAGCATTTCAAATGGATTAATACTAACATACCTGAAATATTCCTTTTGTACGACTATGACGTACGAATGGCATACCAAAAAAATAGAAATATGATATACTAAAACTCTAATACATACATAATACGTCTTCAGTATTAGTTATAATAGCGACAAGATAACCTACCAACAGGAGTATTGTATATGTCTTCATATCCCTGTTAATAATCTGAATTGTACCATCTCTCACAACCATATTACATAAGCCATACACTCTTGGTGAATTAAACTACAAGTACGATAAAACAGCGCAAACGTATAATACAACATTGAACGTGTTTTGCGAAACTGAACATTAATTAAAAAGAGTTAATTAAAAAGAATATAACTCACCCAACTCGTTGGCTCAAACTAAGTAAGACATAATGGCGATCCCGCCCCGACAGCTAAACACATAAAGAGCTTCCCTCTAATGGCTGTGTCAGTCAAGATCCCTAAGTAACATATATAGTCGCGCACGTTAACATGTATTACACATGTGCCATGCAAGCAATAAAGGCCTCACGTGGTGCAAAGAAAAAGTGTATTTACAAGATACTATGGCGCGCGAAACACATTAAATACTGGAATTGATGGTGGTCTAAGCAAGCCATATCAGGTATTTCATAACACTAGGTGCTCAGCATTAAGAGGTTAGTGTTAGGACTGGTCAGCCTGATGTCCGGATCATGTGACTGGGTGGCTCACGATGCTTCATTTCTGTGGCATGATGCCCCAGTGCTAGGCATCACTGTGGACTGCCACACTGCAGACATTGTAGTGATATGCCTGAATTTTTTTTAAAGCTACAATAAACTTCCAAAACGCACTCACACTTTTTCTCATCTTCTTATGCTTTCTTCTTGCAGACTGGTTTTCATTACCTTCTTGGTTCGATTTATAATTATAAGAAAAAGATTTTGAAGCTGTTTTATTTATTTTGTTTTTATTTTATTTATTTCAGACATGAGTGGGATATGTTTCTTGTACCTACTCAGACCCCTGGGGGTTCTAGAATACCCATGAATTGGGTGACACCCACTGAACCCAACTCAGATAGATGGGCTTCTGCTTTAAAATGTAATCAGACATAATAAACATGATATTGTCTAAAGAGTTTGTGCTTTTATTGATACACAATACAGACTTTCCTGAGTTTCACATTGTTCATTTACACTGGCCTATATTTTAACTTTTAAGGTTTTGTTCAAAGGATTCAAAGAAATGACTTTTTCTTTTTATTAACATCAGTCATGTGTGTGTCTGCATGTGTAAAGCATGAAAGGCAATTATGGCAGCATGGTTTGTAGAAAAGGAAACATTCTTTTACTGAGAATTGGTTTTAAGAGTTTTGGCTGCCATATTGAATTGGACATCAGCATCACCTTTACATAAATATGTAAAGGTGATGCTGATGTTCTTGATACTAGGATATTCAGATTTGGTCAGATTGTTACAGCATCTTTTGAAAAAGTAGTTTTATGGATTTTTCTGGTTATAGTAACTGTAGCCATATCTGCTGGCAGCTGAGTTCAAACAGAGGCCTTAAAACTTGCATAAGCCATTAAATTGTGTCTAAAAAGGTCAGGCTGTTTTCAAGAAGCTGATGGCAACTGAGCCTAATTCAAACAGATTGTAAGGCCTTAAAACTAGCATTAGCCATTAAATTGTGTCTATAAAGGTCAGGCTGTTTCCAAGAAGCTGAAATGTTGCAAATGTTGATTCAGGGCCATAGTGCAAAGTACTGGACCATAAATTAACTGAGCAAAATGGGATTTCTTGTGTTTGGAATACATAATTAATTTTTCTCAGGGTCAGGCAATTCCAGGAAGTTGAAATCAATGACCATTTTATTCTTAAAATTAATTAGAGTTAGTCTGTACTATGGGATTGCCAGTTGTTTTTTTTTTCCATGCCACTAGTCCAAATTGAACAGTTGTTTACAATCTCTTATGCACTAAATATTTGCCATCTGGACTATTGGTTCCTTGCCTATTACTATGTCATGCTTACTGTTACAACAAGTAATAACTGTTTTGTACTTATTCCATTGTCAGCACCTTGGTTTACCTTGGCATTTAGCCTGGTTTCTATGACACTGGTGTCTCAGGCCATGTAACTTAATATGTGGATTGTTACACAATTTTGACAAAAGTAGGTCACTATGATCTAATTTCATTGCATTACTGATTTTCTTTGAGTTTTGTGTTTCATTGACTTTCTCAGATTGCTGCTTCCAGAAATCAGTTACCTAATGTTTAATTGTTTCAGATGGATTACTACACTATTCATAGGCTTGAACCTACCGGCTGGGACGATTTTACTCCCAAGATGAAGGGTGTCTTCCATCCCTTCCATCATCAATTGAAATTCAGAATTTTTTATTTTTATTTTTAATTCCAGAACAGGGGCCCCGAGTGGCCGAGTGGTCTAAACAAGTTCAAAGGGATATGGATATACATTCTGCCATTTGAACAGAGTCCATTTTATGAAGAACTTCTCAAAAGATAGCACCAATCTTGAGCATTTCTGACACGAAGTCAGTAGTCTGAATATTCCCACACAGGTCATTTATAGTTCTTGGTAGACATGTAGAGTTGTGGTAACATTGCCACATTCCAGTGCAGACACTAGAAGGAAGTTTTTCAGATAGATATTCAGGTTGACCTAGATCTAGTAATGATACATCATCTCAGTGATGAGGACTGGCACTAAAATGAAGCCGATCATCTATGAAGGAAGGCTAAAAATGTTTGTGCTATACCTGAGGACACGTTGAAAGGAAACAGGTTACAGCAAAAGGACTGATGTGTTGAGATGATGTGCATATTTTAATATAGTTAAACGAATTTTTTTGTTCAATAGTTGTCATTTTTGATGATTTGCATGCTATACATCAGTTCAATGAATATCTTCCTGATTTGAAGTTAAAAAAATTGACCAAATTGTGCATATTTTATTATCCGTCCAAACCTGACCGTTCTGTTCTGTCACATGTATGATTCACACAAAACTATACTTTGTAATCCACCCATTTTCATCATAAAAAATGTCTGCCTTCTCAGTTGTCTTGCAAAAAAATGAGCAGGTTTAATTAAATTTCTTACCAGGTATTATTAAACAAAATAGGCCTTAAGAGGATCCAGATTATTGCAAATGTCTTTCTGTCAAACCTTATTAGAAATAACACAGCTCATAATATAAATAACAAAATTCTGCGTTCATCCAATTTTCAACAAAGTTTGGCACACCATAAGTACTGTGTCTAAAAGTACAACAATTAGTTTAAGCATATCTTATAAAAAGTCACAATTGCAAATGGATTGGAAAGAATCTGAGAAATTCAAGGTCTCTAATACAATCACATGACAAGAACAAAAAAAGCATAAAAAGTGGAAAATAATAAACAATATTAGAATAGATAAGCTGATGGAGAAGAGTAAACAGGTGGTATGAAAGAATATGAATGATGCCCAAATTATTTGCGAATATATATTTTTCCAAAGATGCTGAATATTTTAGATATTTTCTTGCTCCGAGTAAATGATATATTTTGTTTGGGTGAAAACACTAACATTTTCATCTATGCGGTGAAATGTATCCGTTATTCACTCAGAGCAATCAAATTTAAAAAATCTCGTGTGATGTCAACAGTTTACCGTTTATGTTCAGCTGTTTTTTTTTTTGTTGTTTATATTCGGACAGCTAATATTAATAGTAACATAGTTCTTTCCCAATTCAAGGCAAAACAGCATATTAAAACAATGAAGAAAGATGAAGTATTTGTACATTTTTGGATTTGAACCATGGCAGCCATCTTTACTACTAGACCACATTAACATCTTTAAATAGTTCAGAAATTTCTTGGTCATAATGTTATCAATGTCAACTGATGGGTACTGAGAAATTTTTGATCTTATTTAGCTCAAGTGAATTTATTAGGATTATTTCTCTTAGAAAATACAGTAATTAAAAGCAAGGCATAAAATAAAGATCCGTTCTAAAAAAGAAAAATTAACAGGATATTATACTGGGATACTTTTCATATCAAAGGCATGCATATAATGTAACATTGTGACAGCAGTACCCCTGTAGTTAACCATGGTGTTCTGTTGTTTGAGCATTGTAGCCTCATAAGAAGCTATAATGATGATATTCATTCCACCAGTGTCACCCTGTGGTAAGCCATTCTACCACAACAGTAACAACACCACTAACCTACACAATCAGCCATCTTTTCGCAGGGACAAATTCAAAAGTTATGCACTATGATCTATGAAATTTAATCCTTTTTTTTTCAAATGAACGTTTATTTCTTTTACGGGTGTAACTTGATTCATAGGTTTATATTATAAATTGAATGTGACAAAAATGACCTGCAGTTCGACCCCATTTTTCATCGGTAGGATGTTATGTGTGGAACATCTAAAGTGAATAACTTTCAACTTTATATTTCTGTTGGTGATTCAGCAATGACTATATGTTCACAAAATGATAATTTGCTCACAAGTTAGATTGGTACTTCTGTCTGCTGACAAGTTAGATTGGTACTCTGTCAGTCTGCGACTGCTCCGGTGGCTTAGTGGTTAGAGCGTCTGCCTCAGATGGGGAAGGTCGTGGGTTCGATCTCCAGCCGAGTCATACCAAAGACTTACAAAAATGGTACATACAGGTGTCTGGCTTGGCGCTCAGCATTAAGAGGTTGGTGTTAGTACTGGTGTCAGGATAATGTGACTGGGTGGGACATCATGCTACATGTCTGCGGCATGATGCCCAAGTGCTAGGCATAACTATAAACTGACACACTGCAGACATCGTAGCGATATGACTGAAAAATTGTTAAAGCTACGTTAAAAATCTAAATCACACACACACTGTCTGCTATCACGGATCAAAGGTACACAGTTCATTTAATGTTATTTTCACTGCCATAAACTATATAAACAAAAAGTTAAATAATGTTGGTAAGAGCATCGATGTTACAAATTGCAAGTTGTGTTATGTATATTTAATTTGCATTGTTAGGATTTTTTTTTAATTTCGTTAAATCATGTGATAATGCAATATTGTCTAGTAGCTGACCTTGTCCAAAATCAGTGATAATTTTGTAAAGAACCTTTTTTTGAGTGAGGATCCTTATCATAAACTGAGTCAAGACATTTTATTTTAGAGAACGTGATGACTGTCACATGATTTATTGTAATTTTGGTGAGGGACCTTCTAATTATAACTAAGATCCTTCTAGAACAATGTAATTTTGACCCTTATTCGGGGTCTCTATTTACGTCTTATTTTAAAATATAAATCTCGTTTATTTAAAAATTATATATTCATGCTTTACGGTCTTAGCAATATTAATTGTATTATTGTTGCGTCCAATGATTTATTTGGGGTGGAATTTTGTTTATTCAAATTATTTATTCACTGGAAATACAAAGTGCTCTTCAAAAACAAAATTCTTGGAAATAGAGACTTGAATTTATAATGTTATTTCAAACAAGGATTTATTCTTCGATTGTATTATTGTGATTCAACAAAAGACTTGGCACATAACCAATGCACAGGCCACCCCAGACATATCAACACTTCCAGTGCTGGATTGAATTGGGATGTCCACTAAAGTTTATTAAGAACTCTAACCGTCAGGACCCGCTTATGTAATTATATAATTATTTGGGATTTTATTGATACTACCGTAAGTTCTTTTTTATATTTTCACTTTGTATACTAGGGAAATAAATTATTAGTTGAATTTTACAAAGCTTGTTACTTCTTACTCTTTTCTATTACTTTAAGACCATAGAATGGTAATAATTGTGACTCATAAAAGGACTCATAAAAGTTAAAATATGCCATAATTTGACCAAGGTAAAAAATTAAAGCCAATTGCCTAATATAGTTGAACCCTATTAATGCGGACTCGTATAATCTGGAACAAAAATGATGGGAGTGGATTTTTTTTCTAACGATAATATTGATAATTAATCAGGACATTGGCGTTCCAAAATCAGAAAAATTTCACAAAACGGTAACATGTCAAGAAATTTGTCTCGCCGATCCTGAAATTCCGATGAATGACTATAGTAGTCATCCTACAATTTGGGATTTATTTTCATGTCTGTTGATTTTATGACTATACATAGGTATTTCAAAAAAAAAAAAAAAATAATAATAGCAGTCGTAGCTATGCTTTTTTTAATTGTCAGCAGTTATTTTATTTTATATCATTTATAATTGCAGTCCTTCATGGATACCAAATTTTTATTTCGTATATTAACTGCAGTTTATCTCAATGTTTAGACTCATTATTTTTTTAGCACCGATCAAGTAACATTTTTCTAACGTCATGACTGTTTAATCACGCGTTGACCATATGTGACGTATGTCAAGTTGTTTAAAAAAGATTATTCAAGATACTGACCGCATTAGTATTCAAGCAGAAAATAATTTCTTACATAAGAAGGATGCATGGCAGAAATCCAGTAATCCAGTAAATTCGTTAATCCGGAAATATTCTTCAGGAACGAATTAACGCGGTTCCAATATATGTATTATTATTATTATAGTACATAAATAAAGTCGTTGAATAAGTGAGAAAGAAAGGGAGAAAAAGGGTATTTATCAGATATTGTTGTTAATAGAAACACGAAAGAATGTTTAAAGTCAAAGTACAAGATACAGTTTATACCGTATGTATTCGCTTATAAGGTGATTCTACCTGCAAACTGCACATACCTAGATCTGCCGTCGTATAATTCGCCGGCAGACCTGGGTATGTGCAGTTTCTTAGGAGTAATTATTAGAACAAATAACCGTGACCCTGATTTGTAGCTGCTTTTTGCTGCGGAAGATTAAGGTTTTGTTGTTTGCAGTTTAATCCGATTTATAAGCGTGTATATACGGTATGCAAGAGTGCTTTGCACACAACGCTGTTAGTGTTCATTTCTTCAGAATTATGTATTTGAAGTTTTCAGAAATTTTGTCTTAAGTTTTATACAAAATTTATAAAACTTAATGAAAAAAGTCGTTTGCCGAAGCATTGCAAACGTTACATGTTGAATTTTCACGTTAAATTGACGAGTGTGCCAATCTACAGATTTCATTCTCAAGATGAGTGAGATACTCTCGACAATTTTTAGTACTCCGGTTTTTATGTATTGCATCGCGATACGTGAATCCGCCTGTCATAATTATAATTCTCTATAATAAAAACAAAATAACAGTAAATCAGCGTTAAAACACCGAGAAATGCAATTTACTCTGGTCTCTTTCACGGTGATTTAACAAAACATCATAATATAACCGCTGATGAAACAACAAAAAGATTTTTTAAGCTTATAAAACCTCTAAATAACAAAGGATTTCAAAGCTTTTTGAGAGAACCCCTATAAATGCACACGTGACCATATGCATAAATCTTCGGCCATTTCCGGGAAGTCAAGAAATAACCTCGGATGTAGTTGTAGGAATACACATATATTGGATGGGTTTGATGCAAAAGGCTGAAGGTATTCTTTGTAAACTTTGGCTCCTTCCGCCGCTATATTGTGCCATGTGAACAAAAGTAGTTTCAGATATAGTTTTTAATTGTGCCAAATTACTTCCGACGATTCTTTCTTATCATGACGGACAAGGCTGAGGATGTTCCGACTGATGTACACAGTCACAGAATATCACTCAGCCCTTTCCTTCAGGTCGTGATTTGCCTCAGGTGAAGTGCACCGCATATGTTTCAATAGCAAAGACTGAGATTGTTCCAACTGTAAGATTTTCTCCTTCCATCGTCATACTGTTGTGTGAACAAACGTTGCTCAGAATATATTTCTTAATGGCGACGAATTGCACCCGATATTTCTTTCTCGACTTGAAGGAAAAGGTCAAGGATATTCCAATTGACAGGGCACCATTCATTCGGACCACTTCAACCATTCTTAATAGACCAAAATATGCCTCATATGTATTTTAACGCTGTAATTTACAGGTAAATTATTCTTTTTTTTCTTCACCCTAAATTTCTTCACGAGTAAAATAACCAAAAACACAATTTATTTGGACCACATCGACTATTTATATGCTTGAATTGACCGCATGATTGACCAAGGAGTTCCCTGTTACCAAAATAGTTTGATACATTAGCAATTTCTGTAAGTCCTTGTTTCGTAAAAAAAAAATAAAAAAATAAACTGAAGTGGTTAGAACGGCGACTTTAGACCAGCGATTGGCAATCATTAGAGGTATGTGTACGATTGACCTTGAACTTGCGATTGCTCACCATAGCGGTCATGTATTCAAACCATATTGGTCACCGATATTATATATGAGTAACCTCAACTTTACATTTTTCAGGGCTATTTAAAAATTAAATGTGATTATTAAGGATATAGTCGTGTCAGTTTAAAAGCCAATACTTTCTCCTTTTAGGAGAAACAAAATAAACTCAAAGCGTTGTTGGGAAATACAGTTTAATTCATAAAGCACATGGTTTGCAATGAATGCTTACTATTTACCTTTTTGGAAATAGATACACATCGGGTACATATACTGTATAAAATTTCCAGTTTACGAAGAGGAAATTTGTAATTTATTTTATGTTAAATACGTTTTTTTATCGTCCTATAAACTTCAGTAAAAAAATATCCTTGACTTTCAGATTTTCCTCTTTGTTGCTGTACAATATCTGGTTTTAAATTGAGTATTCAAAGTTTTGTGAGTTGCTTTTTCATGTATGACCCTGAAGAAATGCCTAATTTGAAGCTGTTTCTGTAAAATACAAAACAGGTAGGATTATATATTGAATATCACCGAACGACCCCTTACACAAGCTAATATTAGCAGAATGGGATGAGCAAATATCTCGGAACAAGATATAATTGTTCAAAGGTTAAAACTGCCATAGAGTACGATTGTGACCTTGACAATCCATAATTACCAATTGCAATATATTACTTCAGCTCGTTTAAATCATTTTTCTGCTGAAGCTTAGAACTGTTGGATGCACTTAACGTCTAAAAGACCCTTAAATGGAAATTTCAAATGAATTTCACTGACAAAGGGAAATCTTCGAAAATCAAACCCATACAGATGAAATAAGAACGATGACTATTTCATTAATTATGTTAGGTGCTTCTACATCTTTTTCAAAATTTTGAAATTTTCAAAATTAGGCTATTGAATCTCCTCAATTTTCCATTGCTTTTAGTATAACAATATAATACAGATATTATTATTATTATTATTATTATTATTATTATTATTATAGCTTAAGCAAAACGAAAAGCTGATTTTCAAAATAATGCCTATCCGGAAGCTTTCCTCCAGATAAAAGTAAAATAAAATAAAAATCAATACTCCTTCATGTACTGCAATATGGTATCTTTATAAAATGATTCAGTCGACAACTGACGGAAGAGAGCAAATTTTTTATTATTTTGTTCTAAAGTTTACAGTTAGGAAAAGGTTTCTATTGTACAAATCTAAGTGCAACTCCACCAGTCAATATGCTATTCAAATAGCATAAACTGACATTGTCGTCAATCGACTTAATTGCTGATCTAATTACTCCTCCCAACATTACTATAGTCAACGTTGTATTAGAGTTATTGACCGAAGTGCTTGTATGAATGTTTTTGTCAGTGCTTAACCTGCATTACCAGGGGAAAGAACGAGAAAAATGTATTATACACTCTTACGTGTCATTCTCTTGTTGGTTAACATTTTGGACACTTTCTGAAGTAATTATCCAGGTCAGGTTTCAAATTCATTCACAGAGTATATACTGTATTTTTTAAAATTATTTTAATTTTTTTTAATCCATTATGTTTTAATACATTGAATGTTTTACTTAAAGCATTACTCATACAAATATATTAACAAAGCCTTTGTGTATTATTTTGTCCCATTAATTATGTATTTCTCTATATGGGTTATATTATTTTGTCCCATTAATTATGTATTTCTCTATATGGGTTATATTATTTTGTCCCATTAATTATGTATTTCTCTATATGGGTTATATTATTTTGTCCCATTAATTATGTATTTCCTCTAAATGGGTTATATTATTTTGTCCCATTAATTATGTATTTCTCTATATGGGTTATATTATTTTGTCCCATTAATTATGTATTTTCTCTATATGGGTTATATTATTTTGTCCCATTAATTATGTATTTTCTCTATATGGGTTATATTATTTTGTTCCATTAATTATGTATTTTCTCTATATGGGTTATATTATTTTGTCCCATTAATTATGTATTTTCTCTATATGGGTTATATTATTTTGTCCCATTAATTATGTATTTTCTCTATATGGGTTATATTATTTTGTCCCATCAATTATGTATTTCTCTATATGGGTTATATTATTTTGTCCCATTAATTATGTATTTTCTCTATATGGGTTATATTATTTTGTCCCATTAATTATGTATTTCCTCTAAATGGGTTATATTATTTTGTCCCATTAATTATGTATTTCTCTATATGGGTTATATTATTTTGTCCCATTAATTATGTATTTCTCTATATAGGTTATATTATTTTGTCCCATTAATTATGTATTTCTCTATATGGGTTATATTATTTTGTCCCATTAATTATGTATTTCTCTATATGGGTTATATTATTTTGTCCCATTAATTATGTATTTCTCTATATGGGTTATATTATTTTGTCCCATTAATTATGTATTTCTCTATATGGGTTATATTATTTTGTCCCATTAATTATGTATTTCTCTATATGGGTTATATTATTTTGTCCCATTAATTATGTATTTCTCTAAATGGGTTATATTATTTTGTCCCATTAATTATGTATTTCCTCTATATAGGTTATATTATTTTGTCCCATTAATTATGTATTTTCTCTATATGGGTTATATTATTTTGTCCCATTAATTATGTATTTTCTCTATATGGGTTATATTATTTTGTCCCATTAATTATGTATTTCCTCTAAATGGGTTATATTATTTTGTCCCATTAATTATGTATTTCCTCTAAATGGGTTATATTATTTTGTCCCATTAATTATGTATTTCCTCTATATAGGTTATATTATTTTGTCCCATTAATTATGTATTTGCTCTATATGGGTTATATTATTTTGTCCCATTAATTATGTATTTCCTCTAAATGGGTTATATTATTTTGTCCCATTAATTATGTATTTCCTCTATATAGGTTATATTATTTTGTCCCATTAATTATGTATTTTCTCTATATGGGTTATATTATTTTGTCCCATTAATTATGTATTTCCTCTAAATGGGTTGTATTATTTCTTTCTTTCATATTTTCCTAAGTTTGTTTTCGATAGAGATAATCTTATGTTCGGCTCCTCCATCCTCAATCTTGCATTCTAAATTTTAACATTAGAAGCAGTTAAATTCTTTATTTCCTAACTTTACTATTTTTGCCTTTTGATGCTTTCGTTAAAATTCAAAACGATCTTCACTGCCACTTTTATAATTTTGAATGTCTAAAATATTATAGTTCTTTGATTGTCTAAACTATTATAGTACTATGAATGTCTAAACTATTATAGTACTTTGAATGTCTAAACTATTATAGTATTTTGAATGTCTAAACTATTATAGTACTTTGAATGTCTAAACTATTATAGCACTTTGAATGTCTAAACTATTATAGTATTTTGAATGTCTAAACCATTATAGTACTATGAATGTCTAAACTATTATAGTACTTTGAATGTCTAAAGTATTATAGTACTATGAATGTCTAAACTATTATAGTATTTTGAATGTCTAAACTATTATAGTACTTTGAATGTCTAAAGTATTATAGTACTATGAATGTCTAAACTATTATAGTACTTTGAATGTCTAAAGTATTATAGTACTATGAATCTCTAAACTATTATAGTACTTTGAATGTCTAAACTATTATAGCATTTTGAATGTCTCAACTATTATAGCATTTTGAATGTCTAAACTATTATAGTACTTTGAATGTCTAAACTATTATAGTACCTTGAATGTCTAAACTATTATAGTACTTTGAATGTCTAAACTATTATAGTACCTTGAATGTCTAAACTATTATAGTACTTTGAATGTCTAAACCATTATAGTAGCTTGAATGTCTAAAGTATTATAGTACTTTGAATGTCTAAACCATTATAGTACTTTGAATGTCTAAACTATTATAGTATTTTGAATGTCTAAACCATTATAGCACTTTGAATGTCTAAACTATTATAGTATTTTGAATGTCTAAACTATTATAGTACTTTGAATGTCTAAACTATTATAGTACCTTGAATGTCTAAACTATTATAGTACTTTGAATGTCTAAACCATTATAGTACTTTGAATGTCTAAACTATTATAGTACTTTGAATGTCTAAACCATTATAGTACTATGAATGTCTAAACTATTATAGTATTTTGAATGCCTAAACTATTATAGTATTTTGAATGTCTAAACTATTATAGTACTTTGGATGTCTGAACTATTATAGTATTTTGAATGTCTAAACTATTATAGCATTTTGAGTGTCTAAAGTATTATAGTACTTTGAATGTCTAAACCATTATAGTACTTTGAATGGCTGAACTATTATAGTACTTTGAATGTCTAAAGTATTATAGTTCTTTGAATATCTAAACTATTATAGTACTTTGAATGTCTCAAATATTATAGCATTTTGAATGTCTAAACTATTATAGTTCTTTGAATGTCTAAACTATTATAGTTCTTTGAATATCTAAACTATTATAGTACTTTGAATGTCTCAAATATTATAGTACTTTGAATGTCTAAACTATTATAGTTCTTTGAATATCTAAACTATTATAGTACTTTGAATGTCTCAAATATTATAGTATTTTGAATGTCTAAACTATTATAGTTCTTTGAATATCTAAACTATTATAGTACTTTGAATGTCTAAACTATTATAGTACTTTGAATGTCTAAACTATTATAGTATTTTGAATGTCTAAACTATTATAGTACTTTGAATGTCTAAACTATTATAGTATTTTGAATGTCTAAACTATTATAGTATTTTGAATGTCTAAACTATTATAGCACTTTGAATGTCTAAACTATTATAGTACTTTGAATATCTAAACTATTATAGTACTTTCACATACTTGAAGATGTTTTAGTACAGATTTGGAATTGCTTTATAAATGACAAACTCCAAATATCCTTGGGTTATATTAATGTCGAATGAAGTATTAGAAAATCAAATTTTCTGGTGATGATCGGTAAGCTTTATGTAGCTGCCTCACAGTATGATGTCCAACGAAGCACGTGTACAAACATCGTACATAACGAGGGTGTAAGCATGACGTCAATAAGCAAGTTTACATCTTATCTGAATGACTAGTTTTCTGTCTTAAGAAAAGTCACCAATGTGGAAGAAAAGAAAAAGAAAGAAAATATTTTTTGTGTGTTTTGTTTAACCAGCAATTCGTTACCTCTCTATTCTTAACATTATACTGAGGAGGTAGTTTACTGGATTTAGCTTTCCCCGACATTGGTATTTACGTTGTCAATTTCTGAGATATTTCAACTTCCTTCAGCTATTATATTTAAGAAAAAAATTTCACTTCATCTTTCACGTTTAATTTTATAACTCGACAGCAGTCGTTGTCTTTAGTATACAAAACCGAAGTTACAGCTAATTGCTAAAGGATTATTTCCCTGCGATTCGTGCATTAACGAGGCACAGCTGCAAAGCGCGAACGGACACTGACCAATTTATGACACACAACACACACACACATAAACAAACCACGAGTGTACTACTGCGGTCTAAAAGGTGACATATAATAATTACAACCCTTCTTCGTTTTAATTAATTTTGTGGATGCAGTGTTTGAGAGTGATGTTGCAAATGCATCAGTTTTGCGCCTCACAGTATATCAAAAGAAATTTTATTATTCCAACTGAATGCAGACAATTTGGAAAATTGTCAGTTGGGAAACGGAGCTCATTCAGTGACCCATAAAAGTAGATTAATTTTTTTCTCCCTCAGATTATGATAATTAAGAATCAGCAATGCTAGTCGGTGATACAAATGGCCATATCTAGATTTCGGAAAATGATGCGTTGGGCTAATGCATTATTTGTTGGTATTCAATAAAGATATGTGTTACATAGTTTGTACACTTTACATACAGTGTATGCAGTGTTATATTCTTGATTTGGCAACATATTAACATACTACTTTATCTGAATCTGATTGGTCGAAGTATGCATATTAATTTCTTGTGCAGAATTATTATGACTGATTGGCTGCGACTATGGGAATTTTACTAGCATAACCTTCTGGAATATTTTTTTTTTGTTTGTTGCACTTTTGGTGGCGCTATACAGTTTCGCATTTTGCATAAGGGTTAGGATTTTAAAGAAAAAGAATGTCCCCGGCTTTCCTCACTGGTTATACTGGCCATTTAAAAAAGACCTTGTGTATCTTAGGTATAATGCAAAGAACCTTTAATTCCCTTTATTTTGGTGTATGATTGATGGGTGTACTATGGGTTATAGAGTATACAGCTTGGCCTTACTTCAAATGTGCACCTTTCAAAAAAGTGCTAGCTCTACTTGGTCATTTTCACTTCCTGAACTTCAGAGGTAAATTGTATAAAAAAGAGCCGATAACTTTTTTTTACATTTTATATATTTGGTAATTCATTCATTGCACTTTCAGAAGTTGGTATTGTCTAGTCTGGCAAAATTCATTTTCCCTATTTTAATAGCTGCTATGTATAGTGTACTTTAGACTAATTCAGACTGATTTTTTAACACAAGGGAGCAGTCATTTTAGTTAGCAGTGTGCTTAAATCATGTAAAATTTCCAAAAGTACAATATCCAAAAGAAATATCATCCACATTACATTAATGTAGCATAGAGGTATGCAAACATTCTCTCCACTGTGCATGTTTTAAATGCGAACTACTTCACCTTACATACGTCACTCTCTCAAAAGTACATATTATCTGGTGAGCGCCACCTTTACTATCAACAATATGGCGGCCATCTTTCCACTCGGTTACCCATGGGGCATTGGGAGAAAAGGTTACGTATGTTGGAATATGGCCAGTTTTTACTACAGGGGCTAATTGCAAATGAAATTAATAGTATCGGTCCATGGATAGGCCTGGGGGTCCAAACCTGTTACTTGCACCACACCCCAAGGGCTAGCGTGGTTTTAATGTCGACATATAGGAGTAAATAAACTCATCTCTCCTTTTGAAAAGAATGTCGACAAACGCTTGTCTCCGAACTGAGAGAATTATCCAGCCACAACATTCTTCCAAATCGTTTGATCAAATATATTAAATTGGCATATTTAGCAATATCTTTAAACAGATGTAGGACAGTTTCTGCATCCATTAATCATCCCTCACATGAATATCGAACAAACGGAATGTTACTTTTTTTCTGCTGTATCCAATAATGCATCTGTTGTGAATGACCTTAGTGAAATCGAAACACTTTCGGCAGAAACAATGTAAACAGTCTCATTGAAATGCATGTATATGGCACATCAGCTACTCTAATGTGATCCGAGAGAACTATATGACATCACACATAAGTAGTATAGTGGGGCGATATAGCGTCAATGGGAAAACGCATTACAGAACCCCCTGGGGTAATATAGCGACAATAGGAATTATCATTACGAGACCTACTGGGGCTTTATAGCGACAAGATTTGTAGCGAAAATGGGAAAGTACATGACAGTTAAGGTGACGTCATGGTACTGACGATTAGCAACAATGTTGCAAGGAGCTGACCTAAATCAGGACCAAAGAGCGGGGAAAAAATATAGAAAGCTTGGCGGGAACGGGACTGACGGGACAGAAACAGAGTTAACACAGACAACAGACAATATATAACAGACAAACAACTATACAACTAACTAAAACAAATCTTAGGCAAGAAAGCAAATCTTTTCGAAGCATATGAGTGGCCATGAAAAGGGCCTTTTTGATTTATCTTAACATCATTCCGTTGACATAAAGGGCATCGCATAGGTCTTCTTCTCTTCCTCAAACTTCGTCTGACTTCTGGTCAGTAGATGAGAACTCTCTTCAAACAGCCTTGTCTCTCCACATAAATTCTTCTTTTCCAAACACTCGTATCCGTAATCCGGATAATTGTCTGTTGATTTCACATACATGGGTAAATCCGTACGAAACAGCATCGACTATACGAGAGTAAATAATTCTATGTTTGTCCACATCTTGTGACGAGAACAGGTGAAGGGATTGCAATGAACTGCAGTTATTTATAGGGTAAGTGCGGATCGAAACGGATTGAGTTTATTCACCAATCCAAACACGAGTTACAAAATTCAGTCTCAACACGGAGTCAGTCTTCTAATCCGAAGAGTGGCCTGTGACGTCACATTCCCTATATAGATGCGCTAGCGTCTCTGTCTAGTCTATCCATGCGACACAGTTTTCAAACATGACGGAAACTAAGAAGACAATGAATTGGGGTGCACTGGCAGTGGAGACGGGAAGCAATGGAATATCAGCGGCTGCCAAAGTCAACACAGGTCTACTTCAGAAGAGGTTGATTTTAATTGGGACTTAGTGGGTTTTCTTTATTCTTCGCAAGAATTTGTTCCGGTACCAGTACTATCGCCACCTTCTCCTTCTTTACCACACGTCGATGATTTTAAACAGAGACAGAAAGAAGAATTGGAGAAATTTTTACGGCAGCAGAAGCAAGCGGAACAAGCTTTTCTCCTTCAACAACAACAGCGAGAAGACAAAGAGGCAAGAAGGAAACGACAGGACGAAGCAGCAGAGAAGAAACAAGGTCTAAGAGAGAAGGAGGACAGTGAAAGTCAAACGGTAACGGTACTCTTAGACATTTTAGCAGAGTTAAGGATCTGAAACAAATGTATCAGACTTCTTTATTACGACCCAAGAGAAAAAGACCTTCCCGAGCCAAACAACCCAACCTTGTTACTACGCCTGCGATACCACCCCTAGTGATTTCTACCAAATCATCATTGGCATGAGCAGTCCAGAAGAAGGTCTTTGCCGTGGCAAAGGATTAAGGTGGTTAAAGATGACTATATCCCATTCCAAAGTTGTTGTTTTTTTATATTTTATAAACAAACAAATTCCTAACGGTCCTTTTCAGTTCCACCCACTTCTCTCGAAAAGAGATATTATTTCAATTGCCCAAATCAATTAAAACTCAAAAGCCCTTTTCACCCATGATGTACGTGTGAGTGAGTACGTGAGTGTAGGTTCCCATTCTAAAAAATCAAAACCAAGAGACACGTTTTCTGTCTAGTCTATTCTGGTACAAATTTTACAATCCAATTCACAACACAACACAACAATTTAAAAAGTTCATAGACTTTTTCTCTGCCTTTTTTCACTCTCCCTGTTTTTAAAATTTGTCCACTTTCATAGGTTTTTCCTCCTCTTCGTCCTCACTTTCTTCTCGTCTTCTTTTCTTCTCTTTTTCTCTTTCTGCACGTTTCTGGGTTTTTCTTCTGCTTCATGTTCTGAGTCCCCCTCTTCCTCTTGCTCCTGTTGTTTCTTAAGGCATTCGGAAGACCAATGTCATTTCTCGTGCAATGATAACAGGTATCTTGACTTTTGTCTCTTCTAGCACCTGTTTTGCTTTTTTGACGGTCTGGACACTCTTAAGACCAATGTCTTTTTTTCTTACAGATATAGCAAGTATCTTGACTTTTATCTCGAAAGGATGGGGAGTAGTCCGTCGGCTTGTCTGAAGAAAGGTTTCTTATGACACCTCGCAAAGCTCTTTTCAGAAGTTCGATCTGTGTGGGCTTTTGCATCGTTCTGCTCGGTTTGAGAGTGAAATGAATCCAATGAAGTCACGCACCCTTTATATATACGCTGGTCTGACATGGATATTAAGTGACCCATGGCGTTTAAAATGTAATCATTTGACTTTTCGCAGTCAAGATGAAACGATTGCATCATGTCGTGGAGAAAGGAGAAGAAACGTGATTTATCGCCTCGTATAGTAGCTGAAGTCTTGGCACAAATTCATGTCAGTGAAGATGACATGAATGAGACAGAATCCAGACCCAGAGAGTCTACACTCAGCCAAAGTTCAACACCATTAGTAAACCCTGAAAAGTACTATCACATTCTAGAGACGGAAAAGCGATCCTGTAGAAAATTTAGAACTACGGCTTACACGTACAGGGTGAAGTTTAAAGATTCAAGTCAAACGTACCACTGGAGAAAGCAAAGGGCTAACATCACCGAGGTGTGGGATTCTTTGTTAACCACTCTGAAACGACCATGTCAAGCCAAAGAAGACGATCGCTTGAGACTTTCCATTCATCACGACAGCTTAAAATCCCCCGTTTGGATCGTGTTTAGCAGCCCCGCAGAATTAACAATTAACAGAATTTCAAAGTCATCAACAAGATTCAACAAATACAACAATCCAGCGACAAGTTTCACATCACCGATGGAAAAGCCATACTGTTCATGACCCATGTCTCTCCCAAAGGGGACTGGACAACGCAGAAAGGGTTATTGGTGGGCGACTTTCGTAGCATAAAGCGTAGCCTCGTCGAAATTAACAACCCTCAAGACCATATGTGTTTAGCCAGTGCCATCGTTGTAGGACGAACGTATGCCGACAAGAACGATACGGTAGAATGGAAAAGAGCCTGGAAAACTATTCAACGATCGAACCGAGCCAAACAACGAGTTGAAGCAAAACGTCTGTTACAACAAGCAGGGCTATCCAAGGCACACCTTGTGGCATTCCTGAAATGCAAAAATTGCAAGATGTCTTGGCTCCACGCTACACCTTGAAAGTACACCCTCAAGAAGTGCGCGAACCTCTATTGTTTCGAGGCAAATATTTCAAAGACGGAAAATACATTCACGTCTATCATCACGATGAACATTTCGATGCCATTACCAGTATCACCGCATTATTGGATATAGTTATTACTGTGAGAAATGTGACTATGGCTATAACAATCGAGAGCAACACAAACGTTGTGGATCGATATGCTCAGGATGTTTGGCCTCTCAAACCTGTCTGGACGAAGGACGACCACGAGTGCATTGCCCTACTTGTCATTGCACTTTTATCATCTCTGCCTGTTACCAACATTTGAAGACGCAAGGTTCACAGCAGAAAAGTGCTTGTCAACGCCTGAGATTGTGCTCTACTTGTGGACAAGACATACGTACCAATAATGCCAAGGCACATGTATGTTCAGGAAAGAAAGGATGTCCCATTTGTCACCAAATAGTGGAATGCCGCACTCAAAATATCAATCACAACAAGATGAAGATGATCAAAAGAAAGGGAATTTCATCTTTTTCGATTTCGAATGCATGCAAGAGACCGGCATTCACATTCATAATTTCTGTGTGGTTCATCGAGAGTGCTAGAAGTGCATACAAGAGCCTATCTTTAGTCATTGCCCTCACTACAGCAAGATTCCTGGAGGACGTGAAAAAATATTTAGGGGACCGAACACGCTAGCCGATTTCGCCCAATGGATCTTAGACCCCATCGACGAGACGTGGAGCCAAGAGGACATTGAAAGTTATGGAGATTGTCATCGCCATGTCACGGTAATGGCTCACAATTTCTCGGGATACGATGGACAGTTTCTTTTGAGATACTATACGGAACAAGGCACCTAACATCCGAAAGTGACTTTGAACGGAGCCAAAATAATTTCCATGCAAGTGGGACAAGTGCAGTTTAAAGATCCGATGAGCCACTTGGCCATGCCTTTGAGTTGAATGCCTAAAACGTTTGGAATGACAGAAATGGCCAAAGGTTATTTTCCGTACTTTTTCAATACCGAAGCCAATCAACATGCCGCTTTACCCCATCTGCCTGAGGCTCACGACCACGACCCTGACAACATGCGCACCGAACAACGAGAAGCTTTCTACGCTTGTTACCAGGAAGAAATGTTAAAGTATTGTCGTTCCGACGTGGACATTTTACGGCGTTGCTGTGGAACAGGATATCTTCCCAGTTTTTTTTGATTCGTGGATCGACGCTTCGCAAGTCATCGACATAAAAAGAAGTGACCATCATGCCCTTTCACACAGCCTCAGCTACCGCAACCACCGCAGTGGTCACTCCTTCACCGAGTTCTTCTCTGCAAGATCTACAAAAACATCCCTTGTGGGTGTGGTGTGGAGAACGTGTGCCTAAAACGCAAATCGCCTTTTTCTGCCAAATCTTTGTGGTGTATTGTGTCATCGGTGCTGCCATTGTTAATAGAGTTTGCAACAAGGAGACAAACAATTGTGGACTATTTAACTGAGTAGTTGCATCGGCAACCTTCTTCCCAATCCTCCTCTGAAATACTCTTCGAACGGGAACAACGGGAGCATTGTGCCCGTCAGTCACCACCCCAACAACAACAACAGCATTTTGGACAGAGACACTTCTCTGACTTCCAGTGACCCCTCGGACAGCTGCAGAACTCTGGAATTATGAACAAAAACAACAATCAATGTTACTTAACCTTACCCAGTGACAGTTCCATGGAGGTGTTTCCCAACAACACTTTGTGCTGTTCCACGCCCAAATTACCTCAGGCCATCCAATTAGATCATGAAGACCATTGGGAAGTGACTGGTGGAAATGATTTACCCTACACAAATTGAAAACATCACTGAAAAGCAAAACACTTTTGAAGTCGAAGTTCTGGACGAAACACTGCGACAAACCACGATTACAACTAAACAACATAAATAATTCACTGCGAATCAAGCAGTACTCAACATTGCTCCTGTATTGTACAGCTACGGGTTTAAAATTAACCCTTGACATTGTTTTAGCGGTCAGCATCTTGTGGACGCGATTGCTGACAGATTCAATACAGCATTTGACAAAGTCCTGACCAAACTAAACAAACCTGTCACCATCGAGTACCATAATGTGGCTCATCGTCTACTGATGTAATTTCCGGAGTAAAAAAGTATAGGTATTAGATTTTGCCCTGAATGGTATGACAGTTTGGGCGGGGACCTCAATATCGTCACGGATAAGATTAGCAAAAAGGTCACCATACTAATCATTGCCAACAGTCTGGATTTTGCAAGATACTTTCGTTCACCGGTAGAACTGAACCAAGGACTGAATTTGATCTTTGTGTACGCCGATGTGGTGGGACACACGTCGTACCTTAACTGCGTGTCATTCCTTTCAAAGTAGATTCTGCCACGAACGCTGACGAGGAAGGTGGAAAAGCCTATCATGTTCACCGCGAATTTGTAAAACCTCATTATTTGCCCGTCAGTAAGTCGTATTTTGACACTGTCAACATTTCTATAAAAGGAGATCTGGGACAAAATATTTCATTCAACAAAGGGAAAGTCACAGTGAAACTCCATTTTCGGAAAAAATTCTCTAACGAATCGTAAATCATATATCCGGTGTACCGGGGCGTCGCTCGACAACGAGAACATAGTTTAGTAGATATGCTGAAATAAGCCTTTCGTTCGGTGGCCCCAGTTTTGAAACCGATGGTGACACGAGAATTGCACGCTTTGAAAGATGTCACGTTGACACAAGGCAAATAATTTCTCCAAAATGTCATCATCGACAAACAAAACCCTAAAGAAGCATTCTTGAGAGCAGGCAAATATGTCTTTCTGCAAACGGGCAAGGACATTTTGTGCCGACGAGAAATGCCTATAAATGCCCTGAGCGCTGCCAAGTCAAGCATTCCTACTTCCCTGACGCTACAGCAAGGACAAGGCAGAAAGAGTCGACAAAGAAAACAGCCCTTCAGAGGACTTCATACTCATAAAGTTAGAAAGACTAAGAAAAGAAGTTGTGTCCGAGACTTAGACGTTTTTGATTATTAAACCATAGAGACAAAAAATGATGCACCGAGAGTCTTGTGCCTGTTCCAAGTCGGTACTAGATCTGTTTGCCATGCCACCCACTATGATGACGATGAAAGAATCCCAATGGGTCGAATTTCATCCCGTCCCCTCTTTGACGGATTCAGCAACCATCGAGTTTGAAATCAAAGGACAGCCCGAAGACTACATCGATCTGAATAGCAGTTACTTGTATTTGAAAATCAGAGTGATCGAAACGACAGACAATACTAATCCAGAGGACGAAGATAAAGTATCCCCCGTCAACAATTTCATGCATTCCTTGTTCAGCGAAGTGGATGTGTTTTTGAATAGCAAACTGGTCAACAGCAGCATGGATACCTACCCTTACCGAGCGTACCTGGATAATCTCTTGACGTACGGAATATAAACCAAGAACACCCATCTGGATGCATGTGTTCTATGGAAACCTGACACGATTAATTTAGACGATGTAGAGTTTGTAAATCCTGGAGTAGTCAACCGTAAAAGGAAAATCACACAAGTGAACATCAGTTCAGAACTGATGGATCGTTTACATTTGGACATGCGTTTGCAAGAGAAGTATTTGCTGAACGGTGTGGATGTCCGCCTGAGACTGAATCGTAACAGTACCGCTTTCCATTTGATATCTGATGATGCTACCAAATACAACACCTTTATTCAATAAGTTCAACTCTACGTACGACGCGTGGAAGTGATACCTAAAGTGGGAAACGACACCAGTCACACTTTGAGCAGCACGACTGCCAAATATCCGATGCGACGCGTGGAAGTGTAAACTTTCACCATTCCCGCTGGACAGCGATCCATGATCGAAGATCATTTGTTCCATGGGCAGTTACCCAAACGTTTAATCCTTAGCATCGTCGAGAATATAACCTTCAACGGAGCTGCAAAAAATCCTTTAAACTTTCATCACTTCAACGTGTCCCAGATTGAAGTCAGTCGCGATGGTAAGACCTTGTGTAACAGACCTTTCGAACCTAACTTTGCCCAGAAGAATTACTTGAGATCGTATTTGTCCATGTACGAAGCTACCGGACAGTTAGGAACCAACACCAGTCACCGCATATCGTACGAAGAGTACGCAAGAGGCTATGCTTTGTGGGCTTTTGATTTCTCTCCAGACCAAGGCAGCGATGAGGGACATTTCCACCTTATAAAATCCAGGCAGATTCGCGTGGAACTTCAGTTTGCAGACGAGCTGAAAAATGACAACGATCGTCATCCTGTATGCTGAATTTGATAATACCATAGAAATCAACAGTTTGAGAGAAGTCATTCTAGCCTGGTAGAAGCTACAGAAGCCTGTAATCTCTCTTTGCATGGTAGACAATCTATGGAAATGGAATGGGAGGATTGCACGAAAACAGAACCCCAAGACATAGACGAAGAGGTTATAGTGATGAAGTCCAGATGGCCAGAAGAAGAACAACATGTAATCTCCTGTCTTGCCAAACACCTGGCAGAAAAAAGTACGCAGTTGATCAAGAAAGATTGTTATGGATGTCAAAACGATCATCCTAGTTAAATACATGTATGATGCTGAGTCAAGAAGAAAAACTGGACGAGTATCTGGACGAAACTTGGAGTATCATCTCTGAAGAAGCAGTGTTGCATCAGCGGTATAAAGACATGCGTGATCATTCCTCTCTTCTATTGATGCTCTAGAGATTCATCACATCGAAGCTCTCTTGGCTCAGAGTGCAGAAACAAAACGAAGAAACGGTTACTTGTCAGACATTTTCAAACAGAAAGTCAGGATTGAATTAATCACTTATCTCTACCTGTGAAGAAAAACAACAAGAAAAAAACAACACAAAAAATGGATACCTGGGAACTTTATTTCCTTTTGAACCACAGTTCGTACACTACTTCTTGGAATCCCGTCTTGTGCGCAAAAGTTGAACTGCCTCATCGCAAACCTCAAGACCATCAAAGCTTATGTCATCAACACGGACGACGGAAGACAGTCATCTCCCAGAAGCCCACTGGGTAGCCGTCTACTTTCCTAAAGAAGGTTGTGTGGAGTGTTTTGATTCGTATGGGTTGCCCCCTTTGGAAGACGACAGCATCGACTTCATGAGAAGAAATGCCCAGACGACAGGATTCAATAATGTGAAATTACAAGGCACGGATTCCATGGTGTGTGGACAATATTGTGTGTATTTTCTTCATCAACGCAGTCTCGAATATTCTTTAGAACATTTAGTGACTTATTTTGATCGTCATTGTTCAAGAAACGATGAGAAAGTAGATCGATGGTTTTGTAAACATTATATTTTGTCTTTAGCTTGGAAACGTAATGTACATCAATGGCCCAATGATTTCCAACAGTGGAAGTCAAGCTTCATTTCACAACGTTGTCAACCTTGTCCAAAATAGTTTAAAAATGTTTGTTGGATTATTTGATTGTTTATTAAAAAAGTGTGTTAATTGTTAATTGTTGGATGTTAGTTATCTGTTTAAAAATGTTGTGTTTCAAAGAAGAGAAAAAGCGTCTGTTTTTTGGTTGCCATTTTATGATGAACCATGCTCTTTGACTTCTCTCTATCCCTCACTCACAAATCAAACTATCCTATCGTTCTAACTCTAAACAGTGTAGGGATGTATTCTATCACGTCCGCGCTTGAACTATATAAAGCGGGGCAGTCTCCATCTGACCATTCATTGTTGACTTATCCTCCTATGAAGATGTGTTGAAGACTAGCCAAGCTGACGAATCTTACGTGAATTTTACATCGTGTCAGGCAAAGCCTCATACCGAAGCCTGAAGAGATAGAGAATGTCAAAATGTTGAAAGTGACTGAAGACCTGATAGAAGAGAGGAAATCAAGAAAGAAAAGGAAGAATGGACGGAGAAATACAGACTTGAGAAACAGCAAAGAGAGAGAGAGAGAGAGAGAGAGAGAGAGAGAGAAGCAGCAGCACCCGCAGCAGCATGAACCAGACAGAGGTTTTTCTTGACTGCCGTGTAGATACCGAAGAGTTCTTTTCGAAGAAGCAGACCCTATCCTTTGGGAAAACCTGCCACCAGACGCGAACGCAATCTAAGACAATAAAAGATTTCCATCACTCCTCGTCCACAAAAAACAGCTCTTTTCAGGGCTACCCAATACTCTAGAAAATAGATACTTATTCAATTGCAAATGGTATGTTAGTATAAAAAGAAACATAAGTGTGTCTATAAGAACTTCGTTCGTTTGACTTTGTTAGAAGTGTGTCTATAAGCAATTCGTTTCCGTAGCTTGTCAAATAGTCAGTGAGTTTGTGACAGTAATTAGTGTTTGTAAGTAAAATGTGAGTGAGTGTTTGTTTTAGGTCCGCACGTTCCATGTTTGTTGAGGTAATAATATGGGCAATGTAAAGTCTGCAGCGAACAAAGCAGTAAGAAGCACGTAGAGGTAAATGGAACTAGTGATGGATTTAATCCCAGCACAAGCATTGAATGCAGGTAAGGGCCTTGGCCTTGAAATTGCATCTGGTTGGAGCCTAAGAGCACAAGCTAATCGAACCACATTGCTCTTAATATGGGAAAACAACATACAAGATAAGAAAAATGGGCCCAAGAGTCGAAAAGATGGAAATACGAGGAAACAGAGAAAGTATATTATGCCGACCCAGTTACCCCGAACATCTAATTCGAACAAAGGAATCAGCAATGCCCAGCAGTCAAATGAGCCAGCTGTATCAATAATTGATGCATCTACATCAGGGGTCGGACTCAAGACTATGACTGCCCAGGCGAGACCAGACCATGATCTGGAAACAACACAACAACAGCAGCAACACGCAACCTTTGGCAGCATTGTTGCTAGCCCGCCAAAAAGTAGGACTCCTCCGAGATTTACAACATCCACTCCTACTACACCTACAAGGTTTCAGCAGGTCAACACTGAACAATTATTTAGTGATATTCAGTTACTATTAAATACAGCACGAATAGCACGTACTTTCAAAGCAGAAACACCAGCAAAGAAAACTGGTGAAGAAAAACAAGGGGCAACAAAAGGGAAAACAACCCAGTTTGAGGAAGATAGTGATCCTTTCATCATGAGACTACACGCACTGGGTTTACATGAAGCCGCTATAGACCAACATCAAGCTGAAGAATTTATACAGGATGTCTCAACCGTGGCGTGGAGATCTCTCAGAATTAGGAAACCCCAACCACAAGATTGGCACCACGGTAAGCTTACTCACTACCACCAATACAGCGAGGCTAATACGCAACACCCGATACCATCCCTGCTAGATACCGCAGAGTTACATACTGCATTGGTTGACACCCCACTGATTGGTATAAACTAGAATTTCTTTAGAAACATGAGTGCGTAGGTCCAGTCCCACTCATGTAAGCCCTCCATTCAGACCGTTAGAGTCCAACTTGGATTCACGGCTGAGGCTAATTAACAGTGCACGTTTTGCACATAAATGTCTGGGGGATGAGGATCTAATTCCTTCCCCCATGATCAATTATCAAGCTGTTGTGCAGCCATAAACCTGTTGTACATATCCAACAGTACGAAAACCACGTTAATCCAACTAACTAGCTATAGACAATTTTGGTGATGTTTTCCTTCATGTCCGTGCTTGACAAATATAAAGGGAACGCTCGTCAGTCTGGCTTCCCATTGTTGATTCATCAACTGTAGAGAATGAGTAGCAGAACAGCAAAGTTACTGGAGCTCCAAATGCACATGGAGTATATTATTATATGAGCTGGATATGAAGGCGCTACACTAGGAAGCCAGGATTGAAGAGGAGGAAAAGGAAAAGAAGAAGAAAGAAGAAGAGAAAAACAAAAGAACAATTTTACCTCACTTAATGCTAAGACAGAGCTGTTAAGTTAAGCCTATGGCGAGGACACCTCCACAGTCACATCCAGCACCACAGACACAACCAGCACAGAGGCATTTCGTCCCACAAATACAGGTCTGGAACCAAGAATTACAGAGGCAAGAGCGGGATCCTCAGCGTCCACAGGAGGAAAGAAGGCAAAATCCACGTGTGCAGAACAGGAGAAGGAGGGAAGCCTCGTTATCCATCAAAGTGAAGACTGGTAGAGTGAAGCCAATCAACCTCTCTCAGCGCTCCCAACCACAAGAATAAATTGGGATAATGATTGGAGCCGGAGAGTCTGTGATGCCAGACCCGGAAGATGTAACCATTAGCCAGGTGCATCTGGAGTTATAAAAATAACAGCCCTTCTCAGGGCTACCCCAATACTCTAGAAAAGAGGCTATTCAAATTGCCAGTTCGAGAGAGTGAGAAGTATTGTGATTATAAACACTCACTTATTTACTGATGTGATTGTGAGTGTGTGTGTGTATGTGTGTTTGTATGAGCTCACGTACGTTTGTGTGGATAGTAGAGTGTGTGTTTGCATAAGCGAGCATAAGCTTGTGTGGATAGTAGATTTTTGGGGATTGGAAGCGTTCGCGTACTTTTGCGTGGATAGTAGAGTGTGTGGTTTTTGCCTCTCTTCTTTGTGGATAGTATATTTGGTGTTTGCTTTTTCTATTTCCCGTGTGTGGATAGTAGATTTGGGGTTTGTTTTTTCTTCTTCCTGTGTGTAGATAGTAAATTTTGGGTTTGTTTTCCCTCCCTTCTGTGTGGATAGTAGATTTTGGGTTTGTTTGTTCTTCTTCCCGTGTGTGGATAGTAAACTTGGGGTTTGCTTTCCCTTCCTTTTGTGTGGATAGTAGATTTTTGGTTTGTTTTTTCTCCTTCCCGTGTGTGGATGTAAATTTGGGGTTTGTTTTCTTTTTCTTTCCGTGTTTGGATAGTAAATTTGGGGTTTGTGGATAGTATATAATAGTTTTTATCTTTCCTTCTGTGTTAATAGTAGATAATATGAGAAGTGAGTGTAAGGGATGTTTTCCTTCACATCCGTGCTTGAAGAATATAAAAGGAAGCGTTCATAGTTCGCGTCATTCAACGGAATAACAAAAGAAGAAGATGGCAATCGATTTATTCAACAATTTGAAACACAGTTGGTACTGAATGATGGATGCCGCCTATGTGGTGGAAAGTCTTGAGAAGGAATTAAAGTATCCAGGTAGCCTAGACTATGCGACCAGCCAGAGACCTGGTACACTGTATGATTGAGGTAGAAGTGGAAAAAATAAGAAGATTCATTCAAACTCCGTATGTGAGAGTAATAAGCTTAAAGGAAGCACTTGATAATGTAATCAATGTGAGGTGCTTTTTAGAAGACACATTGTATTTGACAGAGTGGTCCTTTGTAAAGTCGGGACTAGGCCAGCTAAAGAAATCAGAAGAAATGATGAGAAAAGGTAATGAAAGAGGAGGTGAAAAAAACTAAAGATACATGGTCAAAAGAGAGAAAGGAACAAGACAATAGAAAGAAAAAGGAGTTTGATAGATTGCATATAACAGCTGGATCAAGATATAGGAGAAATTTAGATCAATGGGCCATCCTGAATGGATGCCAGAGACGGAAATGAAGAAGAAAAAGAAAGGAATCATTGAAATAGTAAGCAAATGGTGGAAGACCTGAACAATATAGAAGAACCCAAAGACCCTTTTCAGGGCCACTCATATGCCTCGAAAAGATTTGTTTTCTTGCCTAATTGTTTTTATATAGTTTGTTGTATAGTTGTTTGTTATCTATTGTCTGTTGTCTGTGTTAACTCTGTCTCTGTTCCGCCAGTCCCGTTCCCGCCAAGCGTTCTAGGTTTTCCCCCGCTCTTTGGGCCCAGTTGAGGTCAGCTCCTTGCAACATTGTTGCTAATCGTCAGTACCGTGACATCACCTTAACTGTCACGTCGCTATATCGCACCAGATGATTTGACTGATTGATTACTTGGATTTACGTCGCGTTTGCCCAAAAGGGCATGTGCGACGGGTTTATTCTCGCATAGCGGGATGCTAAATGTTCCTGGCGGAAGGAATTAGTGCCGCATCCCACAGGCGTTTATGTGCTCGAGGAGCACTGCTAATTTAGCCGTCAGGTCGCATGACTTTATGTCCCTAACGACCTGAATGAAGGGCTTTCATGAGTGGGAATGGGCCCTACACACACTCATGTTAACAACGAGTTGATTTCAGTCAGTTATTGACTTACTAGGTGTCGACTCAAGCAGTATGTAACGCCCGTTGCTATTAGTAGCAATGATGATGTCACATCAGGACACCTAGCTCTAGGCGGTTGGACATTGTTCCACATCTCCGCTGTTATACGATGTCCGAGCGAGGTAAGAGGGCAAGGAACCCGGCAAGCTAGCCATGTATGTTGTGCACTCCCAAGAACGCCAGCCCATACTTAGTCAAATTTAGTCTAGTTGTACTAATGGACAATCAAAAATGCCAATAATGTGTTAGCCACCTGTGCAATTGGATCAAATCAAAACAAGTTGTAAAATTTTCCTACGTCCTAACAATCGGAAAAATTCTAGTACATACTGTACGTTGTAATTGCCCTGCACATTTTTAATAACTAATATGTCTGAGCGACATATTAAAAGTTTGGTCACTGTTAGAACATAAAAGGTTTGAATTTTGAAGCGGTGGATTGAAGGATCAAGTTAGTGTAAATAATTATTTTATCAAAACGGGATAACAAGCCAAATTGGTTCCCTGGATAAGAGGTAATATTGGTAGCCCTTAGAAGGCTTTTAAAGCAAAAGTTCCCCGTTTTTCTTTTACTCTCAGGTAATTTCGGGGTAATGGTAGCTGTGTAGTGTAGAAATGTAGTTAGCTGATTCTATTAGCTGCTTATCTGGGTAGTTCTTGTACGCCTCTTGATAGAATTGTGTAAGGATTCTGACACCATAGTGCCACTCGCTATTCATTTATTTTTGTTTTTATTTATGTTAGGTGTTTCATGCGCGCATTGCACGATTATTTGTGTCCGACTGAGGCAAGGGAGGAAGTGACCAGGAAGGCAGGCGACCATCTGCAGGCAGCAGGCCGCTCATTCCAGGGTACTGGTCTAAATGGATGTACTTGCACGAATTTAGGTTTTAGTTCCTGTGTCCGAAATTGTTCTAAAGATGAGCTAGGTTGGATTGGATGGGAAACTCTGTGCTGCTTTAGTGTTAGTATGATCCGTATCACAGAAGTAAGCCGCAGTATTACCTTGGTTGTCTTTCATGTTAGGGCTAGGTAGAGAGCACAGATTTAAAAAAAAGTTTTTAAATATTATTTTTGTTGATTTTTAAGGATATATTTGGGATTTAAGAAGACGGGAACCTTTGCTGAGTATCCAGGTCCCTAGGGACGTATCAAAAGCGCACGTCTGTTTATGTATATTAATCTGGTTTTAGAGAGTATTTGGGTGGATTATGTCTGTTTTACAGGTTGTTATTTTTGAGCTAGAGGAAAACCCTTGCTGAGTACTCGGGTCCCCCAGTACATGTCAAGGGTGCCCATCTGCTAGTGGAATTTTTTAAAAAAGTGAGGTCGGTTTTTTATTTTATGTTTTAAGGGTGTTTTATACTTTTTAGCTTGGATGTGTCTAGGAATTTAAGTATGTTTTGGTAGGTCAGATTTATGTTGGGGTTGTTATTTGTAAGGAAATCTGAGTAAGTGGTAGGGGTTTCAATTTTTGGGGGGCTTTTTGAAATTCCGTTCTAGCTACCTGATATTTTGAGCAGCTATTGAATATATGTGGCAGGTCTTCAATGGTTTTGCAGTGATAGCAATTGATATTAGCAGGCGTGGGTCCTAGATGTCTGCCAAACTTTTGGTCTTTAATCCATTTGGTTATATTATTGCATAGAACTCTGTGGTAAAAGTAGAGCAGTGGTCTGGTAATCTGGATCCCATTTGTATGTTGAATTCGGGAATAACCACTGCAGCTGCTGTTCTGGGGGTTTCGGTTGTTTTGGACCCGTCAGTGAAAATTTTACGAAGCCAGAGTAGGTGTATTGTATTTCCGCTGCTACGGTGGTTTTGAGTTTAGATTCTTGTTCCAATTTGTTTCCATAATTGGTGACTCTTGTTTTGATCCTAGGGATAGGGTTCGTCCAAGGGGCGGGGTCAGGGGAGTGAGTGTACTCTTCTTGCAGACCAAGTGTTGGCAGCTTTTCCCTGAGTTCTAGGATTTGTTGTCACCTGGTGGGTTAGGAACTAATTTGCGGCTAAACAGTTTGTTGCGTTTGCTAATGGTTACTTTCGTAGGATGCGAGTCGGGGTGATTTGTTAGTCGATTGGAGTATCGGAGGAGCATTTCCTGTCTTCTTATTTTTAATGGCAGTTCACCGGTGAGGACTTGAAGTTCATCGAATGATGTCGATGGTAGAGTGCCAGTTTAAACAGATAATGGTTTTCTTTGGATGGTATCCAGTTTGTTCAGTAATGTTTGTTTCGCCGAGTTGTATACTTGGCATCCATAATCTAGTTTCGACCTTATAAGTGATCTATAGATGGTTAATAAGGTTTCTTGATTGGATCTCAGGTGGTCCCTTTACGATTTCTTAAGAGATTAATATCTTTATTGTAATTTTGAATTAGTTGTTCAATCTGGTGTTTCCAAGTTAGATGAGTATCGAAGAACATACCTAGGAATTTTACTAACTTAGCATATTTCATTAATTGGTTTTGAATATAGAAGTTGGGGTAAATTATCTGATTATTGCGTTTAGGGGAGAAGATTATTGCTAACGTTTTCCATGTGAGATCTTAAAACCCCATTTATCTGCCCATCTCCCTATGTTATCTAGGCTTTTCTGGATTTCTTTGACTACTTGATTGCTAGCAGGGTTTCCTGCCCTCCAGATGCCGCTGTCATCAGCGAATTGGGAAATGTTAACCCGTTTTGTCGCTAGGTTGAGGTCAAGGTCGTTAATCATGATGTTGAATAGCGTAGGACTGAGTACACTCCCTTGTGGGGTACTGTTTTCAAGGGGGTATTCTTTTGAGGCGGTGTTTCCTACTCTAGTGATTATTCCGCGACCTGTTAGGACGTTTTCGATCCAGTTAAACATGCGTCCAGTAATTCTGAAGTGGTTGAGATTTGCAATCAATCCTTTGGTTCAGACAAGATCAAACGCTTTTTCAAGGTCAAGAAAGACTGATATAAGTTGTCTGTCTGATTTTCTTTTGGAGTTGAAAGCTAGTTTGATATCCGCTTCTAGCTTTAAAAGCTGATCTGTGGTGGAGCGCCTGTTACCGAAGCCACATTGGTTTTCTGATCGGAGTTTGTTACTTTCTAGGCGGTGTTTTAATCTGTTGGCTAGGAGTGTTTCCATCATTTTACCTATGTTATTAGTGAGGGAGACGGGACTATACGAGTTAATATTATTAGGGTCTTTACCTGGCTTAGGGATTGGGATGACAATTGCTTGTTTCCAGCTGAGTGGTAGTTTTCCACTTTGCCAAATTCGGTTGAGCAGTTTTATAACGGTTGTTGTAATGTTATTTGGAAGATTTTTGTATATGATATATCCAATTTGATCTCTCCCAGATGAGGTTTCTTTTATAGACCCTAGCGCTATTTTCCATTCGTATATGGTGATTTCGGAATTTAAGTCAGAGTTCTTGAACATTAGGTCTTTAAAGAGGTTAGGAAGTGTGGTTTCAGCTTTCTGTCTGTGTTCTTGGAAGTTCCTATTGTGGTTGGTATTACTGGTCATGGCCGAGAAATGGTTAGCAAGTAGGTCAGTTTTGTCATGGATGGTTGTAGCATTTTTCAGCTTAGGTGTTAAGTTAATAGCTTTCCCCCGGATAGATTTTATTTTGTCCCATACTTGTTTAGAGTTAGATTTGAGGTTCAATTTGGAGCAGAAGTGTTGCCATGTTTTTCTTTGGCTATTTATGATCCCTTTAAGGTGTTTTTCTTTGTCTTTATATTGGACGAAATCTATTTTGAGTATCTTGTTCGCTTATATTTGTTAAGTGCTTTTTTTATCTCGATGTGCTTATTGACATTGATCATCCCACCATGGTACTGATTGTTTAGTTTGAGTGTTTGTTTTGGGGGGAATATTTAGGGTAGCTGCATTAAGTGTAGTATTAATTACGTTGTCATGGAATATTGTTATATCTGGGTCTTCTAGCTCTTTGGTATTAATAGCTTCTAGCGTGTTTCTAAAGTTATCCCAAACAGCTTGATCATATCTCCATTTGGGATGGGCTTCATGGTAGCTGTGCTGAACTGATATTTGGAGGGAGTTTATGATGTGGAAATGGTCGCTACCTAATCTTGATCAACCCACCAGTTTGTAAATTGGGCTAGTTTGGGTGCGCGTATAGTAAGATCGGTTGCTGAGAGGGAGCCATCCTCAGGATTACGTCGAGTTTTAGACCCATCATTGAGTATGGTTAGGTTGGATTAAGCAATCCATTCTTCAATTAATTTGCCTCCTTTATCCCTTCTACTTTCTTTCCATAGTTCATTGTGAGCATTGAAGTCGCCACAAATGATTAGGTTTCCAGACTGGTTAGTGGAGATTTGTCGATAAGATTCTAAGTTGATTATGTTGTCATTGCCCCTATGGTGATATATATTAGTTATTATTATATTATTTGATCCAATGTTGACTAATACAAGTTGAATTTCAACTTTGTTATTGATGTATACTGGCATTGGGATCGTTAATGTTTCAGAGCAGGGCAGGGTGTCAATTAGAAATATTGCAAGTCCTTCTCCCTTTTTCCATTGCTACGAGTTTTGAATATGCCTGGTGAATATACGAAGATTTTGGGTATGTGTTTCGAATTCTCTGGTAAGTGTGTTTCCTGTAGGCAGATTGTGTCAGGTTTATTGATTGTGTTATGGATTTTGTGTATTAGTTCAGGCAGGTTTTTGGATAGGCCCCTGCAATTCCATTGCCAGATAATAATATTTTCTTTAGTTGTGTTATCCATTGAGATTGGTGGTGGTTGTGGTCATGATTGTTGTGAGTTTAGCATGATAATGTTTGGTAACACTTGAGTTTAGGTGTTTTATTATGTTTTCTAATGTGGATGGTCTGGTGCTGTTAGATTTAATTGTCTCTTTGAACAGTTCACTCCACGTATGCCATGTGATGATGTTTTGATGACCTTGGGGGGGGGGGGTAGGACTGTTTTTTTGTTGTTGTATTGTTATTGCTTTGATTTTTTCCTGATTGCATTCCTGCGGATTTGGTTTCAGATGTTGGTACAGTTTGGGGCAGATTAGGTTTTTGTGGAGGTGGATTTTTTTATGGTTGGAGTTGAGAGGTTAGGTTACTTCCTTTGTTCCAATTTGATGGAAGTTTTGTTGCTGTTATCAATTATGGTTTGTTTTTTTTTGTTTGCTGCCTGATATGTCAAATGTTTGGCATTCATGAGGTTGATTATTTGATTTTCTTTGATAGTATAGAGGCATTCAAATGCTTTGGGGTGGTGTGGTTCCCTGCAGTTGGGACATTTGATAATTCTCTTTTTACATGCCTCTCTATGTTGGTCCCCCGCAGCGGCCGCATCTATATCTGTATCAACATTTGTTGGCGAAGTGTCCCCAATGTTGACAGTTGGTGCAGAATCGGGGTTTGTTGACAAAAGGTTCCAGTCTGTGTCTTACTCTGGAGGGATCTAATTTTAGATTGTAAGTGGTTCTTTTGATACTATAACTGCTTTTGTGGTGAGTAGTCTTTTACCATTTTTAAGTCGGTATGCTTTTTCAAGTTTTGCACCATTCTCACTGAATTTTTTAAGCAGTGTTTGGTCATTTAGATCCTTATTATATCCTTTGAGGGTTAGTACTGCTTTGAAGTTCGTATTTAGGGGTGGTTTGGTAGTTTTGTTGTCTGTTTTTGACTCAGCTGGGTTTTTGCTGTCAGGTTTAGTAAGTTTATTTTATGTTTTTGTGGTGCCTTTCGATTTTAACTCTAATGTGGTATAGGTTTTCCAGTTGCAGGAGTTTTTCCACTTGGTTGAGCGTGCTGCTGTGAACAATTAGGTAGTCAGTATTTTGGTCTAATTAACCTAAATTACCCACGGTGTGCTCGAGAAAGGGTGCCTATAATGCTGTTGTTGCTTAGGTGGAGCAGTTGCTTGTCCCTACTGCTTATTTATAACGTATGTTAGTGTGAATGAAATCTTGGTTTTACATCCTAGTTGTTGCCTGGGGGAGAGGATTTGTTAGTACTTGTATCCTGTTTCCCATTTTGGGTTGGAGTGGTGGTGTTTTTTTTTTTCTCCATAGGAAGCTTTCCTTTACCTAAATAGGTTACTTGTTCCTTGGTGCTTTCTAAAGTAGAGGGGTATTTGGGTTTAGGGAGTTTATTTTTAGATAGTTGGCTGTTGGTTTTATTACCTCGGATGATCACTGAGGGTTCTGGGGTTTGGTTGTTGTGGATAATTTATTTCTTTTGGGTTTATTCTTTGAGACATCCTGTTTTCCATTATTGCTGGATTTTGCTGTGTTTAGTGTGGATGCGAGGGTAGTAGTTTGCTGTTACGTTTGGATTGGTTTGCTGGGTCGTTTACATTAGGTTGGTTTAGGTGCGGTTTGGGTGGGGTAATAGTGATTTTTGGTTCTTTGCTTATCAGGATGCCAATTGGTGTTTTGGATTGGGGAATGCAAGTAGTTTGTATGTTGGTGGTGTTGTTTTGGCATCTAAGTGTTGGTCCAATTCGGTTGGCGGGGTGGGTGGGTTGGGTTTGCGATTATGTGTTCCACATATAGTGTGGGTATTGTGTCATCTAATTCCTCATTTTCATATGTCTGATCAGGGCGCTTGAAGTCTATAGTCGGGTCAAGGTAGTTTATTGCTACGTTTAACAGATTGTGTGGGGAGCTGGTAGTGAATGTTAGATTTGTTTGTTAGAGTTGTTTTATTGAAGGGCTCAAGCTAGTGTCTGGTTGTCGTTTTTGAATTGGGAAACTGATTTCTGTTTGGTTGGTGAGTGATATTTTTCTGATACTGTTAAGATGCCTATCTTGGGTTTTGTCTGGTGTTTAGCGCCATTTTGTTTGTATACTTGTTTTGAGCCATATTGTCTAGTTGTTTGACAAAGTGGGAATAATGATTTGTTACTATTAAGTTGAGACCTTTCTTTTGTAAATTCCACAGGTTTGGATAGTTATAGTTTTAAGTTTAGTTAAGTTTGTGTATAGATTGATTTCAATTGAGGGTTTTAATAGTAAATTTTGGTTTTATGGTATTGTCTTATTTAATTTCCTATGTAAGATGGATTGCTTATTAATATAGTGGTGATGTGGAGGTGGCCGTGGTAGTATGAGCGCTGGAACGTGTGGGCTGGCGATTAAGATGCCATATCTTTGCATAAGGGGTCCCGGGTTTGAAACCAAATGACCTCCAAATATTATCTCTCAAGAGTAATTCTTTTAGGCCAGTGCACAGAGTAATACAGATTACTCTACTATAAACACATAAATAAATAATAACCTAACCATAACCCTAAACCATAACCCTAAACCCTAACCCTAACCCTATCCTAACCCTAAGCCTAACCCTAACCCTAGCCCCAGGATGTCTCGTGATGATAATTCCCATTGTCGCTATAAATCTTGTCCAGGGGGTTTTGTAATGCATTTTCCCATTTTCGCTATATCGCCCCACTATACTACTCATATAAGCTTCCATCGGAGATCCGGTGGGGGAAAATGATTTTGTCTTTGTCAAATGTTCTATTGATTTGGAAGGATAGTTGCTCTTTGAATTAAAATTTCTAAAAACAAGTATGCTTTTAAATTTTACTGGTTATGGGATCGCGTATTGCAAATGTAACATGAGTCTATGAATATTTTTTCATGCGTAAGAATTCAAAGGTGCAGTGTTTGAGCCAGAATAAACGAAATCATTTCTTCTTTCTTTTCTCTAAACTCTTTCCAATGCTCGCAAAAAGAGGAACTTATTGAGCTCATTCCATAAATTTAATGTTCAGTGATTTCCCGTTTGAGATTATAAATTTCTGACGTTGAGCAATGAAGCCTTGCCTGCTGCTATATCTTATACTGAACCTTAACGTTTCATCATCATCATCCTCGTCATCGTCGTCGTCACCACATTCACCATCATCAGATACATTATTATCGATTACACAGCAAGAAGCACAGGTTTCATCTCATCCTAAAGATTTGTTATTCAGTTCTAATATTTATATAAATCCATCGAATGTTGTTGTTGTTGTTGTTGTGGGGTTTAACGCCATTTTTCAGCACACGATGATAGACTATTTATGGCGGCCAGTATTAATGGTGGAGGAAGAACCCGAGAAAACCCCGGGAAGAACCACCGACCCATGAGAAGCTACTGGCAAGCTTTCTCACATACCCACATTGGCAGAATCCGAGACTTGAACCCACGCAGACAGAGGTGAGATGGCAGTGATCCATCGAATGTGTATGGGTGTGTGTACGTGCGTATGTGTGCGTGATTTGGATTTGTAAGGTAGCTTTAACAATGTTACAGTCATATCGCTACGATGTCTGCCGTGTAGCAGTTTAAAATACTGTCTAGCACTGGTGCATCGTGCCGCAGGCATGTAGCATCATGTCCAACCCCTTCACATCGTGACACCAGGCCGACCAGTAATAGCACTAACTTCTTAACAATGAATGCTCAGCGAAGCAGCTTAAAGTACCATTTTTTAAATAAGTCTTTGGGTTCGAACCCTCACCTCCCGCATCCGAGGCTCTAATCTAACCACCTTTGATCACCGGAGTGGTGTTAAATCCAAGCATGATTGTAGCTTGTGTGACCTATGTTTGATTTAATTTATATTTGATTTAATTTAATTGTTTGTAAGTTTTAAAATCGTTTTAGTTTTAATTTCATTACATGTCAAAGTAATGTAATTTTGTATACTAGCAATTTAATATTTTCCAGAAATTAAACAACTTTCTATTTTTATCTTATTCTTAGAGTACATTGATTGGTTTTATCAAGGTCATACTGGGTATACGTGCCTTGGAGCGCTGACCCTCATCCGGGAATCTGTTTTGCGTCTCAAGTTACTGTATAACCATTGTCTATAGATAAATTATTCAGCTGGGTTTTTACACCGGAAAGTGTGTGTTTGTGACTGGTCTGGAGTTATATTATAATTTTTATTCAAATTATTTGGATTCTAAAAGATTAATTATTTTTCCTGGAAATATTTGAGTGCTCTTACAGAAGTCTTGGATTAATACATTTATTTAAATTTTATTCGGAAATTCAAGCACCGCAATTTTGTTTGTGAGTCAACAAAGAACTGTAAACACATCAGCACTATACTGACTACAGTATACATCATCGCCTTCCATCTTGGAATTTTCATCGGGACTCGAATTTGAATTCATTAGAATATTTCATTACTACGACTTCTAAAATTTAATTCAAGGATTCTCTTGGATTATATTTGGGGATTTGATTCTCAAAACCGTACTTTCTTTTTGGTTCATTTTACAGTGTTTTTCCAGGGAAATAAATTCAAAGCTCGCTCTTTCTTTTGTTATGCTTGTTAGAGCCTAAACACATAACATAAGACTTGGAAGATCTAGGGCAATAGAAAATAAATATGGCATGGTGTTATGTATATTTGATTTAATTATATCTGATTTAATTGTTTGCAAGTTTTAAAATCATTTTATTTTATTTAAATGTCGTTATGTGTCCAAATAATGTTTTCTAGGAACTCATACTTTTTCTAGAAAATAGTTTGACCTTGACTGTTCATTTTAATAAATACCAAATGTCGACCTAGATCCTGACCTTGATTCTCAAATTAGTAGCAGCCACGTAAATAAGTTCTATTTTTATTTTAAAATGATTGATTGTTGTCCAGGTCATGATGGGACTACGTGGTTTAAGATGTAAAAAAAAATTAATTTTATTTCTTAGGGCAAAATGATTAGTTTTCGTCAGGGTCATGTTTGGCGTACATGACGTAAACACGATCACGTGACCTTCCTCCTTCAATTTCGCAAGTTGGGGATTTTCGAAACTGCGTTTCAGAATACGATATAACCTTTGTTTTAGAGAAATATTTTCAGTTGGACTTTTTTCTTTACACTGGAAAGTGTTGTGTCGCTTGGAATTATTTCAAATTACTTGGATTCAAAAGGATTAATTCTTTTTTTTTCCCCTGGAAAATACGTGTGCTCATATGAAATTCTTGAACAAAGACAGCTCTTATAAAAATGTATTTGGATTTCCAAAACCGGAGTGATATTTCTTGTTTCTACAAAGAACTGTAGACTTCAACACAATACAGGTTACATCATACGTCATCTTCTTTCATCTTGGATTTTTATTCGGGACTTGAACTTGAAATCATTAGAAAAGTTTATTAGTAGGACTTCTAAAATTTTATTCGTGGATTATTCTTTGGTTATTTTTGGATTTGATTTTTAAAACCGTAAGTTCACGTTTTCTCATTTTTACAGAATTTTTCCAGGGAAATAAATTATTATATTTTTCAAATCTTGTTGTTTTCACTCTTTCTTGTATTACTGTTTATTGGAGCCTAAATACGTAACATAAGAATGGTATGTACCTACATGTATTGGTCGCACGGTTGTCTAAGTTCTTGGACTGTCTACATTATTCGTCCTATAGAATAAAGTCTTGAAATCGATAATTTAATATTCGAAATGGTTTTTTGGTTGTTTTTTTTTAGGGCTGACAAGTGTGATTTCCAAAATTCTTGTAAAGTACAGTAACTAAAGTACTTTAATTTATTTTGGTGGTGGGTGCATATTTGTCACTTTGTTATCTGTCAAGTAGATGTGTGTTTGTGTGATTTGGATTTTTAACGCAGCTTTAACAATTTTTCAGTCATATTTCCACGATGTCTGCAGTGTGGCAGTTCATAGTTTTATTTCGCATTGTGGCATCATGCCTCATTCATGCTGCACGATGTCCCACCCAGTCACATTATTCTGACACAAGGCCGACCAGTCCTAATACTAACCTCTTAATGCTGAGCGCATAGAGAGATAGCTCTTAGTACCATGTTTAAAAGTCTTTGGTATGACTCGGCCGAGGTTCAAAATCGCGATGTCCCACATCCGAAGTGGACGCTCTAACCACTAGGCCACCGGAACAGTTCGTCAAGTAGACGACTTCTATGTCTAAGCCAACATAATCAGTCTCTTATATTTTAAAATCACTATTAAAATTGCTATTTTGCTTTGAGTGATGCACAGTTGTTTTTTTGTTAGCTCTGTAAAACCATAGACGCTTGCACAAATAAAACCAATCAAACGTGGTGGACTCGTTTCAGATTTGTGTGTAGAAGGAATTTATTGTTACAGTGTGAATCGGGGATTTTCATGTTACAGGGCGTATAAGCAGTGCCGGATTAAGGCCTTCCAGGGACCTAAACACGGAAAATAGTATGGTACCCCCTCCCCCATATGAAAATCAAAAACAATATTAAAAGCTAAAAAGGATGGGCAAATACCAATTTTGCCATCATGCCAAGTCTAAATACTCGTACATGCGCATAAAAAGGTCATATATAATTCATTCAATTTTATCATTAACAAACAATTTGAATTTTGTCCCGTGCCCCTGTTGGGCTGGTTCCCTAAGCACGTGCTTAATGTGCTTAATGGGTTATCCGGCACTGTGTATCAGGGAATTTAATGTTACGGGGTGTATTAGGGAACGAATATCAAGGAAAATATAAAACCAGATCTTATCAATAGGAGAGTAAAATTTCTCACTACCCCCTCTTATCACGCCTGCCTCTACGCGTCACCTTTTGGGCGAAAGCTGAAAAGAAAAGAAAGAACAAAAATCTGTAATGTACATAAACTGATGTTAATTTAATAAATGACTAAATAAACCCTCGTGATTGTGTATTTTCTTTCTCAGTTATTCAAGGACTTGACTTAATAAAATGAAGGACACATGCACTTCTGCGGTATGACAGCGAAATTCTAGTTGACGAGTTGACGATGAAGAAAGAGAAGTATACACAGATACAGTGCATTACAAATATATAATTAGAACTTTGACATGATTTAAGAGAGATTTTCTTTTTATTCCGTCAAAGTTAAGAGTTTTAATTTAACCAAGAGCGGAACGAAATGGTAGCACATTTTTCTATAATATCAATATAAATATGTGTTGTGCCTGTCAAAGAAAAATAGGACCAAAATAATGTTAAGACACTTTTTATCATAATTTAACTTTTTTCTAAAAATACAACATATTATTACCACTCTAAATAGATCCAAACATGCCATCTATGATTAATATTTCAGACATTGTTTGTATTTATTGTTTTGAGCAAACGGTCTTTGTTGTTGTTTTGTTTGTGGGTTTTTTGTGGGGTTTTTTTAACGATGATACGACTGAATGTAAGCTTTGGTAACACTTCGATGTATTTAAGAGTGTATTGTTGTGTAAAATGTTTCAACATACGCTCTTTCAAAATTCGTTGAAAGCCTACTACGTCACTGGATCTGCATTCAGGATTTTCAGCGGTGAGAAAGTGAATGTGCTGCTTTTCCAGTTTCTTTTTAGAAGCTTTATTCGTACATTACATTCAGGACAGTTGTCTGTTTGCTATCATAGAGGGTTACGACAACATTGTTACAAACCCAGATTTTAAACTCGTACTATCTATGTACTTATTTCATAAGCCAAGGGAACTACCCAAGCTGATTTTGAAAACACGTCGATGACACAAAACAAATTTTTGAAACCATGATTTTATACTGCCAAATTAGAGACATCAGTTAGATCGGCCTGCCATTGATGATCGATGCCTGCCACCATAGTTTGACGTATGAAAAAGGTTCCTAGAATATGTTTATGTAACGTCTAATTTGATTGTTGTTGTAACCATTGTCGCACATTCGAGAAACGTTCACTTTTAAGTTAAGTTTTGGCAGCATGACACAAGTATTTAACTCCTGTAGTTTTGTAATAAATGCTTACTAAGAGTTTCTAAATAATGAGGTTAACGGTAGTTGTTGCTGTTTTTGCTCCTCGGTAAGAGATACTACTCATAGGTTGATGTTTCTAATGTTTATCTAATCGCGGTGTTTGTCTCTCTGTCTGAGGTACAGTACTTCTCAAATCATCCAAACAACATTCACACACAGTACAAATTTCTTTGGGTGTTTTTTGAATGATTTGTTTTCTCATCGGATGAATGAATTTGGTCAGTAGTAACAAAACATCCCAATGTTTAGCTAATGAAGAAGGAGACCCGTTTTGTTCTTTTTCTCCGAGGATGGTTGTGTCTCCGGACGATGAGGAGGGCGTCGTGCAATTCTAGTGTGACATCGTTTGTTTCAGAAGTGAATTTTTAAGACAAAATATACTGGAATTCGTCTCCACTGATTGTCCGCACGTCCTATAGACTTCATTATTGGCAAAGCCCAACGATGACGTATTTTGAACAGATTAAATTGTGACTGTTCTTATTTAGATAAATCCAGTACACATTATAACACAACTGTTCTGTCCTGTTCTTTTGTCCTAGGCGAGGCCACCTTTTTGCAGTTTCAGTGGCAGTCACAACAGCAGTGCAAGGAGACGCTATCGTTGCCTCCACCAGAGAAGTAGAACCTCCTTTAGAAATGGGTTTCCATTTTCTCATCAAATCAGTAAACAATGGCCTTAGATCAGATTTGGTACACATCTTCAAAAGGGCTAAGAAGAAACGTAGAAGTGGCAAGAGCAGACACCGAGCGGCATGATTTTCTGGAGTACTTATGTGTCCAAGCAACAGTACCACTCTTTCTGGCAGGAGAGAATTTTCATTGGCATTTCTTCATGCCTCATTTCTTTTACTAGTTGTTAGAGTATGAACTTGCTGCACCACCACTGTTCTTTTCTGCATGCCATCGTGTGGAGATTTGGCTTTTCTCGTTCTTTGCTTCGGCATTATGATCCCATTTTAAAAGTGAACGAATAATGACACCACCTAAAGAGCCACTTTTATCAGGTTTCAAGAGGATATTATTTTTTGTTTGAATATCAATTTTTGAAGCTGTCAGATGTGGCAATGCTACTTTATGTTTTTCATGGAGACCTTTTGCATTCGTGCCTTGAGTAGTTATCTTCCATCCTAATTAAACCATCGTTATTCTTGTTTGAGACTTGCTTCTAACAAAAGTGGCCATATTTGTGAAATTTGTTCACGACTGATGCCATACAGTGTTCGAATCAATTTGACAGGAGGATGAAATTGATAGGATGTCATGTTGATTACTGTTAGAAAGAAAAACGTGCAGAATGTTTTCAGAGTCTTTATTCAGAATGACGCCAAAGTTAATGACAAGACCTCCTTCCTGGTGCCAGTGGTAAAACAAATTGGTACGACATTTCAAATAATCAGGAGTGGCCCGTTTTAAATCGATGTGTAAATAGGCAGTAAGTTTTTGAGTGCCACGGGCATACGTATAATTCAGCCAAGATTATCCTAACTGTTTATGTAACACTTTCTTGGACATTTAAACAATACCACATAATGAGCATTGAGAATGATGGGGTGACGTGCTGTACGTTGTTGAAATACGTTTTGAATAGTGTATATACTACTAGCATTATGATGATATCCTTTTCGAGTAAACCAAGTTCAATTTGTTTTCTTAGTCGTTTCCTAACATGTTATCGATGAAGACAAAATATGTTTGACTAATGTCAGACACGATTCATTCGTCCTCTCCAGGAATTCCTTCCACAAACGTAATGGATTATCCTTGACATTTGTTTGGAGTAATGTGTACGCCGACTGCCACTGCTTGTAACAATACGCGATACGTTGTGGTGGACGATGAAACAGCTGTGATTGGTAATCGATCAAATGTTTGACACATTTGGTTTGCCTGTACCACTCGGTCCAGCAATCAACATGTTAAAGGGGTGGCGAAGAAGAAACCATGCCTTCTAACTTTGACGATCTACGTTTTCATCAATCGTTTCGAGAACAGACGATGAGGACAAGGATGCAACCATAACCATGGAACTGACACTTATGTGATAACCATCAACAACACAAGACATTTGAAACACGTTTAATTTGTTTTCAAAATGAGTAATAGCAAAAACATATTTACAATAATTACAATATTTACAACAGTGTACAATAATTGAATCACTAGCATGCATACAGCATAAATGATTTGGTACATCAATGTGGCACAAATTAAAATCATTGCAGATGCATATGAATAATTTACTGTACAACAATCTGTGTCACATTCAATCTGTATACACGCTCTGATATTTTTTAAATCTCATTATAATCCATTGTCACTGATATCTTCAGGAATGTCATTTCCTCATTATTTTCTATTTGTACAATGTCTACTACTACTAATACTCTCGTGAACTTGAAGCAATTCTTCCTTGATTTCAGGTTCTTGTACCACTGTTTCTAAAATTGTTGTTGACTACATTTTCACTTTCTGATTTGTCTTTCACGGAGTCTTATTTAACTTTTTTTCTTGGATTAGTGACAAAGAATATCTTTGGCATAATGTTCTACGTCTTGTATTAAAGCCAATAATTTTCCAGTCAATTACCTCTTTCCAGCCATAAGTGTGTAAATATGTTGGTATAACCAACAAACAATACACGCTTCTAGCTTCTAGGTAAGTATGAAGCGTGGATAAAGTTCGTCGAATGTCCTCTTTGCACACCCTGTCTACATCATTATTCTCAACAATATTAATACAATTTCTCTTTCATGCGCAGGTGAAGTTTCGGGGTTCATGTCTGTGCTGCATGCACTGTTTAGAAATGATCCACAATGAATTTGATGATAAACAAAATCCGACAAAAGTAATACCACACACACGCACGCGCGTGCGCGCCGTCCATATTTCAGTGGAATCGTATTTGGAAAGAAGCTCTTGTAAACTTTTTCAATAACCCACTAAGTCCTGAATACTGTCATTGACTTGCCTCCACGGAATATATTGTAACTGTTAGGAAAAATGTTATGACATAGCAAGCTTTTAGAGAAGTTATTGATTGCAATTATTTCTATTTTATGAAATATTCACACGTCTGTCACGATGAATCAGGTGGTAAAGGCTATAGAAGAAACTCAGTCATTACCTCACAACACATCATACGTCGTGAAGGAATTTTCTCTAGAGCCGATGCTAGTTATAAAATGTATTCTTGCAAGTTTTTAACCTTTTCCTGGACTTTGTTCCATGAATTTCTGTGTATCAATGCCACAGTTTAGGTAGAAATCTTGACATCCAGAATCTTACAGGACCATTTGAATCTCGTGTAACTATCAGCTTTTTGATATTATTAAAAGGACAATGACAAAAACATAGATGTCGTAAAGGATGCAATTGTTCTCTGCGTTTCACTTGAATCTGTACTAGTTCCGTGTAAATCTATTCTCGTAGCTCGGGAAGAAAACTACGAATGTTCTTCTAAATTATCAAAGGGACAATAATCATGACCACCAAAGAAAGGCAGTGACAACACCGAGACCAATAGGCATGTTCCAGGAAGGATGAGTCTTTATCTTCACACAACAACTGAAACCCGTACTTGGTCTCATAGTCCCGAGTAGACAAATCCGGCTTTGGCTAAAATTTGATACTGGGTATTCTATCCAGATTTTTTGGAAATTGCTTGAATATCTTTAGTCGATTTTCAAAGTCACAAAAACCAGGCAATGTCACAAGAAACGTTTATTCTCTTTGATTTGTACATCTCGGTGAGCTAGTGGTATACATAGTGGTTTGCAAGTGCATGGATAAGATCCGTAGATATATGAACGCAATGCATCGCTTTTACCAGTAAAGAATATATGTCGTGCTGCATCGCTTTCGCTAGTCGAGCGGGACATCATGCGAAAGGTAAAGCTTTCGAAAGTAGTGGAGCGGCAACGTCATGCTGCATCGATAAAATAAAAGCGTACGGCTTCAATCTGGTCACAAGACACAACATCACACTCGAGTTCATTAATGAATTTAAAGTCTGTAGTGGGCCCCTCTATCAATTACTGTGCGGAATTATTCATCATCGCTCTAGATCGGAATTTATATTTACAATGAATTACTGGTCTTGAAACTTTGCCATTGTTACAGTGAAGCTCGAAGTGGCCGTACAGTAAAGTGTTATAATCTCGAAATCGCGCTCCCTTCCTGACACATACTTTTTTAAAGGGCGACTCTCGTTTTATTCGTTTTGTAAATGTACAATTTTATGTGGATCTAATGATTTTTCACGCGAAAGTCTTGAGCTTGTCCTGTCCTTAAAGCTTATTTTAAGACATCAAAGTTCACTAATGGACAAGATCGATAATATAACGTCGGTCCTTTGATTTTGGATTTGGCATACACTTGTCCCTGTTAGTATATATATTAGTGTTTGTAACTTATGGGACCACCGTTAGCAAAACGTACACTAGTGTGTCCTGGGTGTTTGTCAGCCAAAGCGTCTAACCGATCTCTTTTAATATCTAGGTGATGGGTGTGAGGACGATGGATATACATAAAACTGTCGGTGTAGAAGTAAAGGACTCTATTACCTAAACATTCCAACACATCCTATACTTTTAAACGGGTATCGGCTGTCACGTACGCTACAGTGTTCACATTTCCAAATTTGTGTGGGGATGTGCAACTATGTAATCTTCACGGATAATTTCCAGGTGTTTCGTGAGTTTTCCTTTCCCGTCCATCAGCTGAAAGTGGCGCCCGGATCTGTCAAGTATTCCGTATTGGGCAATAGAAGACATCGCCAATTTTCCCTACCAACAATTTAACAATTTAAAATGACTTTAGCAAACGATCGTCTTACGGCGCTCTTGTGCACCTGTTACAAAATGATGCCTTCTAAGGAACGGTGTCGTTTTTCAATTTAGGCATTCGTTGATGTAGACGGAAAAAAATCCATGCAATCGAGTAGTCGTCCATTCAGTATTGTTCTATGGTAGGAAAGTTCCTAATGTTGTATACGTTTGACAGGCGTTCTCCATGATCCAGATCACGTAACAATTCAGCACTAGCCCGCGTTCCTGTCAAAGTGCGGTCTTCATCCTTGTGGAAACAAGATAGGTCTTGATTAAATGTTTCAGCTAGGTAAGACAGGTTGGTTGGACCTAAACTTCATTCAGCAAAATTGGTAAGTGTACAAGAGCTCCGAAAGATTTTTCACAACCTCCTATATGTAGCATGATGATCCGCCGGGTTAGAATTAGATTATAACGAAGACACTAAGACGTAACATGATGATCCTGGTTAGGATTAGATTATAACAAAGACACTAAGACGTAACATGATGATCCGCCGGGTTAGGATTAGATTATAACGAAGACACTAAGACGTAACATGATGATCCGCCGGGTTAGGATTAGATTATAACGAAGACACTAAGACGTAACATGATGATCCGCTGGGTAAGGATTAGATTATAACAAAGACAGTAAGACGTAACATGATGATCCCCCGATTTAGGATTAGATTATAACGAAGACACTAACACGTAACATGATGATCCGGGTTAGGATTAGATTATAACGAAGACTCTAAACGCAATTTCGTGAATTATTAAATGTGACACCAAACTCTTGCGCATACAATCTAACTACGGTTTTAAGAAAATGATGTGCACCGAGGTAAACTGATAAAAGGAAACAAATATTATTCCTAATTGGAACGAATTATAATCTGCAACTTAAACGAGTAATCAATAACATTTAATAAATATAAATTATAAACCAAATGTGATTGATTTATGGATCTATCACCATAGGTGATCAATGTTTAGAAATTAACACAAAGCGAACAGTACTGCAATGGTAGCAAAGTTTGAATTTACACAACTATTAATACGTGATGATTATTCACCAAAGGTGAATAACGTATGGAATTTGTACAAATACGGATAATATTTGATCCACAAAAAGATGTATGCAAATATATATTATTTCATTCAAATAATTTTACTAAAAGCATTTAGGATTTTCATAAAAACAGTGATACTGATAAATCAAAACAATAGAATATATAACTTGTTGCGTTACGGTGACGACACACTGTATCTTCAGTCCAACTGCTCTGTCGGATGATGATGAAGCCACCATGCATGGCACGCCGCTCCCATTCAACTGAACGATCCCTCAAGAGGTCTGCTTCTTCGCTACAGACCCGTTGATCCCGACGTTTTGGTCCTTGGACACAAGATAACCACTTTCTTCCACTGAGCCAGCGTTATCACCGACAACAATACAAAGGTTATTCAAAACCCCATCGTGTCCTACGACTCTACATTCGCCATTTTATCTCTACGGCTAAAATCACACTTCCAAATTCAGAGACATGGTCACACCTCCAAACACAGACATCCAAACAGCTGAAAGTATAATGACTAGAGCAGTGTAGTACATGCGACGCGGTCATGTACAAATGCAATGATGTTCTTTACACATGAGAGCACCTGGAGTTGATTATTAAATAATACATCATTTCATCGGAACTACTGTACAAGATTATTATCATAATAAACAGGTTCGTTTGTGAATCAGACAAGAAGAATATTACAGAACTTTAAAAACCGGAACATTTTCTCATCCTTCAATGCATTAAACATTAAAATGAATTAAATTCGTTTATTAATTTATACAATGGATAACTTCAAAACAGACTATAAAACCTAATATTATGACGTTATGTGACATAGGTCAGACTGTCTGTAATATTTAGAATAAACATTAGAACATCCAGTATATCCAACAATTCTATCAAATAATACGGAGATAATACAATTTTAATCTTCACGTACCTCTACAGCTGAAGATTTTGATCCCGTAAATTGGGCAGCTTCCTAACAAACTACTGTCTACCGGAAGTTTATTAACACTCTGGCTATGCTGCAGTCCACGGCCAGAGAGCATAAGTTTATCGTTTCTCTGATGGCAAGCAAATTGCTTGTGTAGCATGGGATTAACCGAAATTTTGAAATACCGTAAGACGTGAATAAACCACTCTCGGATAATGTTGTAGGCAGAAACGAAACTCGAACACATTTTAGTTCAGATATAATGCAAAATTCTTAACAATGCACAATTGCGTGATACAGATTCTTACCCCCCCCACTCCCCGTTGGGATAGTAAAACACTATAGGTTCTTGTATGCAATTGTTAAATGCAAGATTAGTTACACAGATATTAGGGATGTGAAAAACAGTTTTTTGTACACATAAAAAGTCCAAATATATGAAATCTACCTTTTTCTTTTTGTTCTTGATTTGGTCTTTCTTGAAGTCTTCCTTGAGTTCATTCATTCTCATATGTCTGCATGCAACAATGATGCTCAAAGTCACGAAGCGGCATTTTCTTTTTCTTGACAAACGTGTGCCTTTTGGTTATTGGTTTGAATAAGATGTCCACACGGGACGCATAATCTCAATAATTCGCGATCACTTTTATGTTGGAAAACTTCTTTGATATGAAATTGTTCATAACAGGATGGACTGACAAAAGTTCTCTTGCATATCGAGCAATGAATTCGATCTCGATCTTCTCCCTCAGGAATGCCAGGTTTGGAAGCTCAACACCCACAAAATCTCTCTTCGCAGTGAATGTGGCCAATCCTTGTTCACATTCTTTGCAATAGTATTGGTATCCACGAAATCCATTGACACCGGTAATAGCATGGGAATGCTCTTGATAATGATACACATGAATGTATTATCCGTCTGGGATAACGCATCATTGAAAGACAAGAACTCTGCCAACAAAATTAGGGTAGACTGTCAACGTATAAATTAGACACGTATTGAAGTTTATGCATTTCAGGAATACTACATATGGTCCCTATGGAAATGCTTACTTGCCTGCTTGCTGCCACAGATTTTCTGCTTCTTTTTGTTCTTTGGCTCTATCCGACTGTCGAATCATCTCCCATTATCGTTTCTTTTCCCCTGTATGGTTCTTCTCGGTATACGTTCGCCCCACGACGATAGCACAGACTAAGCACATTTGACCTTATGGGTTGTCAATTTGGACAATACTGCGTTTGATACTGCGAATTTCGTCCACCAATAATTATTTTATGCGTTCGCTCCCACTATGAAGTGAAACGTTGGTCATGTGAAGAATGGCTTTTTACTTCGGTGATGTTAAACTCGTCATTGGATTGTTGAACGTGCTGAGTGTCGTCAATAAGTTTGGACGGCGTTAATTCTGTCGATGTACGAAACTATATCCAGACAGGAGACTCCGAACTGTCGTGATTGATGGAGAGTCTCAAACGATCGGCATCTTTAGTTTGGATTTGCAGTTTCAATGTCTCTAACAACGACTATCACAAGTCTGTAACATACACCGCTGCTTTCCCTGGTGTCACTTCAGACTTGAGCTCTTTAAATTTTGCTGTCAAGAAAAAAAAAGCGTTCTGGGCTCCAGAGTGTCCACAACGTCCAAGAAAAGGAAAGACAGGGAAAACGAGAGACAAAGGTAAAGATGCCTGTTATCATTGTCAAGAAAAAGGATATTGGTCTTCAGAGTGTCCATATAAGAAATAGTCAGACAGACATACTAGATAGACAGATAGATAGATAGATAGATGGATGGAAAGATAAATAGATAGATATATAGATATATAGATAGATAGATAGATAAAACTTCATTCTCCTATGATGTCACCTGTTCTCAAGACAACCTGAGAAGATGGGGTAAAACTAGAGCATCAACCATCATTTCGAAAATACTGTTCAGCCCAGACAACCAAGTCTATGTGAATGCATCATAGACCATCACCAGTATCACAAACACAGCGATATGGAAAAGAATGGCATGTGGAGAGAGACAAGGGTGCCTCAAGAGAGTATTAATCTATTGACTCGCCGTCAGAACAATTTTGGCCTAAAGAACCATGAAGCGGTGCCACTTGTGTAAACCGGCTTTGGTTCACAAACCCCAAATGCCCTTTTCATGGCCACCTAGATCACTAGAAAAGAGAGATACTAATCACATTTGCCAAAAATTATGTTTGTGTATATATGTGCTTGTGCATATATGGGTTTCTTAAAAACTTAAAACCCCTTACCCATTCTCTTCTGTTTGTATGTGTGAGAGGGTATAGTAGTGTGTCTATAAACACTGGATACCATTGTGTGAGAGTATGTTACGTGTCTGTAAATAGAGGGTGTGTACATAAACACTCCAACCCTTTTCGTTGGAATGTATGGTGCGTATTTGGATAGTAATAAAAAAGCTATTGCTGGATAGTGTGTGTGTGTGTCTGTGTGTGTGTGTTTGAATTGTAATAAAAAATAGTTCTTGGATAGAATATGCGGTGTGTTGGATTGTAATTAAAATACGGTTCATGGATAGTGGAGGGCGTGGTGGATAGTAATCAAAACGTGTGAGTTGGTTCGTATATGTGATGTGTTAGTAAGCAAGATGCCGTTGCTGTATTGGAGTGTATGTGCTTGGATTGCAATATAAAAGCGGTTGCTGAATTGTTTATGTGGTGAATTAGATTACGGATGGATGTTTTAACACTATCATTCCCGTTTGTTCCTATTCAACTTTTGACTCTATAAGCACGTTTGATCATATAAAGTCTTTGGAACTCATAAACACGTGCGACTTCAAAATACTTTTGACCCCATAATAACATCTCATGTTAAACCTATCGACAATTTTAATAGAGGATTTTCCTTTTTACCCACAAGGGGCATTTTTTACGGACTAATGGCAATTCTCGTATAACCCCCAAATGTCACATACAACAACTGATGTCAGTGATCTCTGAAGGCGAGCGCTTTAGACCACTTGGTCACTCGAGGCAAACGGAGCGAGAATAAATGGAAATCCATTTCTTAAGTGACTGGCACATCATATGCAAGATAATCTGTAACCTTCTGCATTTTAAATATGCAAGACAGATTTAAGACCTTCAGAAATAAATTATAATACATTTGCTGTTCGAGATTGTTAATTGAAATTTATATAACAATTTATGCCTTTGCACACGTACAGTTTATCAGGTTGCTTTCAGGAAGTAACCAATGGTTAGAAAAATACTTAAACAATATATATATTTTGTTTGTTGCAAACTTATTGTACTTCCTAATAAATGTGAATAATGGGATCGGGCTATTGTTTCTCAAAACTTAATAATATTTTCCATACACATTGAAAATCAAGCTATAACACTTGCAAGAGAGAGAGAGGGAGAGAGAGAGAGAGCAAGCATAACGAAAAGAGTCCTAATAGCATCTTTAATTGAGTTTCATTTGACTTGTAAGTGGATGATTACTGTGCATGACAATGGAGTTTACAGAAACATCAAAACAATAAAACGCAATTTATGGAGGAATGTCAGTCTAAACATAAGCATATTCGACTTAAACTACCAATGAATACATGCTTAATAAACTACACGAGATGGCGATTTGATCTGTAGTACACTGGATAAATACGACACAAGCTTTTATATATATATATATATATATATATATATATATATATATATATATATATATATATATATATATATATATATATATATATATATATATATATATATATATATATATATAAACAAAAAACCCAAACAAACAAATAAAAAAATGTATGTGAAACACACATGCAATAAGCGATTAAATTGGCTAATGGAAATTACATCTTACACTGACTATATAACACTACCATGTTATATATGTATTATAGTCTTCTGAGAGTTTACTTCTAAATATAAAGTTTCATCGATATCTAAAATATTTTGAACATCGGATAATTTACATCATCAAATGCGAGGAGTAATGGGAACAAAACGTTTGTTCAAACTTCAAAACAATTATCTTCTTTGATGACAAATGCAATTATAAATATAACAATAAACATATTCAATATCATGACTAATTACAAATGACACTAACAATTAAATTATTGTTCAATAATTACTTGTTTAAATAACAACAGTTATTACATAGCATGAAATGTAATACAAATACCTCTCTATACCCCATACTGTCGGTGGCACATTTGTGGATTCCAGTATTACAAGGTATCTTAAGGTTGACAGTGTTCGCTATATTTTCATTAAACCAAGAAGAGCGTTCCAGGGATGTAGACATGAATTTAAAAAGGAATTTCAAGAGGATTCTATATCTATGTAAGTACTGGAACACTATATCTCTTTAGATCATTATAATTAGATATATCACCTGCCAAACAGGGTAAAATATCAGTCAAATAAAGAGAAGAGATGGTATAGAAATACTAGCGAAGAGTACATAATTTATTAAAGTTAGTTGTGTATTAATTAAAGAAGTGGTCAGCCACATTCACTGCATACATTGCCAGTATGGAGTTAACCGTGTAAAGTCAGTTACAATCATAGCTGCTTCTGATTTTAGTTTTTCTAATTTTTCTAAATCTGAGGAGGAACAGCCAACCCAAACGACTTATGAATATTTTACGAATGAGTTAATGTAGGTGAAATGTATTTTTTCTAACATTTTTCTTTATGTCTATATTTCAATGTTCTCAAAACATTGACCATTTTTATGAAAGTTAATAGATATTACCCATTATATTTCATCCAGTCACACGTGTTGCTAAATCTACAGTCTAAATGTACTTGTTTTTAAAATTTATTACATAGCATGGTATGTAACACACCTTTTGCGAGATAATATCATAATGTTTCAGTCTAGTAGGATTGGGATTAGCTAATCCATGGCTTGGATCAATCCTCTATTCTTTCAAGATCAACATTAAATAATATTCCATTTGTCTAATGATCTGTCATCGGCAGAAACCCTTGTAAAAATAAGAACAGTACGAGTTATATTATTCATATTCCAGGTAAAGCAAGGGACCAAGGTCGGAACTTTGAATTACACCAACATATTCCAGGTAAAGCAAGGGACCAAGGTCGGAACTTCGAATTACACCAACATATTCCAGGTAAAGCAAGGGACCAAGGTCGGAACTTTGAACTACACCAACATATTCCAGGTAAAGCAAGGGACCAAGGTCGGAACTTTGAATTACACCAACATATTCCAGGTAAAGCAAGGGACCAAGGTCGGAACTTTGAATTACACCAACATATTCCAGAATCTAGCAATGCTCATGAGTTGCGCTTTAAAGTAAAAGCCTAAATATTGATTAACTTTAGTTAGTGCTTTCATTCCTCAAGACCCGAGGAGCTTTACAGCAAGTGTCGAAAAATCTGATCTGAAAGCCAGGTTTCTTATATTGGTACATTGTATTTATTTTTTCCTGTCAACACATGATAGAGACCAACACACTATCTAGCACAGGGGTGCACAACCTTTTTTCGGCCAAGGGCCAGATTGCAATTTCTAAGAACACTTAAGGGCCAAAAACACTAATTTCTTTAATATAATGACTGTTCACGGGCCAGATTTCTGTGTTGTTTAATTTGCCCTGAGGGCACGACAGAACACGTACGCGGGTCGAATCCGGCCCGTAGGCCACCCGTTGTGCACCGCTGATCTAACACAATGACAAGATTAAAACTGAACATGCATGGTTCAAACAAAACGTGCAAAACAGAGCGTACTTTTTCTCATCAAATGTAGGACCTGCGGCATTCAACATGTCTGAGAAACCGAAAAGCAACACAAATATATCATTCTTCACAGATCCGATTGGTCGGCAAAGAAGCTCAAAACAAAGTCCAGATGCAGAACATTTCTCTTCTCCTGGGCGTACTTTCAATGACTTAATATCAAATACCAACTACAATTGCTTACAACCGCAGTTGGAGTTTGAAACCAGGAAAGAAAAGCAATCTTGCTGGATACGTGGATTTAGAACACTGAACCAAGCCACTTAAACCAAGAAAATTCCAAAAGTGCATCCATACGTAAATAAATCATCATCTGCTAACGGCCCCCATTTTTTCAGTTAAATAATTAATTCATTTCTCTCATTACTTACTCCCTCGCCTATAATTTCCGGTTGTTTAGTTTTGTTTTTCCTGATTTTGGGACTTTTGTGAAGCTTTTGCTAGTGTTATGATTGTTATGGTCATTGCTGAAAGAATAAATTATCCAGGATATGTTATACTTATGCGGCAGTTTACATTTTTTAAAAATTATTGTACAATTGCTCCTCTATGCGAAGTAGGTTGATGTTTTACCATCTGAGCTCAAGCTAGTTAGGCTCGACATCGAACATTTTCAAACAAGGCTTCCATTGTGCATAGTCATATACACTTTTGTAATTTATACTCTTTATGTTAGTATTTTTCGTATTGTCTCTGTAATTTTGACATTGACTCGGAGAGAGTCGAAACGCTAGGCTATTCGGCAATTAGTCTTTCTTGCACTGTTCGTTGTCAGTTTCTTGCATTTATCTTAAGCAATACTTGACATACGCAGTCTCTTGCTGGATCCAGTGTTCTTGAATCGACTGTTATTCGTCACGTGCTTAGCATTAATCATAAGGGTTGCGGCTTCTATACCCTTCCAGGTGAGGTAAGCTGCCTAATTGTATCCTTGGGAAAGGCACTTGACTCCCATGGTAGAGCTAATCAAGTGCTACAAGTACCGATAACCCCGTCTAAAATAAATAAATAAACAAAACTTATAAAAGTAAAGAAAAATCACAACTGAAACTTTATGATAATATTATTACTATGGGTCCAAAGATTATGAACTGTTACGCTAGGTGTTTTAGTATGGCTTATCTTATCAAAGTGAACAACGTTAGTTGCTGCATTAAACTGCATATATATATATATATATATATATATATATATATATATATATATATATATATATATATATATATATATATATATATATATATATATATATATATATATATATGGAGAGAGAGAGAGACGAACATGAGTAAATACATGAATCTGTACCATACAAAGAATAATTTTTGGCATTAGTAGCGTATACATTTAAAATGTCAAGAAAATGTGATAGTTTCTTTAACAAAACTTTGAACAATTTTAAATACAATTTATATCAAACTTTTGCTGAAATTGTCGCAGACAACGGTAGGTCATTAAGCTTTACAAATAATCTTCTGCGCTGATCTGCATGATCGTTACAGACTAAACAATAACGAGATTTAGTTTCAACTGCCTATCTGCTAGTATAAGTACGAATGAATGAGGCGATAAAAAAATTAGTCAAATAAATATAACACTTCAATTACTTCTAATTCTTAAATGGGCGTAGAGAATATTGCCACTCACAGCATTTATACAAATTGGGGCCGTTCTGAATTTTCATAAAAAATAAGTCGCCTGAAGTTTTACATTTTCAGGAGTGTGTTTAAAATAGATATATGGTTAAGTGATAAATCTTTATATTCTGAAAGTAACATTTCTAGTTTCGGAATAAAATATCCTTTCCTGATAATAAAGTGTCCTTGAGACGTATTAATACATCATGATGATAAACTGGGCATTGATCATATGCAATCTGATAAAAGAGCCATAATTGATTAAATTTTCGTCTTACCTAATTTTGTCCAGTCAGTTTTTAATTAATGGTTTTCTATTTCGCTATTTCTGGAATGTCCAATAACCAATGAGTGCTGCCTTACATTAGAGTTTTTCTACTCGAAATCTTCGGGAGATAGAAACCGTCGTTACAACCTGTGCATGCTCTTAACGTGGCTATATCAATGACATGGATATTTTATTTATTTAAAGATTTCATGCCTAATTAAAGTTTGAATGTTTTCAGTCATCTTTCATGTTGGATACAGAATTAAAGAGAGAGAAAAACATATGGCCATAGACGAAAACATTAAAACTTAAATTGTACCAAGTAACTTATATTAATCTGGTTTTTCGTAACGGTATGTTTACGCTTTTCTTGGGATTTATCTACAGTGTTCATAATATCAATGATACATATTTGCAATCGCTTGTCGACACTAGGCCAATATGTTAAATTTGTCGGTTACGAGGCACACATACTGTAGCGTATTTAATGCTTTGTTGTCTTTGTTTCTTAAACCAATTATAATGTTCTAAAACCCGATTATTAATTATTGAATATAAAAATGTCAAACTGGTTAACCCCGTCTCTCTCTCTCTCTCTGGATTAATGTTGCTAGATACGGGCTAAAACTTCATGAAAACACGAGCGTTAGGGATGTTTTGTTTGTGTCATACAACGTTGTCTCTGGATCTATGAATGATGGTAAAGTTTAGTCAAATCGTCCAAAGAGAGAGAGAGAGAGAGAGAGAGAGAGAGAGAGAGAGAGAGAGAGAGAGTAGAGAGAGAGAGAGAGAGAGAGAGAGAGAGAGAGAGAGAGAGAGAGAGATAATTGAGTTATAATTAAGGTGGTGATTGCATGTTATAACAAAACAAACACATCAAGTTAAATTTAATTTTGTATTGTAAGTTTGAGTATTCGTTTGCTTCAAATGTAATTTACATATTTGAAAATTAATACGCAAACACATTGACAGACGCACAATAAACGCACCCGTCTCCTTTCGTTTAAGCTAGAGTCCAGAGAGGTGAGATTTAGAGTACAGCTTGTAGCTGAAGTAGACAAAGTTTGAAATAGATGAACGAGAGTTCTAAACTGGAAATGATTGAAACATTAAGGGCACTTATTTAATTTGACCCCCATGCAAACCATCGTGATCAAATTAGCCTCGTCTTTTCCTGTATTATTGGAGCTCGAGGGGAGTTCAATGAATCTGGCGTGCACAGAGCAGACTGTTTAAAACTTCCTCAGTTTGAACTTTAAGAATTCGTTTAATATTTAATTATTTCAGCTGTCAAGGAAACAGTGAAATTTCTGCATTTATTGTAGGACATGTGTCACAGAATTTTGACAGCCAATTAAATGTTTCTTTGTCTCAAACTGACCAATGCAGACGGTTCTGTTTCTTGCCCTGATGGGCTGAACATCATAATGAGTTTATGCTTTTGATAAATTTAGAGATGTTCCTTTGGAATTCAAATTCGTTGGACATCTTTAATTGACATTTAACCAAACGATTACTCAAACTAATTAAAATGTAGTGTCACTTTCTGATTACCGTATCTATTTCTAGTATTGATATTCCTACTGATGCTGCTAATGTGACTTATACTAATAGTAAAACAAACATACTAACAACAGCAAGAAAGGTACTACTACGCATACCATAACTGTACTTATTATTTAACTACTACAGTACCATAGTCACAGCACCTAGCTGAGGGCTACTTCAGTTGCTAAAATCTCTCTCACTTGCACACACACACACACACACACACACACACATAAATATATATACATATATACATACATACATATATATATATATATATATATATATATATATATATATATATATATATATATATATATATATATATATATATATATATATATATATATATATATATATATATATATATATATATATATATATATAACAACGAACAGTACAATACTAGTTTTAAGCAAGCCTAACGTCTCACTGGATAGTTTCGTATTTTGACACCTCCTTAATTTTTAAGGTAGCAGGCATGAACCTAATTATCATAGGCCTAGCATTTATAACTTCACACAGAAGCCAAATATGTAATGTGGTTTATATGTACTTTGAATTAAGCTTGAAAATGGGTTGGCTTGTTTGGTGACTGCTTGTCAAAGTTAGACTAGCACTGAATATCAAATGCGTAACTTGGGCTGCAAATGAACAGCTGACTTGACTTACGTATCTACGTATTACTGCTACAGAGGTAATATCTAACAATCGAGATGGTTGAGGGGTGATGAAAAGTATGCTAATTTGTTACAGTACAGGTGAACTTTATCCATACATAAGGCACATACTGATTCTTTTAGCTGCCTTGTCACAGGAAAATACTCAAAATAGCTATCTGCTATCAAAACGAATATAACAAAGAGGGGTTGGTGGTAGTATTGGTTGAATATAAAAACCACCAATGTTGTAAGGAATTAACCTGATTGCCGCAGTCAAAATCTCACATGCATGCTGTCTACAAAAATCCTTAATTTGTTTTTATTTGTATCTTCAGTGTAAAATTATTCTCCTTTTTTGTTGTTGCAATAAGTCATTGTGGGATGAAAATTCACCAGATAAACTGTCCAACGAGACCTAAGCGCTTTCGACTCTCAACGAGTCATTATCAAAGGAAAACACACAGCAAAGCAGTTTAGTGCCATAGTGGTCCAGTGTTGCCTCCAAACTAGGTCGCATAATTGATATATGCTAGGTGTCTTTCTAAATATCACGTTATTTCTTGTTATTCTCTTTTATTTACTTAGTTTATATCTAATATGCGTAGATTCCAAAGGTAGCGAGATTTATTTATTACACCTGTTTGACTCCAGCTCGCTTGTACGTTTATTTGCCATTTCTCCAGTGATCTACTTAAATTTAAGCTTCCATTTCACTGATTATATTATATTCTTAAATCTGGGTTAATAAAATATATAAATAATCTATATTCGGAAAAGTAATTGTTGTCCGTGTTGTAGGAAAAGGTTGTTGTTGTTGTTGTTATAGGGTTTAACGCCATTTTTCAGCACAAGATAGGCTATACATGGCGGCCAGTATTAATGGTGGAGGAAGAACCCGGGAAAACCCCGGAAAGAACCACCGACCCACGAGAAGCTACCGGCAAGCTTTCTCACATATCCACATTGGCCGAGCCCGAGACTCGAACCTACGCAGACAGAGATGAGATGGCAGTGATCCGTGATGGAGAGCGCTTTAGACCACTCGGCCACTCGGGGCCCCTGTAGGAAAAGGAATAGTTGTCCGTGTTGTATCAGTCAAATAACTGCATACTAAACTTTATTGTTTTGTCACAATTATTTAAAATACAAATTCACAAATATGCACATATTCTAAGACATATTGCGAAGATATCGGCATACACATAGACACCTGGACCTTAATGCATCTTAGACAAATTATCTACGACTTGTGATAATTTATAAATTAAATTACTGCAAAGTAGACTTAGATGAGATAGAGAGACAGAGACAGAGAGAGACAGAGAATGACAGAGTGAGAGAGGGGGTGCTTTTGACATCCGTTGACATATCCAGCAAGTAATTGATTTTATCACAAATGTCAGTTAGGCATTAATTGAGACATTGAGGGTACTCCTGCAAATTTAACCAAAAACAAATCATTGTGGTCCGAATAGCCTCATCTGTTTCCATATCGTTAGAACTCCAGGGAGTCTTTTGAAAATGGCGTGCACGTGGCAAAGTGTCAAATACTTTCTTAACTTGAAGAGATTCTTTGATATTCAAATAATTTTAGTTGACTAGAAAAGCAGTTCAATTTGTCGACGATCATATGCTAGAGGTTATGACAGCCAATTATAGTTGTTTCGTTGTTCCAAACGTACAAATGCAGATGGCTATATTTTCTTTCAACGAGAAAATAAACTTCTGATACGCTAACAAGAAATTCTTCTCAAAAAAATTGAGACATCTTTTGTAAACACCTATAAATACATTTATATTTAAGGTGACATCAAATTTCATGCGATGGACTAATGCTTTATAATTAATATTGCAGTTTGTTCTAATACTTGCGAATCTCCGGGCTTTTTTCCCTCGAATTCTAAAGGACAAGAACTGAGCTATCGAGAGAGTGTTTAGTGTAAATTGTGACGAGTCACACTTACTGTACGATAGACGTGACTTAGATCTATAACGTTTAAATAGTTTTGATCCCCCCCGCCCATACATATTTCGATGTATAATATCCCCTGAAAAATAGCATAAAATTATCATTATCATCATCATCATCATCAGTCTCATGACCTAGTGTTTTCGTTGAGGCACTGTGCTGCTGAACATCTGACCAGTTCCCTCCACTTGTCTCGATCATGTGCCAATGCCTGTATCTCCGCAAAACTTTTCCTGGTCCATTCTGTGATGTTGTCAGTCCACTTTTTTCTCTGTCTACCTCTCCTTCTGCCACCCTGGACGCTGCCCTGCAGGACTGTTGTGGATAGACTGTTTTCTCTAGTGACATGGCCATACCATTTCAGCTTTCTCTTTTTGACGGTGGTAAGGAGGTCCTCATATTGGCCTACTTCGCGCCTGATGGTGTTACGCACTTCTTCATTTGTGATGTGGTCCATGTAAGAGATGCCAAGGATGGTTCTGTATCATCTCATTTCAAGTGACTGGATTCTTCGTTGTAATTCTGCTGTCAGGGTCCATGCCTCACATGAGTACAAAAAGACTGAGATGACTAGAGCTCGCAATAGTCTGATTTTAGTTTTCAGACAGATATTCTTGTCTCTCCAGATGGGTCTTAGCTTTGACATAGCTGCCATTGTTTGTGCTGCTCTTGACAAAATTTCTGCTCTTGATCCCTCTTCAGTGATTATGGAACCAAGATATTTGAAATGGCTCACTGTTTCCAGTTCATGTCCTCTGACTTTAATCTTGGCTGAGATTTGTTTGCCACTATTTGTCATCAGTTTTGTCTTCTCAGCGCTTATCTCCATGTCAAATACAAGATACAAATATTACAAAGCATTTGCATTGTATGAAACCGAACAAAATTCATCGACTCTTTCTCTACAAAATCAGAATTTTCAAAATCTTTATGTTTCACGAGGAAAATGTTTACCTTGTGTCGTAAACAAAAAAGGTTCACTATCAAGAATGTTGGTTATAATGTTTCAGTCAGAGTGTGGAATCATCCGCACTAGCGTCTATACTGTATGAGCAACCCTCCTATTCCCACTTTGATAAGTGGACGGATGGTACTATGAAAAATCTCTGCGCAAACTTTAAACAGAAACCAAAAACGGTATTGAACAAAGATAGGAATGGAGCGGATGGACAAATATAAGAATATAATCTTAAGAAATTATTATAGTAATAAACAAATAAATAAATAAATATTTTTAAATGCTCCCTATACGAATTTAGCCAATGTACATATTGTTTTATTATTCCTTAAAACTGACAATTAAATGCTCTTGTCTGTGGATGCTTCATTCCAGAAGTGATTTTTAACAAAGCAGGCGATCGGGCGTTGCTGACCGAGTGGTCGACGCTGATTGCTTGATTGACCAAGGAATTGAATGGTGGTCGGTGACTACTTGGAATACTGACTGCTTGATTGACCAGTGTGACTGGAAGCCAAGTGTGCTGGTGACGGAGTGTGTAACTCCATACAAGTAATCTTTTAGCCGTGGACTAATTTTTGGGTTTATAATACCCTGTGTTTTGAGATTGTAAAGATATTTTGTATGATATCTGTCCCCTTGTTTCACCATTTTACTATCTGAGTAAATACCTCGTTTGTCACTATATGAGTGAATTAATTTTTACTATTTGAGTAAAACTCATCATTTTGTTTCGTCGTGTGGAATTAGTGAATCATTCACTCTTGTCCTTGTACTGTGTAAGGTCATTTATTTGTATTTTCGTTTGTTACATTATTAGGTTAGTGCGTATTATGTTAATTTGTCCAATATTTTAGATCCTATACACGCACGCATTAATCATAATTATTTTCTCATTCAGTTCACCATCATTACACATTGTATTTGTATCACCATCAAAAGTGTTCTATTATGTAATAAATCCGAAATCCAACCCGGTTATCTTGTTACAAAAGGAAACCGATATTCATCCTCTTTATCATTGCTCACACACATCATACAATATATTTACTTTCTATTGATTATAATAATGCTTGCATATCTCCCGGTTCAATCTCAAATTAGAAACAGGTACTAGGTTTTGTCAAAGCTGATCGATGTTTAAGGTTAAACAATGATTTTGAAATAATCCTCTTGGCCAAAGGCCGTTTTGGTGTGTTTATATAGAGACTTTTCATCATCAATATGTTACTCTCTTTTCAATCCAATTGAAAATCATCTGTATCTAAAAACAATTAGAAGAATCAGGGAAAAATCCATACTTCATCAATACACGGATCTGTTAAAAGGACCATGTAGATGTGTAACCCAGTTAATACTACACTTAACGCAGTACTCAATATAATACTGACAGACGCTTATATTCTAAACCAAAACTTAACTAACTTAACTAACCGTACGTATTTAAGCGAAATATTCTCCAAGTTGATCGTATACTGTACACGCTCAACGGTGACAACGTGTTGAAAATCATAGCTCAGGAGCATAATTCAAAACTGAAAACACGCACGCACGCACGCACACACACAAACACACACACGCATACAGACACAGATATATATATATATATATATATATATATATATATATATATATATATATATATATATATATATATATATATATATATATATATATATATATATATAATATATATATATATATATATACATATATATATTAGTGAAAAATTAAAAAATACATGTTTGTTGTTTTTAAAGACTTTTCATTCTATGTTGATTTAAGCTTTTTAGAGATTCTCACCAACATCCAAAGAGAGGTCAAGTAGACGAGATAGAATGCAGGTGGCATGATCTAAGATAAGAACAAATAGAATATTACGAGACAGATTGCAGAATGTCAGATCCAAGGACCAGTAGAATATTACGAGATAGATTGCAGATGGTATGATCTAAGGACGAGTAGAATATTACGATATAGATTGCAGATGGTATGATCTAAGGACGAGTAGAATATTACGATATAGATTGCAGATGGTATGATCTAAGGACGAGTAGAATATTACGAGATAGATTGCAGAATATCAGGTCCAAGGACAAGTAGAATATTACGAGATAGATTGCAGATGGTATGATCTGAGGACGAGTAGAATATTATGAGATAGATTGCAGATGGTATGATCTAAGGACGAGTAGAATATTACGAGATAGATTGCAGATGGTATGATCTAAGGACGAGTAGAATATTACGAGATAGATTGCAGATGGTATGATCTAAGGACGAGTAGAATATTACGAGATAGATTGCAGATGGTATGATCTAAGGACGAGTAGAATATTACGAGATAGATTGCAGATGATCAGATCTAAAGACGAATAGAATAATGTTGCAGGATGCTGGTAGGTATACGAGTTTCGTTACAGGCAACGATTGTGTTTTAAAAACTAATCTGTTTTTTTTCTTTCTCACTGATATCTTTAAACCCAAAAGTGCAGACTTTTAAAATAAAACAAAAGGTTTTGGTTACTGTTCAGAAAGATAATCTATACTTAAAATTCCAATCAGATCTTGTAAATGTAACTTATACGTTGTTTTACTGGCGATAGTTTACAAAAACTTCATAGATTATTTTGGATTACACCTATCTCGTTTAAATAGCCTTTCACAAGTACAATCCTGTCATGTATTCCGCACTGGAACTATTTTATCTTAGGGTCTCTAATGCTTCTGAATATCTTTGAAAGCCAGCTTCTATATTGGTTCAAATTAAAATGCAGCAATTTCCATTTTAGAACTGAGTTAGGGATTATAATTTAATTATTAAGAGTTCATACTTTCAGTATGTCTCAATTCGCAGCGGTAGCGCTTTTAAATTTTGCTTATGGAAGGACATCAATAAGTGCATATTAACCAGAACATATATTATATCATTTAATGGTGTAGTGCGTCTCTTGCTTGTAATTGGCCTGATCGAATACACAAGAAGCCAGAATATTAGAATATGCAGACGAACGAAATATATGGCACTTTCATTTCTGAAAACTACAGACAGTTCCTACTTCAAAAGTTGATTTAAAAAGACATTTCCCGAAGATAGTTTCCTCTTACGTGCATCAGAAAAAAAACCCAATAAATAATGATCATTCATTCCCAGAGCACGCACAACTGTTTTCAGGGAAAGTATATTTTGAGTCACCTAAATTTCTTCTCAGTCACTCTTTGTAACTGATAAGTAATGGCAACAAACACTACCAATTTTGGAAGGAAACAATTTTTTTTTCTTTAATTGAAGGCAACATCCTCGGCGTTCCCTTCTTTTAGATTCTGATAAATGAAAATTGATCACATCAGAGAAGGTACAGTAATTAACTTTTCTGGACGTTTCCTTTCGTCCGCTAAGCAATTATTTCGATGTCAATTGATTGTAAATCGCTAAAAAGTTAATCTAAATTTGTCATGAAATAACACGTTACTGTCTCTAAACCTTGTTAAGTTCCTATAAAATTTGCAAAGTTTGCGATCAGGCAGTATGTTAAGATCCGATTTTGATGACTAAATAATTTGTCGGTTTCTCTCATTAGTCTTTTCTTCCTCGTCAACATCGCATCGGAATGAGATAATTATAGTTTGTATCTACGGTAAAGCAATTTTGCAGCCAACGCAGTACTATGTAATGAGGCTGCACATCATGGCTACAAGGCGTCAGAGCTCAAAGTAGTTTTCATTGACACTATATAATAACCTACTTTATCCAGCATAGCTGCTGGCACCATTGCTTTTATATAAAGAGATGCACTAGGGCAATTCTTTATGACATGTGTTACAAACCCAATTTGCTTTCTTGGGGGATAATTTAGCCGCCGTATCATGCTTTTGTCGTTTATATACCAGCTGTGATTAAACATTATTTTATTTACTTGTGACAAATTCTAATTACATTAGGATTCGTTGGCTATGACAGATTTTAATCCAAACACTGATACCCCCTGCATATTACTTCTTTTGTCGGCTAAAATGTAACCCATAACGCCACAAATTTAGTCTAAGTTAATCCAGTAATGCTAGAAATAGAGTTTACACTATTTGTTAAGTGGTGCAGGGCCAGATTATCCATAGGGCAAAGTGGGCAACGTGCCCAGGGCCCCCGAGGCTCAAAGGGCGCCGCATATTATCGTCTGATTTCACAGGCAGGCCCCTGAGGCTCAAGGGGCCACGTATATTGTCTGATTTCACAGGGAGCGTTGTTAATAGTACTGTAACCATATCTATAGACAAGACAGAATAGCTAACGTCCCCTATGTTGGATGTGCCCAGGGCCCCAAAGGCCTTTATCCGGCCCTGAATTGGAGTAATGGACAAAACAAGATTCGATGACTTGTACTTACTTTTTAAATTTCATGATCATGATCAGAACTATTTTGATTACACACGATAATCTGTTTTCTTAAGCAGAACCTTCTTTGTGAATTACAGAGTAATCAATAGACAATGGTCTCCAAATAATCGCCATGCTGTTTTAAAAATTACAGAAAATTAAATACAGTGATGCTGCAATATGACGTATACTTCCTAGTAATATGATGATTATAATTATGGTGAAGAGGAAGGTGGATATACGAAATGTACTGTTCATGGTGACTTTTTTTAGAGGAAATATTTCATTAATTCTAGTAACCAATGACATAAAGAAGCATATATCTAAAAAAATCCAAACTATAAGTCATAGGTGGCTTTAGGAAAAACGTGCGACTACAGCTGTAAAAGAAAGAATCAAGAAAGAGCAAGAAAGAAAATGTGGATCCCACAGGAATTAATGATGAATGTTATAAAACTAGTAATTATTGAGTCATAGAAAACGATAATTTAAAGGCAAACGCAACTTTTTCACAAAGGCTGCAAGGCTAGGACATCTGTCAGCGGTTGTCGAACATAAATTGATTACAGAAAGATATGATTACACGCACCACAACATTTACCACTATTGCATCTGCTACGTTTCCCCCTCCTTTTAAATACAATACATCTCAATGCAATGGATCAATTGGATTTTATTGGTAGGCTTTAATTATTTGCAAGTTGCTGTGCTGATTGCCTATGGATAGCATCCACCTCACTAACTTGTTTCTAATAATTTGTAAATATGAGTTGAGTTGACCTAATTCAGTTTACAAATACTCAGAGCCAAAATTTTCGCAATTGTTATCAGCCAAAACATATTTGCATTACATTTTTGAAACAAAATTATCCTGGAGGTTTGAATTTTCTTTCAAACAAAACAACACATTAATAGGCCTTTGAATCATGTTACATACCGTTTGGGGTTCTAAGATATTTGAACAAAATGAACTAAAGATTTTTTAATTCTAATGTTTGAATAACCTCAACTTTTAAACACGTTATGTATCAACATCATCTAGTTTTGTTGATCAAAGCTGACTTTAGAGAAAGACTGTATTTAATAAATGTGTTATATTCTTATTAGATTAGGTTCTTACAGAGAGCCAATTCAAAAATGTCATTTATTTTTGTTCCAGGTTATCTGCATTAAAGCGGGAAAGGTGCTAAAATCTGTTGCATGAATCTTGTACACAGGGGGTAAGAAACAACCAACTTATAAATGAGCTGACAAACAACTTTGAAATGATTATAAAACGCAATGTAGCTCATCACCAAATTAGTCAGAATAAAAACGAAATGCTGTGTTACCGTAACAACAACAAAGTTGGAAGCATATTAACTACATTATTGATGCAAATTCTGAAGTAGATGTAAATTGACATAATATTGTACACCCCTCTTAAAACAACCTGTCTATCTATCTATCTATCTATCTATCTATCTATCTATCTATCTATATATATATATATATATATATATATATATATATATATATATATATATATATATATATATATATATATACATACATACATACATACATACATACATACATACATACATAGACAGATAGATAGACAGATAGATATCAATGTATCTATTTGTCTGTCTGTCTATCTATGTATACATTTTTCATTCAGAGGAAACGATGCTTGCCGAGTTTCCTTTTAATGAAAAATGTATGCAACGATTGGTAGGCCTATATCATTGACATATATTTTATATATATCACATATAAATACATGTATTTGCCCTTTGAACAGAGTTAAGATTAACTACACTAAGCCATGTATTGACTGAGTGAATAAATGAACTCACATCCCCGAGTGTGTTTGCTACAAAATGTAGTTCTATGTCTTTTGTAGCTATTCACAGTCCCCTCTCCATATTGAAAAGTTGATTGTTTCCTTTTTTAGTATCTATTTTGCTTGGTACTGATTAAATCAATATAATACACAATATGATTTAAACATGAAAGATGGTTTTAATGATGAAAGTAGACCACTACAAACACTTGGTTAGCTACGCCATTGACATGTACGATTATCATTCACGTACCGGCACATGAAAATTAATCTGGAATAGAAACTAAGGGAAATGACGAACCAAAAAGAGATAATTAAAATATTTTAATATATTTACAGTTGATCTAAGTCGTTATTCTGCTTTAGTAACAGTACCACCGACCAGAACTTACTCTCTCTTCCTTTGCTCGGTTTGACGTAACCAACGTCACAAGTCCGTTATGCATGAGAGGCGGCAGGAGAACATTGAGCAGAAAGGATTGTCATGAAAATGTGTACCATATTAAATTCATTTAGATGGCGGAGATTATTAATACTTTTTATCGTTATTTGCATACGTCACTAATGATTAATGTGTGAAAATGATGATAATTGATCTAGAATACATACATACATACATACATACATACATACATACATACATACATACATACATACATATATACATACATACATAAAATGCCACCTTTACAAACATTGTCAATAAATATTTTTGTATTTATACTCACAATAGGTACTAGCTTGTTTTTATTAATGCCTATGTTTATGTGTACGTATATTCATGACCAAAATAAAGATGCTTGAAAATTGCAGTTAATGCAGTTTTATCACGGCAACCGGTATCAGATTCTTTTTACATTTTCCCTCGTTTCGGGCTTTGTTTTAAAAAGCATGCTCTCGATCAGAGCTCGAATGGAACAAACTTTTTATCAATTGACGTTACTTTATACTAATCAGATATGTTTTGGGTTGATGAAAGTGTTTTGCTAAGGTTTTGATGTATACAAGCATTTAAACATGGCACAATTTACGATGCCCCACTAAAAAGTATTCTGGGCAATTCACTTGCATTTCCGTCGTCCAATAACCATTGTTTTAATCATGTATATACAGTGGGGTACTAAGGGTAAAAAGACCGAGGCCAGTGACATTAATGGGGCCCAGGGCGACGATGATGGCCCAAAGGGTCTGAATACAATGCCCGAACAGCCGAAACCCGGGGAGAATTCTAATGGGTTTGTGGGAGCACCGTGCTCCCCCAGCGGGGCCGGTTGCGGAGCCCTGGCCGCCAACGATTTTCCTGCAATTTAATGCCATTTGGTGGCTTTCCTGGCATCTAAATTCTGTCATTCACACATGACAATAAAGCACCATTTCATGCTTGTTTGTCATTTTGGCGCCCCAAGACTTCCGGCAACCGCCTCGTCCGCCCCCCTCCCCCCCCCCCCCATCGTTACTGCGTACGGGAGGATTATTCTTCGTAACATTTTCAAACGCACCGAATGCCTGCAAAACGAATGTAACAAGAACGAGGCGAACGTGCTGTATGCAACTGCCAGTGACGTTTAATTCAACAAAACTCAAATGGTTGTCTGTTAGATATGGAGTTTAATACCATTTACAAGTTCTAATGCATAAAAGGTGAAAACAGCGTAGCAGCGCTTTTTATTCCAATACTGTTGCTACAGGCAACTAGACACAACAAGCCCTTTTCTTCCAAAAAATCATATGCTTCTTCAAAATTCTTAATGAGAAATTTGTAAACGAAGTTTTACATGATAATAAATCATCAACGGAAATATATTTAATGGCATGAAATCGCTTAAATCACTTACGACATTTCAACTTTAAATGAAAATTTTGAGCATTCTTTTAATAATGAAGTAGATTATTATTATCATTATTATTATTATTATTATTATTATTATTATTATTATTATTATTAAACGGCTACACTTTATAAAACATATCGTTTTGTAAATTATTCTGAATAATACTTTGTTAAGGAAGTAATGAGGTTTCTATATTTTCCTTGAGTTGTGGTATGGTTGTATGAATATTGAGCAAAAGCAGCCAAAGGTCTAACAAGACCAAATAATCTTTCACAACAACCTAAGGAAGAAAAGTGACAAAAGAAAAATGTATAACATAATATTAAATAAGAATAAATTATATTATCGTACAGATAAGAGAATTTTAATTCGTGCTTTACGGCACCCATCGCCTTCCCTGTATACACCAAAACTAATGCCATCTCGATAATGCACACATCACCGAGGAAACAAAACAACAACAACAATAAAACAAACAAACAAACAAGCAATCAAGCAAACAATCCAAACAAACAAACAAACAAACAAGCACAAAAGACCCCAACAACAACAATAAAACAAGAACAAGCAACAATACAAAGCCTCTGTTATTGCCGTTCATGCGTAGCAGGCACAGCCGGATGTCGATCCAGCAATTAGTTTTCGTTTAAGTGTACGATCACTCCGAATTCTTACGCTTGAAAACAAAGTAAGTATATACAGGTTATTATAGAGAAGTACAGATATACAACAACCAGCGGAGGAGTATGTATGGATCCTACATGAGAATACTTGATAACATGAACGAAAAGTTGAAACAATAATAAATTATACACACACACACACACATACACACACACACACACACACAACGACTTTAATATAAAAAGAACATAAGAATAAAGATTTACATATTTTTTTGTGTGCGTCCGCAGTCATAGCCACAATGGGGAATATACTGCAATAGACTTAAGGGAAATTAGTCTATCCAATATTTAACATTCTGTGTATTTATTATAATGTTTTCTCTCTGTGTTCGTCATGAAACTTGATCCCGCTCTTTTGCGACAGCAAGGTTTCACAGTAATCCGATTATGTGTTGCATGTTGCAAAATCCCAAAATTTATGAACACGTGTTTCTCTTAATCATCTAGCGAGCAAATATATTTCTTGCACGCATTTAGTTTGTTTTAAATTCACGCATTCTATAAACACCTGCAAAATAATGATACAAACCCTAATATGACCGATAGTATTACCAAAGCTTAAAGACAGATTGACAGATATGACATTTCAATGATTTTATAATGTGATTAATTCTTTACCACAATTTCAAAAAGGAATTATATTTATCAATGAATCAGTGTCTGTAATGTGGCTGAATGTCATGAACACAGTATTAGTTTCGTTAATTAAACCACTCGGACTTAAACAAAATACTATTGTAATGACGAGAAACTGATAAATATTGCCTGTTTTCGTGCACATACACGCAGTGGCTTTGTGCACACATTTAAGTGTTAAATAACACTTGCCTAGCGAGTGAGTTCTCGCACACCGTAATTCTTGACCTTCAACCGTACTGTATGAGTTGTTGCGGGTGGTCAAGTGGGTTGGGGTTCCAGTGAATGAGAACTAGTTGATAGGCGCCGTAACTTGAGAAATGATAATAACTCGCTAACCTGGATGATTAGAGTTATTTGATTACATGTGTCATTTTGTATTTCAGTTGCAAATTTAAGAAAAAAAACAAGAAAAAAAACGAATGCTGATCGAACGTATTATCTATAGAAGACCTATCTCTCATATAGTTATATAATTATACATATATAATTGATACTATTTGTTGGTTTTTCTTAATGATTATATGTTATGTACATCTGTATTTTGCATATGACCTTTTTTCAAACCAAGTTAATGCTGTATCTGACCAGTAACATTTATTTTCTAAACAACATATGTCTATCTGTCTGTCTGTCTGTATGTATGTATGTATGTATGTATGTATGTATGTATGTATGTATGTATGCATGTATGTATGTATGTATGTATGTATGTATGTATGTATGTATGTATGTATGTGTGTGTGTTTTCTAAAATTCAAGCTAATATTTATAACCATTATACCATCTTTACATTGTAACTTCAGCAACTATAACATAATTATATCCATATTTTTAACACGTTGATAAAAATACCTACCTACATACCTACATCAATAATAGTATATCAACTACATACTCGTGTCGACAACCAGTGGTATGTTGTTGTTTTCTTTTATATATGTAATGCTAGCAAGCTGTAACAAAAGAGGAAAGTACTATATTGCTCAGAGGATATATCATATTGTATTCATCATATTGTATTATCATATTGTATTCATCATATTGTATTCATTATATTGAATTCATCATATTGTATTTATCAAATTGTATTCATCGTATTGTATTCATCATGTTTAACTCATCATATTTTATTCATCATATTTTATTCATCATATTGTATTCATCATATTGTATTCATCATATTGTATTTATCATATTGTATTCATCGTATTGTATTCATCATATTGAAGTCGTCATATGGTATTCATCGTATTTTATTTATCATATTGTATTCATCATATTGTATTCATCGTATTTTATTAACTTATTTATATATGTATATCTGGATAGCTTCTCCACAGTTCGATTCGTCCTGTGTCCGTGATCCAAAGTCCCTGCGTCCATTATGTATGTATCCCGTGACTGAGGTCCCTGCGTCAATTATGTATGTATCCCGTGATTGCGGTCCCTACGTCCATTATGTATGTATCCCGTGATTGAGGCCGCAAGCGTCCGCAGTGTACAGTCTCTCGCTCTCGCTTTTAAAGTTTATTGTGCAGATATCGACATAAGATATTAGAACGATGTTAGCAGAAAGAAGATTATTGGATTCTATAAACAAACGGAACATATGATACTATGGTGCCTAAAAAGCAAAGATGAATATTTCCCTGAAAGCAGAAAGATTTAATATTGTTTTGAGGCGATTGATATCTTTCATGTGGCAGGTACAAAACATTAATTTATGGTATGGATACAACTGACGAAAATATCTTGGTAGGTACACCTGTATTTCTCCTCGAGCATCTGCGTCTCATACAAACTGGTAAGCATCAATTGCATTTCCAGACATATCCAATGTGGCTCCTGGGTGATATATATATATATATATATATATATATATATATATATATATATATATATATATATATATATATATATATATATATATATATATATATATATATATATATATATATATATATATATATACATATACACATACACATATACACATATACATATACACACACACACACACACACATATATATATATATATATATATATATATATATATATATATATATATATATATATATATATATATATATATATATATATATATATATATACATAAAATCAAATTATCAGATGCAAAAATGGCGATTAGTCATATATTTAACTGTCTGGGAAAATACAAGGAAATATACGTACTGTTGTGACCCTAAATATTACGTGCCCAGATGCTTTCAAATTAATTAGTGTTCATGATAGCATCACACACTATATTTATTGATTATCAAAGTAATTAATGTTCATGCGAGAACGTTACACACTATATTTATTGATTATCAAAAAGTAATTAATGTTCATGCGAGAACGTCACACAATATATGAATTGATTATTAAAGTAATTAATGTTCATGCCAGAACGTCACACAATATATTTATTGATTTTTCATGCATATCTATGAATATTTCAGAGCTGATCTTGAAATATATACCTTCCTTAAGACTAGGAAATGTTTTGTCGGAAGAATAAACAAAAAAAATATTAAGATTGTTTTTGTGTTTTAAAGCTGTATGTTTTTCTACTCCAATTATGTTTATGCATATTGCTATTGAAAGTAAAGACGAAACATCAAAATTTAGAAAGCATGATCTCGATGTTAATGAAATCAGAGAAAAAATTTCAAATGCAAAGCTTTCCGTGAATAATACCTAGTGAACATATTTTTGGTACTCTATAATTTTATTTTACAAATTGTGAAATTATTATTCGTACACTCACAAAATAATGTATTTATTTTTGCAGACACAGGTTTGATCCCTTAGAGCAAATCAGTCTCTTTACTAGATCTGCAACTAAATTTTAGTTGGTGATAAGGACAATGTACGTGTGCGTGGAAAATCAATTTCGATCCATATGCCATTCGCATAGAAATAAACATATTTAAATTTTGCCTTTTTACAAAAAGATGGCTATAAACATTGCACTCGGTATGCTCAGTACAAGTTATGTGCACCTTAATAATGCTGTTGTGTACTGATAAATAATGTTGTTGTGTACTGATGAATCTGCGCTTGTGTATTTAATTTGGACTACAGCATAATTCGGTTACTTTGTTTCTTGTAGTGTATTTTGTTAATATAATTAAGCATTAGGTAGAATAAGAAAATGAGCATATAATAAAAAGGTTACTGCCTTTGTACGGGGGAAAATATGAACTCGTTTCGTCTGATAGATATACTGCATTCCCAAGGTTGTGCAGTATTCCATCCGAAAAACTCGTTCATATTTTCCCCATATAAATGTAGTGACTTATAAATAGCCCACCTACCTACGATTTGCAGTTCTAAACTTAATTAAGTTTTAGGACATCTTTCTTGGTAATGAGAAATATATCTTTTCTAAATCCAACCTAATTTTAAATAACCTGAAATTAAAACCTTTAGATGAAGTATTGATCTTAGCTGTACAAGCTTGTATGATTTGATATTGTACTCGTTGGTCTACTGAATTTTTAACAATTTAACTAACGCAAAACTTTGATTTCTGCATAAGCAGCTTACTCCAACATCATCTAATATAGATTTAATGCAGGTAACTATTTATTGTCATGGGAATTATCGTCAAAGTGTTTGTATAAGGGAGAATACCAACGATATTTTTTCTACATAACCACTTCCTAACCTAGCCCAGTACTTTATCATGCGACTTTTAATGTTGATAATTAAGGGGAAACGACCAACTTCACCGTATAACATTATGTAGAGTGGTCCATTTTTTGACATTCACTATAGCTGAGTAGATAGACATTGACAGAAATATGAGGTGGTTTTTTTCGTTCGACTATATCGGTACAATGGTTTGATCCCACAGTTTCAGCGGACAAGTAATAGTCAAATCTAACTTGTGTATACGCTTTTTAAGTAAATGCTTACCTTTATTAGCTAAGGATACTAGATTACTGAGGTCGTTGGAGAACTTACCATTCTTTTGAAATATAAAGCCTAGGTACTTATATTCATCTACAACATCGATTTATTCATCCACAGCATGAGTTGGAAGCAAACTGTCATTCAATATGGATCCCTATGCATTTATTGAGCGTAATTACGGTGTAAATAAACGCGAGCATTTCAAGAGATCTATTTTTCAAAACAAAAACTGAGACATTTGTCAGCGGTTTCTAAAAACGATTTGGGACTTCTTTTTCTTTTTTCCAAACAGGTAATATATTTCCATGTAATGGAGGGAAAAATGTAATTTCTTTAAATGGGAGGGGGTAAACTTCATTTATTTTTGACGTGCTATGACGGTTGTCCATGGATTAAATAGGGTACAGTATCTGTGAAATGACTTTGTAATAGGGTTTTTGGGCTATATACACTGGATATATGAGAAGTGGAAATTCTGGTTCGTGAATGAAATGAGCATAAACCTTATGCAAAATGAAAGCTGTGTAGTAAATTCTAAACTTTTTAAAAACTCAAAGGATTGAAACTTTTTAAGCAAACAATATACGTCATGGGTTTTTTGATCGTATGTGGCCCAAAGCCCAAAATATAAAACGCTTGTGGGATTTCTTTAACAAAGGAATTTTTTGTTTTTCACTATTTGATTACACTCAAAAAGCATATAGCTCTTTGCAAAGTCATCGTGTAAATCTCATTTTGTGACGCATCTCGGCCTCACACGAAGACTGTATTCAGTCTTGTCAATTATTATAATTACCCACTGATTTCACATTGAGACTGTGCATCAAATAGGTTTGTTGTTTATTTTGGTTCAGTTCTTGTGCGTTGATAGGCGTGGAAACACTTTAATCTTTGCAGGTATACCTCAGATTGTCCAGGGACAAGGGAATGCAAATCAAATCATAGAGCTCACAAAGACGTGACAATTAAAATTAAATAACTTCGACACAGTTGAATAACCCCTAGTAATTTTGATCAATTGAAAAACTCGAAACGAAATGTTATTTTCCCGCCGAGATACACGTTTTAATTATTATTTCCTTTTTTTTTTTTAATTTGAAGCTAAAATTTTCAAAGTATGGTATAGTATTGAACCTGCACTTGTTTCAACATCATATGTCTATACAATTTGACTGTATAAGGGCCAACACAGCCTTGACCTTAAAGAAGTCTTCATTTTACGTACTTGGGAAATGTGGCAAGTGATACAATGTCTTCAGCGATGCGCTCTTTTATAAGCGCTATGACCCACTGACTGCTTTTAACGAACATAAGGTGTTAGTCCCATTAACAATCTCATTAATGTTGATTGCACACTTTTCGTATATATAGTGGATGGATAACAACCTTTGTCTGGTTTCGGAGATATTGGACATTCCTCATTCGCTCCTTTCTACTTCAAATCATATCTATATCGCTTTCTTAATGGCCAATATCCAAATGTCTTGACAACAAGTACGTCCAGGTTTGTCCGAGTTCTACTTCAAATTTAGAAAAGATTTATCTTTGAAGAGATTTATAATCTCTAGTTTAATTTGATACATAATATAATATTTCGTATGCATAGTCAGTGTATAACGTAGTGTAAACAATCTCCTAATTGTTTGCTACATCATACAGTGTTAGCCAACTTCTTTGTTATAACGTACAATGTAAACCATCATGTACTTCTTTGCTGTATCGTACTGTGTAAACCGTCATGTACTTCTTTTCCGTATCGTACATTGTAAACCATTAAGTAATTATTTGCTAGATTTGACCAAATCTTCTAGGGTTTTCCACATTAAATAACGTATCATGACCTGCTGTAATCCACATTTCTTTAAATTCTGCGTACATGTATCCCTTCACCTTTTTGTTCGCTAACTTTGCACGCTTTCAATCATGTTTTTTAATTGGGCTATTGGGCTATTTCAGTCACAAACTTTAAATTAAGCACTCACTCTGCAGACACAGATTCGTAAAAAGAAATCATTTTTATTTATGTTGTGACTGAAACGTAACAAAGTAAGAATATTGTACAATCTTTATTTCTGTTGTGACTGAAACGTAACAAAGTAAGAATATTGTACAATCTTTATTTCTGTTGTGACTGAAACGTAATAAGGTAAGCATATTTTACAATCTTTATTTCTGTTGTGACTGAAAGGTAACGAAGTAAGAATATTGTACAATCTTTATTTCTGTTGTGACTGAAAGGTAACAAAGTAAAAATATTGTACAATCTTTATTTCTTTTGTGACTGAAACGTAATAAAGTAAGAATATTTTGCAATCTTTATTTTGTGTGTGACTGAAACGTAACAAAGTAAGAATTTTGTACAATATTTCTGTTGTGACGGAAAAGTAACAAAGTAAAACTATTGTACAATCTTTATTTCTGTTGTGACTGAAAGGTAACGAAGTAAGAATAATTATAGGTTATTGCATTTGTTTGGTTATGTATGAACGAGTTTTTCGGATGGAAATACTGCACTTTTCTGACAATGTAAAGTTAACGGACAAAAACAAAATGAACATATAATAACGTACAATCTTTGACTATAAAATGTCACCTTTGCACGAAATTTTCAAATTTGCCCCCTCACATAAATGGAAGTACATAACGTTGCAGTTGTAAATATTTCATTCGCTATCTGCACAAATGAAAGTCATAGTGTGAGTTTGAAATAAAACCAGTAATTAGATTGAAGAAAATAATCCTCAGCTGATAAAGGTAGCCTTGACACCCTTTCAACCGCTGCCACCCAGACATTTTTCTTATAATCGGGTGTCAATTTGAGATAATTGGGTCATTACGAATACTTAAATAAATTTGACCCCAAACATGCCTTTGTGGCCAGAAAGGTTCCTCAGTCTTCACGACACAGGGACTCCAGTGAATGTTTATGAAGAGCGGGTGCACGTGGCGTAGTGTCAAATAGTTACTTAACTGGAACTCAGACTGATACTCCCATGTTCAAATATTTTCAGCTGTTGAGAAATACCGAATATCGCATATACAGTGTAGTATAGAAGAACACGTGATATACATTTGGACTGCCCGGACAAGATGTTTCTTGTCATCCAACAAGTTATTGCAGATGATTTGCTTTTATTTCTTGTCAATGGCGGAATACATCCGTCCATGTCAATGTATTTCCATTAATTCTATAGGTTGTCAGTTTATGAATTAGTCCCTTAAGCCACACTCTATAAATGGCCTTGGATATGTCACTTAATATAATATACTATCAATGGTATTGCATGATAGACATGAGGTACATGAGCTGATATGTAGTTGCATGGTATACAACCAGATTGATATTCTTTTCTTTATATAAATAATTATAGATATGTTTAAGGACCAGTCTTAAGAAACAAAGGACTAATGTTATTCAAAAAAGATACGAGCTTGTATTATAACGGAATAAATTTGTCTTCTTTTTTAACACTGGCACCACATTGGCTATTTTCCACTGATTTGGAAATTTCAGTAACTTTATAAGTGTATTACAAAGTATTAAAAGTGGTTTGCTAACTGAAAAATATTTCGTTTTCTTACGAAAGAAGCCGACAGTATCATCGGGATCAGAAGCTTTGTTGTTTCGTTGTGTTGTAATTATGTCGATAATATTGCTTTCAGTTAGCTGGACTTGATTCAGTGCGTGCATTGTTTATGTCTTTCGTAATCATCAAAAATGGGATCGAACATAATTAATTATGAAGCAAGTTTTTTCTTTCAATACTTCGATAGATAATTATTAGACATAAATATGGAGGGGAGGAATTGTTGACGATCCAAAACATTAGTTCGAAATTAATTTAATTATATTGCAACACTAGTTTTGATTCGTTTTGCTGTTTTCGGAAAGACAAACATCCAAGGTTTCCAAGAAAAAACAAACTGTTTTCACTATTCAAGATTTTTTAAACTTCTGTTTCTTTACTTTTTATATATGATGCGGGAGTGAGGCGGGGCTGTTAGTTTTTAAAGCTTTTATGCTCAGTTCGTCTCGTAATCTGATTTATAGTTTTAACTCTGAGTTAAACCAAATTTTATTCCCTTTCTTAATTATTCATAAATGGGAAGAAATTCACTGTCGCAAAAACAGATTTATTGCACTACATCTCTCTGTCTTTACTGTATACAGCTGCTGTTACTACGACCCTCAGCATGTTTAAATGAAGTTTTAAAACTAGTAATTTTTGTCGTCTCTTCTGTTTCTACTGCCACAACTTCTGTTACAACCATCATATTCCTCTGACTAACAACCATGATTATTTAATGTAAGTACTGAGAAATTTCTTTCCAATCGACATACGTTAAATAAATGTTTAAGCTAAGACTGTTTTGATATAGGAACTAGCAGAGGAACTACGGTCTCTTGTTAATTAGCTGAGAGACATTATGCACCTATAATTCTGAATTTTGTCCAACGTGATAATATTATTACCCACATGAATGTTTAAAAATTATAATGGTATATTTAATCATTATCATCATGCGATATATTTTCTACATTAGTTCCGCGGTACTAAAAATATTATTGCTCTTGTTGTTTCTTTTTATAAAGGTCAACGTTCCGAGAGAGAGAGAGAGAGAGAGAGAGAGAGAGAGAGAGAGAGAGAGAGAGAGAGAACGATTTGGATGATACCAAAATATTTTTGAGATAAAATAAATACACACACACACACACACACACATATCTGGACAACATTCGAGAATACGAAGGATTGATCAAATGTAAAATCATGCCTCCCACGGACTTGTACCATCCCCTTTTACCTCACCATGGCCGAGGAGAACTGGTATTTCCTTTGTGCCGTACTTGTGCCGAAACGTGCAACCAAGACCGACCTTGTCAGCACACCCAGGAAGAACGCGCCTTGACGGGAATGTGGGTAAGCGTGGAATTTTCTAAAGTTCTGGACCTGGGATACCATCTGTTAGAAGTGTACGAAATTTACCATTTTCCCAGGATAGAAAAATACAACAAGGGCAATGAGACTCAAAAAGGCATTTTTACAGAACCTTCCCGCTACTTTCAGGTGATTAACGACAAACCAAACACATGAAACACGCGAGTGTCGTTCGTGAGGACATGATTTTAGTGAATTACGAAGAAGAACTGGACTTTGTAGAAGCCGACGAATTCGGAAATGTCATCACTGCGGCTTACGTGACAGCCCATGCTCGCTTAAAATTGTACCAAGCTTTAGAACTTTTAAAAGAAAAAAAATTACTTGAGTTCGCACTTGTTCCTGTGCGTAGCCGTGGGACAGTTAGGGACCATCACCGATCAGAGCATCTCGTACAAGGATTATGCAGGAGGTTACGCATTGTGGGCTTTGATTTCACTCCTGAGCGAGGCAGCAGCAAGGGACATTTCAACCCTATAAAATCCGGTTAGATCATCCCTGTCAAATTCAACACGATAAATGTCTGATGCTGAGTAAAGAAGAAAAAATTGAATGAGTATCTAGACGACGCTTGGAGTCTAATCTCAGAACAAGCAGTGTTGCATCGGTGGTATAAAGCCTTGCGTGATCATTTCTCTCCTCCACTGTTTGCTCTATAGATCACATCGAAGAGAAGAAACAGTTACTTGCTAAAGATTTTAAAGCAGAATATTCGGATTGAACTGATGACTTATCATTACCTGTGAACAAAAAAAAAAATTACCACAAGAAAAAAAAACAACATAAAAATGGATACCTGGGAAATTTATTGCCTTTTGAATAATATTTCGTACAATGTTTCTTGGAATTATGTGGTGTGTGGTAAAGATGACCATCAAGCTTCAGTCATCAACACGGACGACAGTCATCTCCCAGGAACCCACTGGGTAGCCATTTACTTTCCTAAAGAGAGTTGTGTGGAATATTTTGATTCGTATGGATTGCCACCTTTGGAAGGCATCGTCGATTTTATCAGAAGAAATGCCCAGACCACACGATTCAATAATGTGAAATTACAAGGCACATATTGCTTGGTGTGTGGACTATATTGTGTGTATTTTCATCATCAACGCATGATCGTCACTCTTCTGGAAACGATGTCAAAGCAGATCGATTATGACTATATTTTGCCTTTAGCTAGGAAACGTAATGTACATCAATGGCCCAATGACTTCTAAAATGTGGAAATCTCACTTGACTTCACAACATTGTCAACCTTGTCAAAAATAATGTATTGTTTTGAAAAATTGTTTGTTTTATTGTTAAATGTTGGTTGTTAGTTGTTTGAATAAAAAAAGTTATGTTTTGAAAAAATGTACCTGTCGTTTGTTTCCAATTATACGTGCTCTTTGACGTTTCTCTATCCATCACCCTAAAATCAAAGATCATAGCGTTCCGACCCAACAAAAAATCGTAGCGATATTTTCTATCGCATCCTCGGTTCAGGCAAATAAGCGAAGCATTCTCCAGTCTGAACATCCATTGTTGACTCATTCTTCTATGAAGATGTGTTCAAGACTAGCCAAACTGAATGAAGTTTACGCGAATTTACATTGTGTAAGGGAAAGCCTGATACCAGAACCCGAAGAGATAGAGAATGTCAGAATGTTGAAAGTGACCAAAGACCTGATAAAAGTGCTCTTCCGAGAGGAAATCAAGAAGGAGAATGAAGAATTGGACGGAGCAGTACAGGCTTCAGAGAGAGAGAGAGAGAGAGAGAGAGAGAGAGAGAGAGAGAGCATAAAAGATTGCCATAACTGTCCGTCCACAGGGCTACTCAAATTCTTTAGAAAAGAGATACTAGTCTAATTGCCAAATATTTGTGTATTTCTGTTTGTACATTAAAACATATTGAATTGTGTCTATAAGCACTTGATTTCTTTGTTTTAAGTAAATATTGAAGTGTGTCTATAAGCACTTAGTTTCCCTAGCTTGTCGAAATTAGTCTGTATAGGTTTGTGTTTGTAGTTAGTGTTCGTAATTAAAACGTGAGTGAGAGTTTCTTTAGGTCCGTGCGTTCCATGTTTTATGTGATAATATGGGTCTTGTACGTTTTGGTGACGGGATGTTTTCCTTCACGTTAGCACTTCACAGGGAAAGCGTTCGTCAGTCTGGCTACGCAGGTTATTATCTAACTTATTGGAAAAGCATCTCTAAATCAAACACTAATTTGACCCTATAATTTACTAACATAATTAATTATAACAACAAAAATGATACAACTAGGAAAAAGAATATAGTTATCTGGAATAGCCGGGGATTACATAATAATAAACCGGAATTAATGATCAAACTTCAGCAATCTAAAATTAAACCTGATTTGATAATCATACAAGAAACACTTATCCATAAAAAAATAAAAATATACCAAAAATCCCAGGTTATTCTGGCAGACAGGACAAATTACCCACAAATGGAAACAGGCTACAGTTATCCCGATCCCTAAAGCTGGTACGGACCCCACAGAAATATCCTCCTGCAGACCGATCTCCCTTACCGATACCATGTGCAAGGTGATGGAGACAATGATAAACAACAGACTCAAATATCACCTTGAAAGTAACAATATTCTCTCACCAAACCAAAGTGGCTTCCGCAATAAAATATTCACCCTAGATCAACTAATAAGGCTAGAGTCTCGTATCAAACTAGCTTTTAATGCTAAAAGAAAATGCGATAGACACCTCATAGCTATTTTCTTAGGCACTGAGAAAGTTTTCGATTTAGTTAGGACTGATGGTCTCATTGCCAAATTGAACCAATATGGAATCGGTGGCAACATGCATAAATGGATTAAAACGTTTTTAAAAGACAGACACATCAGAACCAGAATAGGGGCGCATTATTCAGAAGAATATGTGCTAGAGAATGGCACCCCACAAGGAAATGTCCTGAGTCCGACCCTTTTTAACAGTATGATAAACGATCTAGAACGCTCTGTCGATCTCAGCAAAATAGACCTGTCGCAATTTGCTGACGACAGCGGCTTATGGAAAGCGGGCAACCCGCACAGCCAACAACTATTAACAGTGCTACAAGTCAGCCTAACTAACATCGGCAAATGGGACGACGAATGGGGGTTAAAACTATCAAAAGGAAAAACAACGGGAATAATATTCTCTTCCCCCCACTCCCCACCATAAAAGATATACTATAGAGCCACCAACCCTATATATTCAAGGCGAACCGATGAAATTTGAAAGAGTGGCAAATTGTTTTGGCATGTACTACGACCGACATCGCACACTGAACCATTACATCACCGAATTAATACGGAAATGTAGCGGAGACCTTAATCTTCTGAAAAACATCAAATGTTTACAATGGGGTGCATACCAAGATACATTGGTAACATTTCACAGGGCCTTAATTAGATCCAAACTGGATTATGGGTGCCAGATCTACGCATCTGCCAAATCATCAATTCTCAAACCCCTTGACTTAATACAAGCAAAAGCTCTGCGTATATGCACAGGCACACTCCGAAATACCTCTAAAGAAGAACTACATATCCTAACAGGCGAAACATCTTTAACACTAAGGAGAGAAGAATTGACATTAAGATATGCAGCCAGAATTCACGTAAAAAATCCGAACAAGGAACATCATTAACAAATACAACATCCCATTTAGCCGGAGACTCGTCCCCTTCCCACCATCCGGGAAAATGACCCATACATTATGTAAAGAACTACAACTCGACTGCCTTCGTGCAGAAATAATATGATATCCAAACCCTACCTCTTTGGAAATGAGATCAGAGATCCTCACTATATTAGACAACTCTTGCAAAATATACACAGACGGGTCCAAATCAAATAACACAGAACTGCTGCAGCACTCAATATCCCGGAACTGAACAACGAAATAGGAAGCCGACCCCCCGGATAAATGCTCAATATACACAGCAGAATTCAGGGCTATATTCGAAGCAGCAAAGATAGCATATCAACAGAAAATTTAGAAAATATTAATAATAAGCGACTCACTTAGTATACATAAAACACTGGCAACAGGCAACTCAAAGGGGCGTGAAAACCTCCTTAAAGAAACCTACTTCCTAATTAACAACATGGAAAAACAAGGCCAAATTGTAGAATTCATGTGGGTTCCATCACATATAAACATCTCAGGCAACGAGAAGGCCGATCAAGCAGCAAAGAACGCACTTAACGAACTTGAACCAGCCCACATCGATTACGGTGTCCCAGAACTGTACAGCATGATACCACAAAAATTATCTCTAAATGGCAAACACAATAGGATACATGCCTCAAAGTACTCGAGTAAAAAATAAACAGTGAGTCGCAATACCAAAGCACCGAAACCCAATATCAAACATCATCAATGGATCATTAACCGAATTAACACAGGAAAAACCTTACTTGCATGCAGTATGGGGAAATATGTCCTGGCTAATAGCTGATTTGGAGCAAAATGCCCCAATTACGTTGATGATGAAGATCTCCGGCATGTTTTCAATATATGTCCGAAATATGACGAACAAAGGAATTTTTTTGGTCAATACATTAAAGAAAATTAATTCGTCATATACCTACCCCGAACGTCTTTACCAAACCAACCCAAACCCGAATCAAACAATTGGTGCTATGTTAATCATCCTTAAGGAAACTGACAAAATCAATAAATTATAAGCCAACCAAATCCATATACTCAGACAGATCGGACACCTAGGGCGATTACATAAGCAATATAGCTTAAGACACAGTTTTAGAAATAGGACAAATCAATAAATATTCATACAACATTAGATTGTGCATTATCGGACATTCCTCTTAGTGCGACTGAGCGGGAAGTTGGGGGTGGGAGTAGCATACGGTTTGCAAACCGAGTAGGGGCGAGTACCGCCAGTGCGGGCTGATGCTACACTAGCACCTATCACCCACTTCGGCGCCTTGAGCTGTCCAAATGTATAATCTATTAAGCAATGCAATAAGTGATCGGTAATTAAGAAACCATCATACATACTAATATCTATCTGTTCTATCATTACTTAAGGCATGATGAATCGACTTAAAATATATTAATTATGACTGGCCAACAAAATTAAAAATTATAAGGTGGCTTAAATCCCAGCCATCAGGGCCCGCTGAAAAATGCAGCAACAAATTGACTCAAAAATTAACTAGAAAATTAGAATAACAACCCAAAATTAGATCTATAAGGTGGCAAAAAACCCAAAGCCATCAGGACCAGCCACACAAGGTGGCACCAAATTATATAATTAGAAATTATGTCCTTAAAATATTGATCTATAAGGTGACTAAAAACCCAGTCATCAGACAAGGCCGGAATATTTATTTTTAGAACAGAAACACAAAATATTATCCGATTAAATAATATTTTCCCTAAAAATAGATTAGGAGATTCATCTTGCCATCTATATCTATATCTTTTCTACAAACAGCACAAATGATTTTCCAAATTATAAATACGGCAAACGACGCCATTTACTATTCGGAAATTGGGGACAAAAATCGATACCAAATGTAGGGCTCACCCCTTCCACTGAGCCCGATCCTCCTTTGCCACCTCCAGACATGTACCATCTATGTGAGTACGTGTGGACCATTCCCACTCACCACTAGTCCCGTGAGATATAAATGTATCGAAATCGGACCAATCAAAATCACTTCTTAAGTGCATTAATACGTTGAGGGACGTGGCACCATTCCTTCTCCCTCGAAAAAATAAATCATTCCCAAATGGGAAATAAAAAAGTCGTACATGCCGCAAGGGCGAACACGACTATAATCCAAACGACCGACCGACCAACCAGTCTGGCTACCCGTCGCTGATTCATCAAATACAACAACATGAGCAGACTCGCCAAGCTTCTGGAACTCCAGATGCACCTGGAATATGCCAGGCGCCGTTGATATGAGCTGGCTATGGAGGCCATAGCGGAAAGTGACAGAATAGAAGAGGAGGAGAGGAAAAACGGAAGAGAAGAAGGAAAGGATCCTACCTCACCTCATGCTGAGACTTTGCATGAGGTGAAGTTTGAGGTGAGGTCGCCTCCACAGCCAATAGTAGCACCACCACAACCACGTCAGCTACAGCATCTCCCACAATCACTACCAGGAGCGGTGATCCCCCAGATGGAAAAATAGGAGGAGGAGTTGGAAAGACAGCAACGTCCCCCACATGTAAAGAGACCACAGCAGCATCCACAAGCAGGAAGAAGGACTGTACGAGAAAGAGAGATATTCTTCAGGGTCCCGCAAACTGAAGCTTGGGACGATGAGGCCACTCAAGCTGCCTCCGCACTCAGAGCAGCTACAGTCTATTAAGACAATGACTGGAACCGCCGTTGTCTTTGTAATGCCAGGCCTGGGAGGTGTCAGCATTAGGAAAGGTGCATTTGAAGTTCAGAAAAAGCCATTCTCAGGGCTAACCAAATCTCTAGACAAGAGACTATTCAAGTTGCCAATTTGTGTGAGTGTGGAGTAGTGAGATCATAAACACTCACTCCTGTCCTGATATGTGAATGCGCGCGCGCGTGTGTGTGTGTGTGTGGGGGGGGTGTATGCATTCGCGTACGTTTGTGTGGATAGTAGAGTGTGTATCCCCCCTTCCCTTCTGTGTGGACAGTATGGTGTATGTTTGTATGCGTTTGCGTACGTTTGTGTGGATAGTATGATTTATTTTTTTTTCTTCCCGTGTGTGAATAGTACATTTTGGGTTTGTTTCCCTACCTTATTTGTGGATGGTAGAGTGTGTGTTTGTATGTGTTCGCGTACGTTTGTGTGGATAGTATATTTTAGTTTTTTTTTTCTCTTCCCGTGTTTGGATAGTATATTTCGGATTTGTGGATAGTATATAATATTTTTTTTCTTCTTCCCGTGTGTTGATAGTATATTTGGGGTTAGTGCATAGTATTTAATAGTTTTTTCGTCTTCCCGTGTGTGTATGGTATATTTGTGATTATTTTTTCTTCTTCCCATGTGTGGATAATAGATTTGGGATTTGTTTGTGTTCAGGTATGTTGTGTGGATAGTAGATAATATGTGAAGTGAGTGTAAGGGATGTTTTCTTTCACGTCCGTGCTTGAAGAATATAAAATCAAGAGTCCGTCATTCGCGCCATTCAGCATTGGATAATCTAAGAAGATGGCTTCAAATCCGATAGACGTCATGAAGATACTGCAAGAGGCTATAGACGATCTGGGAATGGTGGATGATTGTGGGATGAAGCTGAAGTATAGTATTTATACCATCGACAGGACTAAGATGGAGACTAACACTGTAAAGAAGACTGAGAGAGCTGATGAAAAAAGTAAAGGAGGACATGGATGACGAAGACGAACAAATCAGGATGAGAGCATGGAAGGAGAAAATTATATATATATATATATATATATATATATATATATATATATATATATATATATATATATATATATATATATATATATATATATATATATATATATATATATATATATATATATATATATATATATAAGAGAATAAGAAAGGAATATCAATCTGTATATTTAAAGGGAGATTGAAACCTCACGTCGGTCCAGTTTTTCTCCTAGACTGGAGTTTATCTTTTTTCATATATCGTTTCAGAATATTACGTACATTTAGAAGAAATAGTACGAGAAAGAGAATTACTTTTTTAGAAACAGAACAAAAAATGTTCACTGATACATGTATAATTATGAAACTTAATACATTTTGTAGTTGTTCCAATCAATTTGCAAATAAAGGAGTATCCTAATTTCAACTTTGACTCTGTTCTGTTAATTCTGGTATTTTGTTATATTTAAAAGTAATTCTTAATAATATTGCAATATCAATTTTCACAGATTTCTTAGTCTAAAGCAACATTAATTTTAAAACTTTACATTTTGGCTAATTTGTTCTAGTATCAAGAAGTAATTTAAATTGCTCTAAATCTGGTACAATCACATTTTACAAATTAAATCATATATATCCAATGTAGCAGCTGTCATACGTGCTTAATGTCATGTAATATGGCCAACAACCACAAGAATATAGTTTTACACTAAATAGTTTGCCGTTTTATTTAGTCGTTTCAGTGATACCCTGGTGTTATTCCCTCCAGAAATACATGAATTCTAAAAGCTGCTTTCTGTCAGATTTTGTCGATATTTATTGCCCAGACATTGAACATTTACCTTACATTCCCAGGATTTTTTGGGGGTGAGGAACGCAATGCCATCAGTAAGAATGTTTTTTGAATGATGTCACCTTGCAATTATTGGATTTAGATTGTGTTTTACCTCCAGAATTTATTGCGCATAGGGTTTATTATTTTCACAGTTTAAGCTGGCATAGCAAATCACGCCTTGCTAAAAGCTTTTCTAATTTTTAAAACTATTTTTATAAGCTGTTCGCTTTGCATCGCAGTCGTCCAGTATTCATGAGGCCTTCATGTAGCTGTTTCACCTCGTAAGCCAATCGTTTTCATCATGCTGGCACACTGTCCAGGTTACTTTTGAAACGCATTTCTGAGTGAGGTTTGCTATTAAAGAGAGCAAAATACGATGAATTATGTCTAAAAGCAATGTGATAAAGTTCCTAACTATATAGGACTAAATTATCGCAATGATTCTTGCAGTCATATTCCAGAAGAAAAGTTGCTCGTGCCGGCAATAGCCCGAAACAAACAAATAGCTCGGGCAAATTACTAATGCAGGCTGCAGTCTGGATGAAGAGCATTGTGATTCATTGGGTCTGATTGCATAATTGTGAATGCATTCAATGTTTAATAAATGGAGGACGTGTGTTTTCTTTTCTCTTTCCAGTTTTCTATTTATTTCGTTTTATCTCTCGTTTATATATGCATTTTTAACGCCTGTATATCAAGTACAAATGGAGGTTCTCGATTGATTCATTTATTAATTTAAGTTTCCGACAAGCATATAATCGCTGCGAGACCTTTTTGTTTCAAGTGTTGACATTTATTTTAAGTCTTTCCTTGTCTAGTTCACGTTTATCTTGAGAATTTCGTGTGGTTTTTTTCTATGTTGTGTATCCTAACTTGAATGTCTTTTGAAATAGTTGTATAGGCTTTCTTCACTTTATTCACGAGGATACCCTATTAGAGTTCACTTATTGTGTAGAAATTTAAATTGCGTGGTTATTCGAAACAAAGATGGAAGCAAAGTTATTTTTAGACATAGGACACCGCAAAGAATGACCGTGGAAATGTGCTGAGGGGACATAAGAAGCCGAGGTAACAAATCTTAAACGGACCGCTCCGGTTGCCTAGTGGTTAGAGCGTCCGCCTCGGATGCGGGAGGTCACGGGTTCCAACTCTGGCCGAGTCATATTTAAAAACTTGTAAAAATTGTACTAACAGCTGCCTCGCTTGGCTCTCAGCATTAAGAGATCAGTGTTTGAATTGGTCGGCCTGTAGGATAATCTGACTGAGTGGTAAATATACTACATGTGTGTGGCATGATGCCCCAGTGCTTCACATACTTTAAACTGCCACGCTACACACATCATAGCGATATGACTTTATTTTTTTTTAAAGTACATTAAAATCAAAATCGCACACACGCACACACAAATCTTAAACGTAGCTGATACAGAGTTCAGCGCGAACCCCGATCAGTGATAACGTTAGCAGGCCTTTTGGCGAGAAAGATTACAGTCGACCAAATCAATACCGCTTGTACTTGCCTATAGGTTGAATCAGACTGTAAACAGCCAAGATCATGATCTGCCTTTGTATAATACTAATGCAGATCAGGGCCTATACTGCTTATTTTACTGATAATTCCTAACAAACTGCACAGACCCAGATCATTATGCAACGGCAGATCTGGGTCTGTGCAGTTTGTAGTTCGACTAGTCTTATAAGCGAGTATACGCGGTATCGGAAATGGCAGTTATGTGCTTTACAATAGAATAAAAACAATTTAAAATTGGGGAAGGGGTAAACGTCAAAGGGGAAAAAGTCAAAGTCGAAAATCCCCATTTCTCTTCTTGCAACAGAAATAACAAAAAAATATATAAATTCAGGTAACTAGCCTTTCTTCTGAGACAGACTACGGAACTAATATACGCATTTGAGATAAGATTGTAATGCAGGTCAAAGGTCACAAAATGATAACGTATAAAGGATTTAACAACATTCAAATTGTGGCTAGGATCCTGTACATATATAGGAAGGAAGCTCAGAAGGCACCCACATCTTCATTTACATTTTTTTCTTCTTCTGTTAAACTCCGGATACTATGGCTGTATCAACCACAGGTCACGTGGAAGGTGTGAAAGCGCGTGTCACCTCCTACGGGATTGAACGGAGCATCCAAATCGGCATAGGAGATGGATGTTATGCACAAGCAAAGGCCGTAAGAGCCCAGCATTGTCGGTACATACCACGAAAAATCTCTAAGATAAAGATGAGAGGAGAAAAGTAATTTAAATGGGCAAGAGACTACACTACACGGGAGGGGGGGGGGGAGGACCGCCGGGATGGTCACCACCTACACCACGGCAAATGTCCAGTGTTGAGGATTTATCACACAGGAAACAGAAGTCTAGCGGATTGGATAACCTTGCATTTCCTGTCTCTGTCCAATTGTATCAGTCAAGGTGTCCATTCGCAAGACGCTACTTTTCAGGGGAGGCAACCATTGTTGTCTTCAGCTGGGCCTGAAGGAGTTGTTAGAAACTCAAACAAATTTATAGAAATACTTTGGATGAGAGAAACTTAAAAAAACAACCACAGCATAAACAACAACAACAACCGACATAGAAAAAATTAAATTGGAATACAAGTTAATTAAATTCTTGACCTTTATATCTAAGGGAGCAAAAATTGTAAATGTCTACGAAACACTGAGTAACTACAGGACATTACTTTGATGGTGAAAGTTTTGCTTAGCATGAACTAGTAAGTATAAATAAAATATTTAAAGTATGAGACAGAGTGCAATAAAATATTTAAAGTATGAGACAGAGTACAATAAAATATTTAAAGTATGAGACAGAGTGCAATAAAATATTTAAAGTATGAGACAGAGTGCAATAAATATTTAAAGTATGAGACAGAGTGCAATAAAATATTTAAAGTATGAGACAGAGTGCAATAAATATTTAAAGTATGAGACAAAGTGCAATAAATATTTAAAGTATAGACAGAGTGCAATAAAATATTTAAAGTATAGACAGAGTGCAATAAAATATTTAAAGTATGAGACAGAGTGCAATAAAATATTTAAAGTATGAGACAGAGTGAAATAAATATTTAAAGTATGAGACAGAGTGCAATAAAATATTTAAAGTATGAGACAGAGTGCAATAAAATATTTAAAGTATGAGACAGAGTGCAATAAAATATTTAAAGTATGAGACAGAGTGCAATAAAATATTTAAAGTATGAGACAGAGTGCAATAAATATTTAAAGAATGAGACAGAGTGCAATAAATGTTTAAAGTATAGACAGAGTGCAATAAAATATTTAAAGTATAGACAGAGTGCAATAAAATATTTAAAGTATAGACAGAGTGCAATAAAATATTTAAAGTATGAGACAGAGTGCAATAAATATTTAAAGTATGAGACAGTGCAATAAAATATTTAAAGTATGAGACAGAGTGCAATAAATATTTAAAGTATGAGACAAAGTGCAACAAATATTTAAAGTATAGACAGAGTGCAATAAAATATTTAAAGTATAGACAGAGTGCAATAGAATATTTAAAGTATGAGACAGAGTGCAATAAAATATTTAAAGTATGAGACAGAGTGCAATAAATATTTAAAGTATGAGACAGAGTGCAATAAATGTTTAAAGTATAGACAGAGTGCAATAAAATATTTAAAGTATAGACAGAGTGCAATAAAATATTTAAAGTAGGAGACAGAGTGCAATAAAATATTTAAAGTATGAGACAGAGTGCAATAAATATTTAAAGTATGAGACAGAGTGCAATAAAATATTTAAAGTATGAGACAGAGTGCAATAAAATATTTAAAGTATGAGACAGAGTGCAATAAATATTTAAAGTATGAGACAGAGTGCAATAAAATATTTAAAGTATGAGACAGAGTGCAATAAAATATTTAAAGTATGAGACAGAGTGCAATAAAATATTTAAAGTATGAGACAGAGTGCAATAAATATTTAAAGTATGAGACAGAGTGCAATAAAATATTTAAAGTATGAGACAGAGTGCAATAAATATTTAAAGTATGAGACAAAGTGCAATAAATATTTAAAGTATAGACAGAGTGCAATAAAATATTTAAAGTATAGACAGAGTGCAATAAAATATTTAAAGTATAGACAGAGTGCAATAAAATATTTAAAGTATGAGACAGAGTGAAATAAATATTTAAAGTATGAGACAGAGTGCAATAAAATATTTAAAGTATGAGACAGAGTGCAATAAAATATTTAAAGTATGAGACAGAGTGCAATAAAATATTTAAAGTATGAGACAGAGTGCAATAAAATATTTAAAGTATGAGACAGAGTGCAATAAATATTTAAAGTATGAGACAGAGTGCAATAAATGTTTAAAGTATAGACAGAGTGCAATAAAATATTTAAAGTATAGACAGAGTGCAATAAAATATTTAAAATATAGACAGAGTGCAATAAAATATTTAAAGTATGAGACAGAGTGCAATAAATATTTAAAGTATGAGACAGTGCAATAAAATATTTAAAGTATGAGACAGAGTGCAATAAATATTTAAAGTATGAGACAAAGTGCAATAAATATTTAAAGTATAGACAGAGTGCAATAAAATATTTAAAGTATAGACAGAGTGCAATAAAATATTTAAAGTATGAGACAGAGTGCAATAAAATATTTAAAGTATGAGACAGAGTGCAATAAATATTTAAAGTATGAGACAGAGTGCAATAAAATATTTAAAGTATGAGACAGAGTGCAATAAATATTTAAAGTATGAGACAGAGTGCAATAAATGTTTAAAGTATAGACAGAGTGCAATAAAATATTTAAAGTATAGACAGAGTGCAATAAAATATTTAAAGTATGAGACAGAGTGCAATAAAATATTTAAAGTATGAGACAGAGTGCAATAAATATTTAAAGCATGAGACAGAGTGCAATAAAATATTTAAAGTATGAGACAGAGTGCAATAAATATTTAAAGTATAGACAGAGTGCAATAAAATATTTAAAGTATGAGACAGAAGGCATTTACTTTCTTCTCGATGACCGGGGCATAAGTGAAATACTGGGTTCTCTGAAACCTGAGTAATTTACGGATGAGAACACCAACCAACTCTCCCCGTCCCCAACCAACCCCCAAAACAAAACAAAAGCAAACAACAAAGAAAAAAATAAAAGAAAAATAAAAATAAAAAAGAAACCATAAACTGTGACAATAAGCAGAGATAAGAAGGTGGATAAAGAATTTCCTGCACATTTTGTTTTAGAGCACGAAAATTGAATACCAAACGTAAAACATTAGGACGCATAAAACTTCTCGTAGAATATTTGCAGAAAAAAAGGCACCGCACACGAAGTGCTTGCAGATGACCTCAGCAACATTCTCTCAAGATTGTTTTCATTTATATTCTTCAGAATGATGGTATTGAATACGAGCCAACAATATTGAGTTGTATGAAAATGCATTCATGTCGACTAATCATGCAACTATTGAATTTAGAGAATAAGGTATGAATAACATACATTTGCAGCTTGTTAAATTGTAAAGGAATTTAACTATTTACAAATGTTATAAGAACAAACGTTCCAGCAGTTTTTGTGACCCTCACCATCCATTTTACCTTGCTCCCATAACGCAAATGGATGCACCTGAATCAAATGAGCAGTCTTTCTAGGAGCATCAGTTGGGGATAAAAAGCCTAATGACACAAATAGCTATGAAATCAAACTTGCCCGAATTAGCCTCTAAACACACTTCAAGCTCATGCGTGGGGAAATATTCAAGTCAGAAACTAATTTTTTAAAAAACAAATAAACAATGTTCTAGACATACAGGCTAGACACATCACTGGCCCCCACAAAAACAAACAAACAACTAACTCTCAACAACTACCACAAAGTTAGTAAAAACAGGAAATTTTTTATGTCAAGCTGTGTTATTATAACTCTGCCAAAGACCACTGATGCGACCCTATAGAATCAAGCATAAACATGAGTAAACATGCAATCAAACATGATAAATCCTGCACTTACCAATCAAAGTGGGTCAGAATAGAAAATATAAATTTCCTACTAAACCATAAATTAGAAAGCTTCCTACTTGGTTATCTTGTAGGGTACTATTTTTCTTTTTCTTATGGGGGGGGGGGGGGGGCTCATACACTGGATACGTTTTGAATCAATATCAATTACAACACCAGTATGACCCAGTATTAACTTTTCCAAAGAAAGTGAGTTTTATATATGATAGTGAGACAGATCTTTAATTATCCATGAATAGTCCAGCCCATGGTCAATACCTAAAATTGTGTACCCGGTATTGTACCACTGACTGCTACATCAATTTTACATACTAAAAATGATGATATTTAAAAGTTATCCTTATTAAAACAAATACTTACATGCTATTTTCATATGCCATCCATCAGTTAAATGCAATAATACATCAAAGCTATCAAATGTTTTATGATGTTATTTTCTTATGCGTATAATTTGTGTGCTTGGAATCAACATATCACGCCACAGCCCTCAATAATATTAATGCGCTTTTATTTACAAAGCAATATTACGTGGCTCGAATAGGTCTTCGTGCAATACTTACAACACAGAATGGTTAGGACCGTTACATTGTTTTTCTTTTGTGGTTTTGTTTTATACTAGCGGCAGATATATTTTCATTCAGATAAGATAATTATAGATTTTAATTAAACATAACAAGACCGAGTGACCTATAGACACGGTGACGAAATAACGGTACCTGATGAAAACTATGAGTGGAATGTACTAAACTGCACTGCAAAATGGAGGGCTATTGTGATTTTGGTTGGGGGAAATATTGGGTGAAAAAATGATCTACGTTGCGATTTGTACCGAGAACAAGAAATCCCATTCACCTGGTTGCATTAGTTGTTTCTCAGCTCGGCAGAGCCTCGCGGGGAGATCAACAATATAACACCTCGAATGGGACTTTATTTTCTCTGTACAAACCTCAGTACAGATTCTACTTTAACTCCTCTCACGAGGACCAATAGAAACAACACAAGATGTCTTTAGAGAGATAGAGAGAAGAAGAACAGTAAACAAACTCTAAAGGAACATAGCAAAAGCAGGTAACAACAAAACATCATCAGAACACTGGTATATTCTAGAAAAGACAGTTTTCTCTGACACGGAAACGGTGGTACCTGTAACTATCAAGATAAAAAGCAAATGCCCCAAGCAAGTGATCCGAAAACCAAGAAATGCACATCGAATTTGATAAGAAAACAAAAACGTCCTCTTCAGGTTAAATGATCATGCAAAACTAATTAAACAGACAGAGAAAATACAGTACGAGGGGCACAGGAGAGAGAGAGAGAGAGAGAGAGAGAGAGAGAGAGAGAGAGAGAGAATATAGATTTGACATTATGAAGAAACATGATTATTATTTAAAATGGACACAAAAGTCTCAACAAGCTTTGTAATAAATAAACAATAGCATTTATTAAAAAATGTAAAGACAAATGACAAAAACAAGAAGAAAAATTGCGACACGGGCCGTTGACAAAGAACCGACATCATGCGACACGGGCCGTTGACAAAGAACCGACATCATGCGACACGGGCCGTTGACAAAGAACCGACATCATGCGACACGGGCCGTTGACAAAGAACCGACATCATGAGACACGGGCCGTTGACAAAGAACCGACATCATGCGACACTATATGAACAATGATATACAATGCATGCACAGCAACAAATCACAACATCTCGTCCGTATGTAGCACATTTATGGCATAGGAACCCGAAGCGTAACTCAAAACAAAGGACATAAATGTATTGACAATGCTTAAAACTACAGGAATGTTCACGGTGCTGTTGTTTATTTTCAAAAAGAATACAAACTGAATATGTTTATCGTGAGTATCTGATCAATACATTGATCTGTCATTAAGAATATTTCATATAATCAGGGTAACGCACAGATAATGCTTACGTAAATGGATTTCCTGACTTTAAAATACTGAAACATTTACCCACTCTCTCTCTCTAAGACGTAGAAAGGAAAAAAAAAAACATTCAACCAGAGCGATAAAAATTTGCTTAAGAAAAAACAAGTATCTATTGATAGACAAAACACGCTGATTAATCATCTTATCGATACCACTCATTAATCACATCATGCATACCACTCATCAATCACCTCATTAGTCATCTAATAAATGCCACTCATCAATAACCTCAGGTAGACAACTCTTTAATCACCTCATCGATGCCACTCATTAATCACCTAATGCATGCAACTCATCAATCACCTCATCTATACCACTCATTAATCATCTCGTCAAAACCTCTCATTAATCATCTCACATGTACCACTCATTAATCATCTCACATGTACCACTCATTAATCATCTCATCCATGACACTCATAAATGACCTCACGTGTACCACTCATTAATCACCTCTTTTATACCACACTGTAATCATCTCATCAATACCACTCATTGAACATCTCATATATACCACTCATTAGACATTCATTATCTCATATATAACACTCATTAATTACCTAATTGATGTCACTAAGAAATTATCTCATCGATACCAATCATGAATCACCTCATCGATACCGCCCATTAATCATCTCAACGATGACAGTTATTAATCACTTAATGTATACCACTCATAAATCACATCATCGATACCACTCATTAATCATCTCATCTATACCACTCATTAATCATCTCATATTTACCAATCATTAATTATCTCATCTATACCAATCATTAATCATCTCATCTATACTACTCATTAACCATCTCGTCTATACCACTCGTTAATCATCTCATCTATACCGCTCATTAATCATCTCATCTATACCACTCATTAACCATCTCGTCTATACCACTCATTAATCATCTCATCTATACCACTCATTAATCATCTCATCTATACCGCTCATTAATCATCTCATCTATACCACTCATTAACCATCTCGTCTATACCACTCATTAATCATCTCATCTATACCACTCATTAATCATCTCATCTATAACGCTCATTAATCATCTCATCTATACCACTCGTTAATCATCTCATCTATACCACTCATTAATCATCTCATCTAAACCACTCATTAACCATCTCGTCTATACCACTCGTTAATCATCTCATCTAAACCACTCATTAATCATCTCATCTATACCACTCATTAACCATCTCGTCTATACCACTCATGAACCACCTCAGCTGTCCAACTAAATAATCATCTCATCTATATCTTTCAATAACCACATGATCTACATTGTTCATGAATCATCTCATCTATGCCACTCATTAATCACATCACCTATACCACTCATTCATCACCTGATGGATGCCACTCATTAATCATCTCATCGATAGCACTCATTAATCATCGCATCAATACAAATCATTAATCATCTCATCTATACCACTCATTAATTATCTCATCTATTCCAATCATTTTTATCTCTCTAAACCACTCATTATCACATCTATACCACTCATTAATCACCTCATCGATACCACACATAATTCTCCTCATCTATACCACTTATTAATCATCACATCAATACCATTCAATAATTATATCAAAAATACGATTCTTTAATCACATTATCTATAGAACTCATTAATCATCTCATCTATACACTCATTAATCACCTCATCTATACCACTCATTAAACGACTCATCTGTACATTTATTAATCATCTCATCTAAACCACTCTTTAATCACCTCATCTATAACACTCATTAAACGACTCATCTGTACACTCATTAATCATCTCATTTATGCCACTCATTAAACGACTCATCTGTACACTCATTAATCATCTCATTTATGCCACTCATTAAACGACTCATCTGTACACTCATTAATCATCTCATTTATGCCACTCATTACTCACCTCATCGATACCACTCATTAATCACCTCATCCATACACTCTTTAATCACCTCATCGATACCACTCATTAAACGACTCATCTATATCACATGTGAATCATCTCAACTTTACAATTCATTAATCATCCCATCAATACCACTCATTAATCATCTCATCTATTCCACTCATTAATCACCTGATTGAGATAACTCATTCATCATCTCATCGATGCAACTCACTAATCACCTCATACATACCATTCATTAATCACTTCATGTATACACCTCAGTAATCATCTCATCGATACCACTCATTTATCACCTCATATATGACACTCATTTATCTCCTCATTCAAACTGCTCAATAACAACCTCATCTATACCACTCAATAACAACCTCGTTCATACTACTCAATAACAACCCCATGCCACTCATTTATCACCTCATTCAAACCACTCAATAATCGCCTCATTCAAACCGCTCAATCAGAACCTCATCTATACCACTCAAAAACAACCTCATCCATACCAATCAACAACAACCTCATTCAGACCACTCAATAACAACCTCATCGATACCACTCAATAATCGCCTCATCTATACCGCTCAATAACAACCTCATAAATATCATTCAATAATCTATACCACTCATTGATCAACTCATCGATGGCACACATTAATTATCTCATCTATACCACTCACTTCAAGAGCTAAATATATCACTCATGAAGAATCATATCTATACCACACACTATTCACCTCAACTTTTCCACCCCTTAATGACCTCACCGATACCACTCATTAATCACCTCAACTATACCACTCAATAACTACCTCATCTATACCACTATAATCATCTCATCTATGTTATTCATTAATCATCTCATCGATACCACTCGTTAATCATCTCATCGATACCACTCGTTAATCATCTTATCTATACCACTCATCAATAACTTTATTTATACCACTCATTAATCGACTCATCTACATCACTCATGAATCATCTCATCTATACCATTCATTAATCAACTCATCCATACCAATCCATAATGATCTAATTTATAGCACTCATCAATCACCTCATCTATACTACGCTTTAATCACCTCTTCTAATCACTCATCATCTTTACCACTAATTATTCATTTTATCCGATCCGAACTTTAATAACCTCATATATAACACTCATTAATCATCTTATATATACCACTCATTAACCACCTGATATATGCCACTCATTAATCACCTCATTTATACCACACATCATCCACCTTTTCGACACCACTCGATAATCATCTCGTCTATACGACTCATTAATCACCTTATTCATACCATTCATTAATCACCTCATCTATAACACTCATTAATCACCTCATCTATACCCCTCGTTACTCACCTCTTCGATGCCTCTCATTATTCACCTCATCGATGCCAATAGTTACTCAACTCAACTATACCACCTCAACTATACCACTCATTATTCACCTCATAAATGCCACTCATTATTCACCTCATCTTTACCACTCATTCACCACCTATCCGCTCCGGTGGCCTAGTGGTTAGAGCGTCCGCCTCGGACGCGGGAGGTCGTGGGTTGGATCTCCGGCCGAGTCATACCAAAGACTTACAGAAAGGGTACAAACAGCTACCTCGCTTAGCGCTCAGCATTAAGAGGTTAGTGTTAGGACTGGTCGGCTTGGTGTCAGAATAATATGACTGGGTGGGACATCATGTTATATTTCTCACCCATGCGACAGAGAAATCTACTTGTTTTGCTAACTTTACTTTTCCTGTCTCAGTCTAGTTTCACCTCCTCCAATGAAAAGAATAGTTATATACGATAGTGACACAGATCTCTAATTACCCATGAATGATCTAAAGAAAGATGTTCCTCAACGTTACAGCTTGTACTAAGTATATCTACAGTAGAGCTGAGTAGCCAATATCGTTATATTATTTACAATATAATTTTTCAAAATTGGAACTGATGACAATAAAACAGTTTCTTGTAATAAATATTAATTATTTATTGTCAATTTCATATAACATTCATATATTAAATGTTATAATACCTCATTATTATGCGACGTATTATGCTGTTATTTTTCTTTGCTCACGCGTATAAACTGTATACTTCGGACGCAACAGTCACACCACAGCCCTCATTCACATGGTTATATTCGTGCGCCGCATGTAAACATTGTACGTGAACACCAGTGCAGAATTCTTTTTAGTTTAAAGATGTTCGGGTGAGAAAAATAATCTGCGTTGAAGTTTGTACCGAGACAAGGAAATCCCAGTCGCGGGTTTATATTATAAGCCTCGTGGGGAGACAAAAAATATAATCCTTTGACTGAGATTTCCTTGTCTCGGTCCAAACCCCAACATAGATTCTATATGTCTGCGGCATGATGCCCCAGTGCTAGACATCACTATAAACTGCCACACTGCAGAGATCGTAGAGATATGACTGAACAATTGTTAATGCTATGTAAAAAAGTCCACATCACACACACACACACACACACACACACACACACACACACACACAACACACACACACACACACACAAACACACACACACACACACACACACACATTCACCATCTCATCAATGCCACTTATTAATCACCACATCTATGACACGTTAATCACCACATAGATGCCACTCATTAATTACCTCATCCATGTCACTCATTCGTCACCACATCGATACCACTCATTAATCTACTTGCTATACCTCTCATTAATTATCTCATCTATACCACTCATTATTCATCTCATCGATTCCACTCATTAATCATCTCATCGATAAGACTCATTAATCCACTCATCAATATCACTCATCAATCACATCATCGATACCAAACATTAATCACCTCATCTATACCACTCATGAATTATGTCATCTATACCACTCATCTCATATATACCACTCATTAGTCACCTCATGTAGACCAATCACTAATCACCTCATCGATGCAACTCATTATTAGACTCATCGGTACCACTCATGTATAACCTCATCTATACTACTCACTAATCATCTCATTGATACCACTTTTTAACAACCTCATCTATACCACCAATTAATCACGTTATCAGTGCCACTCATTAATCATCATATATATACAACTCATTAATCACGTCATCAATACCACTCATTAATCATCTCATCGATACCACTAATTAATCACGTCATCAACACCACTCATCAGTCATCATATCTATACAACTCATTAATAATTTCATCGAAGCCGCTCATTAATCATCTCATTGATATCATTGATATCATTCATTATTCACGTCATCAAAGCCACCCATCAATCATCTCATCGATACCACTCATTAAATCATAAAATCTATACACTCATTAATCACCTCATATATACCACTTTTTAATCACCTCATCGATACCGCCATGTATACCGGTCATTAATCATCTCATCAATACCAGTAATTATCTCATCTATACCACTCATTAATTAATTCGTATATAACACTCAACAATCATCTCATCTATAGCACTCATTGAACACATCAACTATGCCAATCGTTAATCACCTCATCGATGCCATTCTATAATCATCTCATCTGTATCACTCATTAAACATCTCATATATACACCACTCATTAATCACTTCACCAATACCACTCATTAATCTTTTCATCTATACCACTCATTTATCACCTGATCTATACTATTTATCATTCACAACATCGATACCACTGATTCCTCACCTCATCGATGCCACTCACTATTCACATCATTGATGCAGCTAGTTAATCACCTCATCTATATCACTCATTACTCACCTCATCTATACACTCATTAATCACCTCATCTATATCACTCATTAATCACCTCATCTATACCACTCATTCATCAATGCATCTATACCACTACTTAATCACCTCGTATATTTCATTCATTGATCACCTCATCGATGCTACTCATTAATCATCTCATCTATACCACTCGTTAGCCACTCATGTATACACTCTTTAATAATAGTATATATGCCACTCACTGATCACCTCAGTTATACCACTCATTAATCACCTCATCTATACCACTTATTAACTACCTCATGTATACCACTCACTATTCACCTAATCGATTACACTCATTATTCACCATATCTATACCACTCATTAATTATTTCATCGATGCGGCTTATTAGCCATCATCTCATCGTCACCACTAATTAATCACCTCATTGATGTCAATCATTATCACCTCATCGATTCCACCCATCAATTATCTCATCGATGCTTCTCATATACAACACTCGTTAATCATCTCATCTGTACCAATGTTTAATCACCACATCTATAAAACTCATTAATAATCTCACCTATGCCACACATTAATCGCTTCATCGATACTATTCATTAACTATCTCATCGATACGACTAATGAATCAGCTCATCTATTCCATTGATTAATAACCTTATCTCTACCCCTCACTAATCACATCATCTATACCACTCATTATTTACATCATCGATACCACTCATTAATCATCTCATCTATTCCACTTATTAATCGCCTTATCGGTGCCATTTATTAATGATCTCATCTATACCACTCATTAGCCACCTCATCGATAACACACATGAATCACCTCATCTATACCACTCATTAATCATCTCATCAATACCACTTATTAAGCACCACATCTATACCACACGTTAATCATCTCATCTATACCACTGATTAATCACCTCAACTATACCACTTATTAATAACTTCATATATACCACTCATTAATCACATCATCAATACCACTCCTTAATTATCTCATCTATACCACTCATTAGTCACCTCGTTGATACCACTCGTTAATCATCTTATCGATGCCACTCATTCATCATCTCATTTTTACCGCTCGTTAATCATCTCATTTATATCACTCATTAATCATCTCATCTATGCCACTCATTAATCATCTCATCTATGCCACTCATTAATCATCTGATCTATATCAGTTATTTATCATCTCCATCTCATCGATGGCAGTCATTTATCACGCTGATGCCACCTGAAACATTTATTTAAGCCTTGAAGTAATATTTGATTATTCAGTTTTAGTAACGGCATTCAGATATTCAAGGAACATATTTAAACAGAACTATGAATAAAATGAGCAATGTTCCTCTTATGTTATGTGTTTAGGCGCTAATAAACAGTAACAAAGAAAGACTGTAAACAACAAGCTTCGAAAAATTTAACAAATGATTTATTTCCCTTGAGAAAAGAAAGAAAAAACAATGTAAAAAAGAAAAACTAAGAACGTACGGTTTTATGAATCAAATCCAAAAATAATTCAAGAATAATCCACGAAATAAATTTTAGAAGTCCTGGTAATGAAATGTTCTACTGAAACTTGAGTTCGAGTCCCGTCGAAAAATCCAAAATGGATGGCGATGACGTATGCTACAGGTAGCATTGTGCTGTTTTGTCTACAGTTCTTTCTTGTTCCGGTGTTTGAATTTCCGAATAAAATTTCAAGAAATATCTTTGTCCAAGAATTCTGTATGAGCACTCAATTATTTCCAGGAAAAAGATTTAATCTTTTTTTAATCCAAATAGTTTGAAGAAAATTTAAACTATAACTCAACTGGTCACAACAGAAAAGGCAAAACACCTTACGCCCCAGTGTTTAGAAGCCCGACTTACTAATTCCTCTATAGACAATGGTTATAGTCAAATAAGGTGAAAAATAAATACCCGTATAAGGGCCACGCGATCACATTCCAAAACAGTTTAGAAGCTATTTACATGCCTATGGTCACATATTCCATTCCATTACAGCCTCGATCTCACTCTATGTATCACACAATAAAAATAAATAAAAACGAAGTTGTTTACTTGATTGTCAATCAAGGTCAGGAACTAGGTCAGCAAAAATATACAAAGTTCTATGTTCAGGTCTTTTCAACTAATCAGTCAGGTAAAACTAATTCTGGAAAATATCAAATTCCTAGTAAAAAAAGTACATTACTTTGACATATAATGAAATTTATTTTAAAAAATAAGCCTACAAACAGACAATTAAATTAAATCAAAGATAAATTAAATTCAATATTTACATATCAGTAACAGAATAGAAAAAGAAAAACATTTTACAAGAGTTAGCATATACATTATGTTCATTTTAATACTGGATGCTTGAAACCACTCACATACTCAGCCAAACTTCTGTTTAACAATGAACATGTATTCGAAAGCGTTGCCTAATATTATCTTCAGAATATAAACATTGAGTCACGTTTTGCGAGTTCTTTATAACTCGTTTAGTACATTTAGCAGAGTTTCGTAGTAAGCTTTCAGGTTTATCTGATTATTTTAATCGTGCACAACAAAACTCTGCAGAAAGCAGAGTATTATATTAAATATGCCTTGCTTCAAAACTAAGACTTGCAATGTATTTTTTTGAGATAAATCATTTATTCTGGTTACTCCTTTCAATTACAAAGTGCTCTTCCCATGGTCTGTATGTTTTTCCTCCACCAAACAGAATAGCTAACAAGTATAGTCATTCATATGATGAATAATGGCGTTCAAACCCCCCCCCCCCAACAAAAACAATTATCTTTCTGATACATGTTCAAGCATGCATATAACATTGAAGTGTTAAGTATATCTATATTGTGTGTTTCTTGTTTTTGTCCATGACTAGAATCTATTCTTAGATAGTTGTTTTCTTTTTATTGTTTGAGTTGTAGATCATGACCTTAAAAGGTTTTAGAAAAGACCATGTTTACAGTCTGAGATAATATTCTGATTTGATGAACGAGTATTGCGACGTATGTCATGTGGGGATGTATTGTGAAATATGTCACGTATATTCGAGTAACGAGTCGTAATAGAATCGTCAAGATGTATCTAAACAGAGGATTTATTCATTCATAATTCCTTTTTTTTCCCCTAGTATTCTTCTTGTTTTAAATCACTCGGCAGATGTATTTAATGTTGTGTTTAGATTTAAATTGGGTTATTTGTGTATTTACAAAGTACTTTCGACTAAAGCAACATTTTTATGAATTCATTCAAAAACGTTCTGGACAATGGCATTATGATTCATCAAGACTGTTGGCACTTTGTAGCACATTCAGGACATGGAAATCATTCGGAACACTCTATTCTTATGGATGTGTGGTATAACTCTTAGGATTATTTTCGATTTAATTCATAAAAAATGTTAGGTCTTCTTAAAGTTTCATTCAACAGCTTAGAGAATTACATTTTGGTTTTGCTTCTTTCTGTCACTTAGTTTCAAACCACAGAGTCATAAATAAATCAACAGGTATTTCAAAAATAATCAAAAGCAAAATAATTCAAAACACTAAAACACACGATGATCCTTTCAGACCATAAAAAACAAATACGTAGTCTGATAAGTATTCATTTAGTACGGATGCTGAATCACAGTATGTGTAATAATTATTCCTCATGGAATTCCGTCGTCAATATGTGAGGAAAATAATGATTGTCGCGTAGAACTTCAAATAATACCTTTTGTTCATGCCAGTAATGAGCCTTAATTGGGGAAAAGACGACTTAAGAGCTTTCTGATGTAGTGTATGAAATGAAGAATGAAGTGTTATGTCAGCCAGAAAATATCCAGTGACACTTGACAACATGGAGTATCTCTTTCTCATATTACTACATAATGCCTCTAAACGAAATAATAGAAAGCAGCCAATTAGATTTTCACAAAAAACTAAACGGATGCTTGAAAACAAAGGCTGATCTTTTCAAACAATTAGAGTAATGTTTACATTGTTGGATTATGGAAGCTTTCTCTCGTGTAGCAGATACAATTTTGTTACACGTCCGACGGAAAACTCCCTCATCATTCAAGCGCAAGTGAATAGAAGGATAAAAAAAGAAATTTAATGTCTGTACTTGCATCTCCTTTTACAATGTATAGATAATAGCAGTATGATAAAATCCAATAATTTCATCATTTCTTGAGTCCATTGGCTTTTGCTGCAGCTGTTTGGTAAAGACCAATGTTAATTAGGCGATAGGCTAATTTTCGGCTTCAAATCTGGTCGAAAGTAGGTAAATATGGCTTATGTTATATTTTAGTATTTTTCAAATCAAAGATGATATATATATTATGTTATCTTATTTCCACGGGACACGTCTTGTGCATCCGACAGCCATTGATTTTTATTTTTGATTTTTTTAAACCTATAACTTGTACAATTAAAATTATCTGCATACTTGATGGACAAGTTTGAAGAGTTGTCAATACGAAACATGATGTATCCATAACTAGCCAAAACGTTATTCATAACATGTCTGAGGATGAAGTATTAATTCAAAAGACGGAATCTACACTTGTGTTAAAAGGTGAGGTTTTATTTTGGTTATTACAGGCTAAAGAGAATAATACTTTTTCCGAATCAAGAAGCTGGAACTGAACTAGCAGCATTGCCTGCCAGTTATAAAATCATTTTTTTAAAAATCGAGTAAATTCATGATGCATAGGATATAGCAAAAAGAAAATTTGTGATAACAAAAAACGTTTCAAAAAGGAGTAATTGTTTTCAGTAACAAACATCTGCATTTGCAGCACCAAAATAACAGGTCAATACAAAGGATCAAAATTATCTTTCCTGAAATCTTGCAAAATTATTCCAGATCACCACTTCTGGCAAATAATTAAGATCAAATTATGGTGAATAATTGATCTATAGCTTCCTTTTGACCGTAATGTTTTAGACAACGTCGACTGTAGATGAGATAATGATTGCTCTATGGTTTGCCATTATGCACATTGTACAGCTATTAGAGGCCAGCTACTATTTTGCATCGCGGCTGTGTTCATATAAGTGGCGTTATATGGCTGTAAGTACCTGGAATTGGTCATCATTAGTACATTACACTAAAATGTGCGTCTGCACAGCTATTAACATTATTTTCTCAAGAGATGTGTTGTTTTTGTTGTTGTTTCTTAAACATACGATACTGTTCTAAAAATTGATTATTATTTTTTAAATATGAAAATTCCAAAGGCCTCTCTCTCTCTCTCTCTCTCTCGACCATCGTAGCAAGATACGGGATAAAATCTATGAAATGACGAACGATGGGGTAGGGGGTTGTTTATGTCATCCAACGATAATTCTGGACTTATGAATGTTGTAAAAGTTAAGTCACACCGACAAAAGGATGAGAGTTCGAGTTCTTTTGTCATGCTTCGTTTCCTTTTAATGAAAAATGTATACATCTCGTGGTATATGATTGATACAGCGTACATCGTATATATATATATATATATATATATATATATATATATATATATATATATATATATATATATATATATATATATATATATATATATATATATATATATATATATATATATATATATCAATCACTTACCTAACTAGGTAGCAAGCACATACGTAAATAAAAGAACACAAAATGTGTAATCTATCACGATTTAGTATGACATTGACAATTGCCTACTTTAACGGTTTGGTGACATTTTGACACTCATGCAGTTGAAGCCAAAATAATATGTAAATGATCCGAGATACCGGATCTTACTAACTACACTTCAAAGCTTAGAGATTTAATGCAAATGCAAGCATTCTATTGATCTTATTGAAGAATGTCGACTTAAGTTAGTAAATACCGACTAAACCAAATGAAATACTTACAAATTGTCACATCTTTTCATAAACCATTTCATTATCCTGATAAAATATAACATTTATTCGTGTATTGTTATGCAATAAAAGGGTTTTGGCATTTTGTACGCATCCAGTGCTGCAGTGTTGACTAGTTATGAACCATACTGACTTCTGCTTCACGTTTGTCATAAAAAATAATCTAACAAACATTCCCACCCAAGCTCTTGCTAAAAGGGTAAGGGTCAAATTGTGACTTCTGATAACAAATGGTACGACAGTTAATAGTTAATCTGTTGGTGGTACTCTACAGTTCCCTATTTTGCATACTGTAAGATGTTTAAATATAAGAATTTCCCCGTTTTTGTTTTCACTGGTTATAATGGCTATTTAAAGAAGCCACTCTTGTTAAACTGGACGTCAGAGATTAATTGTAACAAAACAGAGCCCATCTTTTTCCATGTTATTTATTTATTTATTTATTTATTTATTTTCATTCATTGTACTTTCAGAAGCTGAAAAAATTCGTTTTCCCTAATTTAATAATTGCTAAAGATAAGAGTACTTGAGACTTATTCAGGCTTATATTTTTGAGCACATGGGAGGAGTCATTTTGGTTAGCTGTGCTAGATCAATTACAAATTTCACGAGTACAATATCCAAAGAAGTTTCAGTCACAGAACATGAAAGAAACATAGACTTCTCTTCAATGAACATGTTGTAAATTTAAACAACTTCACCCTTACACCCGACTCACTCTCAGAAGTTCATAATATATGTGGAGCGCCCCTGTACTGATGAACACAGTGATGTAGTGCTAAATGAAGAGGCGAGTTGACGCACTCAAAAAGCAAGGGAAAGTATGCTACTCAGATACGGGGTGCGGGGAGGACAATGGCGTGCGCACCCCCACCTCCCACCCCCAGGCAACGCGCAAAAAAGTAAGGGAACGCCGTTCCCACGCGTTCCCATAGCATCACACCCCGGTCAGTATGAGTATGAAGTGCATACATTCAAGACACGATCAAGAGAATAAATGGCGAAAGGGTGAAAATCGAACATGACATATCTGAGTTTGAAGCTGTATGGTTTGCAGTTATGTTTGTGTCCAAACGAAATTTAAGACAAAAAAATAATTCTCCTACTAACACTTTCACAGACTTTTTATGCAATTTTTAACGCACGTATCTGTTTCACAGACAAATTTTTAGTTTTCACGTTTAACTTTAAAATTGTCTTCCAGACTGAAATTGTTTCTAAGCCATGTGGGATTCAATCTGTCAAGCAGTCTCTGTGGGCTACTGAAGAAGCTTCATTAGATTTCTTCAATTGTCCGAATTTCACCAATAGAACAAAGACAATTGGATTAAGCTTGACAAGCCAGACGCTCGCTGAGCACCATCTATATAAATCCTGCATTGTAGACCAATATTTCGGGTGTGATATTCCCAAAGTAATTGCAAAACAGTTTATAAATTCTGGAAAATTCAATTGAACAATGCCGAAGTAACACGAATTCCTCAGTATCATAATGAAATTATAATCAATGTCCATAGAAAGGTGGGAAAACTTAATATACAGCTCTTGGTAATCTAATTAGCGAAAGTTAATATTTCACAAGGCACCGGAAGGCACATTGCAAGGAAACTTACACCACAAACCGCTCAGATCAGATATCTGGCTATTACTGGATGTTGACAAAACATGTGACGCAAACTGTAATTAAGAAAAAGCATAAAAATATATGGATCCAGAAGGACTTCGGGGTGAATCAAACCTTGCCGTACCAAAACATGGCATAAACAGAATCACTGAACACGATAATTTGTGAAGAACTATTTTTTTTTATAGCAAAGACTTGTCAATATGATTGCTGTTTTTGATCGTCAATTGAGTTTAAAAGTATATACTAAAATTTGCTGTCCTCATGCGTTGCTATGGATCAAACAGTTTTGAAAAAGAAAATATAATTATGTAATAGACATCAACATTTTAAAAAATTATTTTATTTTTTATTTGTATATATTTTTGTTTGCATATAATTTTGAGCACGCTTTGGATAATTTTCTATGAACAGCACCTTCTCAGCAAACTGAGGGTTCAACATTGTGTATTTACATATAAGTAGTATATAATCAGACATACAAAGTACCCGAGTTAATTTAAGTAAGAAAAGAGAATTCGAGTAAAAAAATCGTAATTTTTCATAACATCGGTGGTAAATAAATTGCTTTTTAAAAGAGTACTTAAGACATTAATTTTCTTCAAGTGCTAACGATAATTGTAATTTTAAGTAAACTGTAAAACTGTATTTAATGCAAAGTCTATTATAGCACGATAATAGCAATTATTAGTAAACTGTATTTAATGCAAAGTCTATTATATCGAATGCCTTGGCTTTAATGAGAAAATTGAAGAAACATCCGTTTTATCACATTTCAACGCACTTCAAATCAAAACACTTTGCTCTATCATTATTAATATATCATTTTGATGATCAATGTATGCCTCACACGAAGATTGAATTTAATCACGTCAATAAATATATGTACGTCTTTCCTTTGAAATAAGGTTCTGTTTGTGTGTTTGCCGTTTACATTGGTTTAATTTCTGTGCGTTAGAAGCGATTCAAAGTTTCTAATAGGTAACTGTAATCTTTATTGCCGTTTAATAATGAATACAAATTGGCGATATGATTAGACTTAAACAGGCGCCTACAATCTAAGTGAAATAAGTTTTAAACATACTTGTATCAATTGTGGAAAACTCTTGATTCACTAGGAAGTATTAGGACTTATATAAATCTTGTCGTACCGTGAGAAAGTGTCATTCATATGCCATTTCTTCTCGATTCAAACACTGCTTGTAAGAGTCTATGTAGCAGTTAAATGGACATTTTCATACTTGGAACATATTTGGGGGATGTTATAGGATAGTTTGTGTACATAAATACACCAATAATCCTATAGATTAAAAATCATAATGCATACATCAGATAAGTAAAGATTTCAGACATGGTGATCTTTATCGGAATGCGTTTACCTATGATCCACACACCATGTTTGTCATTTATAAATTTGTCAATGAAATTATTGGCTGTTCGTCCATATGTGTGTCCATTATAATTTTCTCTTTTATTATGTATTCATGTATTTTATTATTTAAACTTCCCTGTCTGTGTACCCCATACACTTGTATGCTGCATACTCTCAGTATTGCTAGATATACAATATTTTCCAGCATCGATTTTATTAATATCCAACAAAAGCCTCAGTACCTTGGCATGATGAAGAAATAGTCAATCCGAGATAAGAAATAATAGTTCTGACTACACAATAGTCGTGTGTTAAGTCACTCTAATGCACACACACACACACACACACACACACACACACACACACACACACACACGCTGTGAGGAGCCGAGAGTGCTTCCAGTGGATCCCACAGGAGTATGCCTGATACTATAAAGTGAATTATGGAGAAGGAATATTATCGCGCGGATTAGAGAATTATTTCATTTGAAATCTACTGAGATATGAACCTAGGTCTGCGGTTACGGCATCCATCGCCTTGCATGCAGGCACTAACCCCCCGTACCACCCTGACCAATCTTATATCCCGAAAAAGAACGCTACAAAGTGGCTGATAGAGGCATTCGTAAGTAATAGACACACGCACTTACTGACCCAGTCATTAATGTTCATCAGATTTCATCCGGACTCAGAAATCAAAAGATATATAGAGGTTATTATAGAGAGTTACAAATATGAAACCAGAAAGTGCTACCTCTGGACTGAGTAAAAGTATGAAGTGAACGTCTAAATAGGGAAAAAGAACATTTATCATACAGCTGTATCTCTTGGTAGTGGTCTCCTACTGTGACGGTATAGATTACTGAACTAAAGAACAGGCGTGAACTCTCCGTCACAGGGTTTGTTAGCAACACACCGGTCCAAAGAATGTGAAATGATAGTATACCAAATGTACCTCCGACCAGGCGAAGTAACAGTTCCTTTTTTATCCGCATATACATACATACATACATACATACATACATACATACATACATACATACATACATACATAAACTCCTTAATACACCATTCATTTTTCTTGTATCATGACAAAGCGAGATAGACTATTTTAATGAGCCTCATATTTATATTAAAAATTGTTGTCTTGAACAATATTAGTATTTACCAATAATGAAATTGAGTCGCATATGGAATATCTTGGCTATTTATCATACTCCTTCCCGGTACAATGTAACCTTTTTTATGTCAAGGTTTAGAAACAAACATCCAGTATTTTCTGGAAATGGCTTGTCTAATATAACTCATGGAGCCTGAGAAGGATACAAGTGTACATGTCCTCCATTCTCCGTTTGCCACTGTTGCACACTTGTGCGAATAGTTACGTTTTCTGTTATTCTCTTTTCTTATAGGCGTGTTCATTCAAAAGACCAAATAATCAGTGTGTAAAAGTATTTCATGTCGATCATTAGAAATACTTTAATCAAGGTCATAAAAAATCATACTAGATGTAAAAAATATATCTTGAAGCATGTCAATATCCTAAACGACACTAGAACCATAACATCCCTTTAGTACGAAAGGTAGAATTGAGATGGGGCCAACAGATGCGAAATGTATAACTTCTTCTGTTCCGAAGTAAACAAGTACTCTTTTTTGTGTAAAAGACAGTTAAAAAATAAAACTATATTTTTTTCAGAAACATTTTCAAACACGTATAGATAAACACTAATTATTAGAGAGAGAAAAATCAACATTATGTAAATGTTATGCATATCTACATTTATTTTAAATCCTGGTACCTAAGTTTTGTAATTTTTAATCATTGCTGTAAATTGTACATGACATCTTTAATTAGAGTTTGCCTACGTGTCCGGAATCTGTTAAGAGCATAAAGTCACATACGATCTATGCATAGATGAAATATAGTCGTAGTAGAAGACGTATATAATACAGAGAAATGAGCAATCAGATTCATTCATATTTAGGAGTCATTCTTATCTGTTTTCTTGTTGTAAGTTTGCATACGTGTTTTTTATGTTATGCTTCAATATTATTCCAAAAGAAAAACAATAGTTTCGACTGTTCAGTGTAAATAGAAAGTACCCATTATTTGGATTATTATATTAACCCGAGAACTGTTTTGAATTATTCAAAGGAGTTCTGGAAGACGCAATCTTGAAAACGTAACGATTCTTGGCAGACCAGTACATTTCTGGCCTTGAAATGTATTCGGAACTTTTCATTCTTTTGGACTTTAATAGAACTTTGTCAGGATTATTTGGGTTCATTGCATAATACTCTCGCGTTTTCATTTTTAACTTTCATAATTAAATTCTTGGTTAAGTTTTACAAGACTTGTTGGTTTTGTTTCTTTCTGTTACTTAGTTTGTGACCATCATTCAGACCTTAAATTAATAAAATAAAAGAAAGGAATAGATAGGATGTAAGCCCAATTTGAACGTGGCAGTGAATTGGAAAAGTGGAGATCTTTGGGAATTCCACATTTGTCCTTGACACTAGAAGGACTAATTTAGTAAGCAATTTTTACAGATAGTGTTTGTATAGTATTGCTCAGGCAACATTTCATTTATTTTTAGAGTGCTTTCAATTCAACCAACACGTGGTTCCTGTATTGCCTTATACATTAAATATTGATGACAGTGGCGGCACCAATATTAAGTTATAGATTAAAGTTTTATGTTAATTCGTTTGCGAACCAGATAGAGGGAGAAACATCAATGAACCCAATTCCGTAAAGTCTTAATTGTCAGCCCTGCCCAGTTCCACTATTTAGTAGCAAGCCCTGCCCAGTTCCACTATTTAGTAGTCAGCCCCGTACAGTTCCACTATTTAGTAGCAAGCCCTGTCCAGTTTTACTATTTAGCAGTCAGCCCTGTCCAGTTCCACTATTTAGCAGTCAGCCCTTTCCAGTTCCACTATTTAGTAGTCAGCCCTGTCCAGTTCCACTATTTAGCAGTCAGCCCTGTCCAGTTCCGCTTTTTAGTAGTCAGCCCTGTCCAGTTCCGCTTTTTAGTAGTCAGCCCTGTCCAGTTCCACTATTTAGTAGCAAGCCCTGTCCAGTTCCACTATTTAGTAGCAAGCCCTGTCCAGTTTTACTATTTAGCAGTCAGCCCTGTCCAGTTTTACTATTTAGTAGCAAGCCCTGTCCAGTTTTACTATTTAGTAGCAAGCCCTGCCCAGTTCCACTATTTAGTAGTCAGCCCCGTCCAGTTCCACTATTTAGTAGCAAGCCCTGTCCAGTTTTACTATTTAGTAGTCAGCCCTGTCCAGTTCCACTATTTAGCAGTCAGCCCTTTCCAATTCCACTATTTAGTAGCCAGCCCTGTCTAGTTCCACTATTTAGCAGTCAGCCCTTTCCAGTTCCACTATTTAGCAGTCAGCCCTTTCCAGCTCCACTATTTAGTAGTCAGCCCTGTCCAGTTCCACTATTTAGTAGTCAGCCCTGTCCAGTTCCGCTTTTTAGCAGTCAGCCCTGTCCAGTTCCGCTTTTAAGTAGTCAGCCCTGTCCAGTTCCACTATTTAGTAGCAAGCCCTGTCCAGTTCCACTATTTAGTAGCAAGCCCTGTCCAGTTTTACTATTTACTAGCAAGCCCTGTCCAATTTTACTATTTAGCAGTCAGCCCTGTCCAGTTCCACTATTTAGTAGCAAGCCCTGCCCAGTTCCACTATTTAGTAGTCAGCCCCGTCCAGTTCCACTATTTAGTAGCAAGCCCTGTCCAGTTTTACTATTTAGTAGTCAGCCCTGTCCAGTTTTACTATTTAGTAGTCAGCCCTGTCCAGTTCCACTATTTAGCAGTCAGCCCTGTCCAGTTCCACTATTTAGCAGTCAGCCCTTTCCAATTCCACTATTTAGTAGTCAGCCCTGTCCAGTTCCACTATTTAGTAGTCAGCCCTGTCCAGTTCCACTTTCTAGTAAGCCCTGTCAGTAGTATATGGGGATACCCTAGCCTCAAAGGGAATTAGCATTACAGAACCCCCTGGGACACTCTAGCCTCAATGGAAATTTAACATGGGGAAAAATCATGGGATACTCTAGCCTCAAGGGGAATTTAACATGGGAAAGTCTTGGGTCACTCTAACCTCAAGGGGAAATTTAACATGGAGAATAAATCGTGTGCCTGTCTAGGGGCAATGGGAAATTAACAAGGGAATAAATCGTGGGCCTGTATAGGGACAATGGGAAATTAACATGGGAATAAATCGTGGGCCTGTTTAACGACAAGGGAAATTTAACATTAATCACCCTGGGTCTGTTTAGCGACAAGGGAAATTAACATGGGGAATACATCGTGGGTCTGTTTAGCGACAAGGGGAATTGAACATGGGAATAGATCGTGGGCCTGTATAGCGTCAAGGGAAATTGAACATGGTGGGTCTGTATAGCATCAAGGGGAATTTAACATGGTGGGCCTGTCAAGGGACAATGATGGCAGAGGGCCAAACACAACAGAGACAGAGACAGACATACACTAGTAAAAGCCTGAGACTTATATATAAAGCATTACTAAGACCTGAAATTTTCCTGGGCTGTTCAAAAATTTGCATAATTGTAATGATGCTATAAATAGCTATAATCAAGGAAATGCTCAACGACAAAATGGATGTGACTAAAAGTAACGCTAAAATGACGAAACTGTCCCATAATTTAAAGCATATCCCCGAAAATCAAGTTACAATGGTTTAGACTAAAATGGATAAAATTAGTAACTACTTAAAATATCAACTTGTGTGACGATCGTGGATAAACACCCATGTATCTATTTATAGCTATAATCAGCTTAAATTCCTATGAAATCTCACTATCTATTTATAGCTAAAACGTTTGGGTTATTCCTTTGGAAAATCCCACTATCTTTTTATAGCCTCAGCTTGAGTGACGTTCCTGTCAATGAAGTCTAATACATATGTATAGCTACAATCTGTGGAAATCCCCAAGTCCATATTTAAAGTCTCAAAATTTCCAGCGTCAGTGACGTCACTGTACTGAACACTAGGGGATAAATGTCAACAGTGTTGCAAGTGGCTGACCTGAATACGCGCTACTGTATGTATGTAGGTAGAGTGTATTTGATAGGGATAAAGTGAGTTTTATAGGAACAAACAGAGACCAATAGATACACACACACACACAACGTACGCGCGCAGATATACGCTGGCACACACACACACACACACACACACACACACACACACACACACACACAGAGGGAAGAGGAAGAGGAAAAAAAACAAAACCAAACATACTATCCATACAAACGTACCCGAACGCATACAATCCCCAAATATACTATCCACACAACGTCGCTAACGCATACAAACCCAAAATATGCTATTCACACGGAAGGGATGGAAAACAAAACCAAATATACTATCCATACAAACGTTCCCGAACGCATACAATCCCAAAATATACTATCCACACAACGTCGCTAACGCTTTCAAACCCCAAATATACTATCCACACAACGTCACTAACGCGTACAAACCCCAAATATACTATCCACACAACGTCGCTAACGCATAAAAACCCCAAATATACTATCCACACAACGTGGCTAACGCGGACAAACCCCAAATATTCTATCCACACTCGGGAGGAAGAAGAAATAAACAACCAAATATACGATCTACACAACGTGCGCGAATACACACACACACACACACACACACACACACACACACACAGAGGGAAGAGAAGAAAACAAACCCCAAATATGCTATCCACACAGAAGGGAGATAATACAAACCCCAAATATACTATCTACACATGGAAGAGGAAGAATACAAATCCCATGCCTACTATCCACACGGAGGTGAGATGTAAAAAAAACCAACCCCATATATACAATCTACGCAGAGGGAAGAAGAAATAAATAACCCAATATACTCTATCCTCAAAGAGGGAAGAGGAAAAAGCCATGATATACTAACCACACAGAGGGAAGTAGAAAACCATTATACACTATCCACACGGAGTGAAGCAATAACCCTTTATATATACTATAAACATAGAATGAAGAAAATAACCCATTATATTCCATCAACATAGAGTGAAGAAGAAAAAGATTTTTGAAAGCACGTAAGCCCTCACCTGCAATGACCAACTCTGCCAAACACCTACACCCCACCCCCAACACTACAAAACCCATTTAACCCGTTATTTTATGGCATCAGTGTGTGATTTAGGAAACATCAAGACACAAAATGATGGATGAATAGACTGACTATTGTTTGCCGACTTGCATGCCTAAAGAGCGTGCGTGAAGGAAAACATCCTTTCATTTCAATTCTAACTAAAACATGTTCCAGAGGGATAGAGATAGGTGAAAGAGCACAATTTCATAAAGTGTGAGTAAAAACAAAACACGCCATCCTTATTATAGAATGTCAAGACTAAGAGACACTTACGTTTTCTTTCTGGTCTAGTCTCTTTTAGAAGGTAGGATGAAATTTCATATCAGGGCCAACGCATCGGCTCACCTTGTCAATTTTTCCATTTCCATGTCTTTACTGGCACAAGTTCTTCATCATCTTCAATTTCTTCTTCTTCTGAATCCCTCTTCTCTGTTTCGTTTTGTTTCTGTTTCTTCTCTTTTCTCTTAGGGCACTATGAATCCCAGTGTCCTTTCTCCCGACAGCGATATTAGGTATCTTGACTTTTGTCTCTCTTTCTTAGACGAAGCAGGTATTCTGGAGACAAATACCCATTTACCTTTGCAGATATAGCAAACTTCATCAGCATTTACACACTTTCGTATGACTCTCATCAAATCAACGACCAAAAGAGTAAGTTTAGTTGCCACTTTCGCCTGTGAATTACGCTTTCGTATGACTTTTAGCAAATATTTGACCAGCAGGTCGATCTGTGCTGACTCTTCCATCTTCTTGATCGTTTGAGAGTGGAATGAATACTCTGACGCTAAGACACTTTCCCTCTGTACAGGGACCTGCTGCGTATGAAACCTAGTCAAATATAATTTTGCAATAAGATGAAACGATTTCATTGAGAAAGTAAAAGGCAATGACGTGCCGTGTCGCCTCACACAAGACCTGAAGTGTTAGCTCAAATCCGTGTCAGCGATTTCGAAGACGACATAACTGAGCTTTAATCAATGTTCTCCACTTATGCCACAAAACCACGAGTCCTGCTTCACGCCAAAAGAAATTTCGTTCAGTCCGTAAAATATAGTATCACATCTGAAAAACGCAAAAACGAACTTCCAGAAAACTGAGAACGACGACTTACACCTACATCGTAAATTTATGAGTTTAAGTAGTGCGTAAAACTTACTCAAATTAAATTTTTATAGTAAAGACGAAACGATCTATTTTCGAAGAAGAAAGCAGACACCAAGCAACAATGGCGATCCGTGTCACACAACACTTTTCAAAATGTATTATTATAGGTTTGTTCTAGCGATCTGCACGGTTAAATTAAATGTTGATGTATTTTGCCATAAGACGGACACAATTTCCATGGGATCGCCCATGGTACGATTGTTCGTGCATTAGTTTAATTTTTTAAAATATTTTTTTAAATATAAATCGTCTATAGGATAGACTCAGTAAAGCATGGCCATTCTCGTCACTGTCTGAATAGCTACTCAAGTCAATTCGAAGTGAACGCGGTAAGAAAATAAGTATAGCCAATGAAATGGCGTACAACGGGTGAAGCATTGTTTTGTTCTAAGACTGTGTGGCATAATAATCCCTACGCTCTTGCGTTGCTACCATTACAGTGCAGACAGACTGAAATGTGAACTTACAAGCCCTTTTTGTGTATTGTACCATTTCTTCTTACCACATCAAAATACTGAGCGTTACAGTATTGGTTCACGTTTTCAAGCTGACCATTGTTTTTATATCTCATTTAAACATTTTAACATAAACACTCACACTCACATCGGTAGAGTCAGGACAGACGTGTTACAGTATTGAGGGGCATGTTATCTTTTTTTCTTCAAACTAATAAATTTGGGGTTTGTATGAAGTAAAGAACCGAAAGTACAGTGAACCTCAAGGATGATGACCCAATCTGTCTGTCTATTGATGCGTGTATTTACTTAAGAAGAAATATGACCTCTAAAACACAAAGAGATACGGCAAGCATGATTAGAATGAACACAACGATGATTTCCTTCACGCCCGTGTAATTTAGAGTCTCAATCCTCTTTCAAGACAAACTTGGTATCCTTTTGTAGGGCTTGAAATAAAAAAAATGAAAAATCTAAAGCACTTTGCTTTAGATAATTTCATCAACAGACTAAACAACATAAATACCGTTACAACACCAGAAAGCCTTAAATCTTCTATCAAAAAGAAATGCATCAAAAAATTAAAGATTAACGATAACTAGCCAATGAAACCGAATTTAACAAAGGCAATGACATGTGAAGAAATGTCTCTCACTTTGGAAAGGTAGGCGAATGTAATCTGTCATGCACCATCAACTTGAAAAATTTATAAACAGAGAGAAATCTGAATTCAAAATTCAATTTTTTTTTTTTAAATTGCTTCGTTTCTTTTTTCTTTTTTGGAACAAATCTAAGCACTAATATAGAGTGGAAAAGGGAAAATGCACATGAAAGCTTTGATATTTCTGAAAAAATGAGGGGATATTCCTAACGTTCATAATCACCTATATATGCTTGGACTTGTCTGTGACTTATCCACAAAACAAGATGTGCATATTTCTGGTCAAGCTGCAAGTGTGTGCGTGTTTTGGAAAATGGTAAAAATTGGATATACAATTTTCTCGTGACACTTATAAAGTGAAGAGTCTGTGCAAGTGTCAAAAGCCAAAGTCATATAAGTTTTGTATTTTGTACGGCTTGTAAAGATTTCCACTTTAGAAAATGTGAAGTATCACAAGTTATTATCACAAACAGAAGTGGAACATAGGGGCTTGCAAGAAAGAAAATAACCCAGACAGTTGGTGTCATCAAGAGTGCTAGAGACGGTACCCAAACTTGCTTGCTTGCTTACTTGAATTAAAGTGATTTTCGCTCCAATGGAGCATGTATCACTGGTTTAATAACGCACCGCGTGATTTTTAATTACTCCTGGGGAAGGAAAGAGAGCCTCAACCCCCAGACTTTTATGTACTCACAGACTACTTTTAAATTTAGCCACTCAAGGTGTAGGACTAACTAGTCCTTAACAACCTGACGGAAAGGCTTTAAACATGAGTGGAATTGTCTCACCACACACTCATGTTTTTGTCCGAGCGTGGTAAAGGAGGAAAAAGGTGCTCAGCAAGACAGCCATGGATGTTAAGTACTCACCAAAACGCTAGCCCGTACTTATTTCAAATCAAGTCCCGTTTTTGCTAATGGACAATAAAAAGTACAAATAATGTGTTAACCACCTGTGCAATTAGTTCAAATCTAACGATTCTGTTAAATTTCCTACTTCCTAACGTATCTATCTAATATTAGTACTTAGTGTACATAAAAATAGCCACATTGGTCTTATTTAAATTAATATGTCTAAGCGACATATACAAGTTTTGTCACTGTTAGGTTTAAAAAGTTAAATTTGTTGCGGTGTTCCAATGAGTCAAGTTTGTTTCGAGAATAGTTTAGTCAAGGAGGGATAACAAGCCAAATATAGTTCCCTATTTAATAAAAGGCAATCTTTTGGAGCCCTAAAAAAGTCTGTTTTTTCTGTTAGAAGGTAACACGTCTCTCTTTTACCCTCACGATGTTTCCCGCACTCCTGTCTCATGATTCTTGATATCAGGAAATGCGTAGCCATGATGAGCGGCAATGTAAGCAATGGCTTCTACCAGTTGACTTAGGGGGTATCCAGTGTCGGCTTGTCTGTATAATTGGGGGGGGGGGAGAACTCTGACCCCAAATCTCCATTGAGAAGGTCTTGGTTTAAAGGTGTCTAGAGATTTGTAGGCAACGTATTGTATGGCTCTTATAAACTGCCCTGCTTTGTTGACGTCATACAATGATTGATCTAGCCCCATTTTGGTGTACTTCTCAACGAGGGTCAGCGTCCCCTTCCTCCTCCTCAACCGCCTCTATTTCCTCTTCTGGTTCTGATGCTAATTCTTCAGTTGAGGTAGATAGTTTCAAATCCGCTGCTATGGTGTCTGTCGCCGTTATTGTTGTTGTGGTTGTTATTTCAGCTGGGATTGCCTGTAGTATCGGAGTGAGAGAAGAACGTAGTGCCTCCGATAATTGAGTCTGAGTTTGCCATACCGTTTGTCTAACATAATTGACCCTTTGTTCTGCCACCACTCTTTCCGGGGTGGGTTGTTTGTTAGGTATAGTCGGCTGTTGACTAGATGTTATTTGTGGTCTCGAGGTGGGTGGAGTGCTAACTGGCTGGGTCTGCATTTCTTGCACCCGCTGCTGTTGCGTATATTTCTTCCCTCCACACCGAGTTCTGGGTCTAATTATTTTAATTTCGTTGTACCCGAACTTACATTATCCATAATATCACCAAAAAAAAAAGACGCACAGACCTAAAAGAAACACTCACTCACTTTTTACTGACCATCACTATTTGAAACATTTTGATAGGCGACGGAAATGAAGGGCTTAGAGTCACACTTTCTAACCAAGATAAAGAAATCATGTGCTTATAGACTCACTTCTGTTTTTGTTTTTTTTCTAACTGACTAACATATCATAGGCATTGGAATGTTATTTCTTTTCGAGAGTATGGGGTAGCCCTGAAAAGTTTTTTTTTGATTTTTTTTTTTTTTTTGTGAACTTGAAGATATGGCGATCTTTTAGGTTATAAGATGGCGGCCTCCTCTGACGACAGGCTTTCTCACAGGATAAGGTCTGCTTCTTCGGAAAGAGAAGAAGAACTCTTTGGTATCGATACGACAGTCGACAAAGCCTCTGTCAGGTTCATGCTGCTGCTATGGCTGTTGCTGCTGTTGCTGCTCTCTCTGCTGTTTATGAAATCTGTACTTCTCCGTCCATTCTTCTTTCTCCTTCTTGATTTCCTCCTTGAAGAGCTCTTCTTTCAGGTCTTCAGTGACTTTCAACATTCTCACATTGTCTATCTCTTCAGGTCGCGATATCAGACTTGTCATGACCCTATGCAAATTCACATAGGCTTCGTTCAACTTAGCTAGTCTGGAGCACATCTTCGTAGGAAGATGAGTCGACAATGGATGGGCAGACTGGATACTACCCCGGCTTTAAAGTCAAAGCGCGGACGCGAAGGAAATCATCCCTACACGGTTTTCGAGTCGGAACGTTCAATGGGTGTCATGAGAGAGATCGTAAAAAGTCAAAGAGCATGAATCAGGATACCTATAGCCAAACAAATCACAAAGGCATTTTTTCTTTCTTCAAAACACAACATTTTTTATTCAAAATCACTTAACACTAACAATGATTAAACAATATAACATCAAACATTTTGTTTCAAATGACAAACATTTTTTACCAACTCACACATTATTTTGGACAAGGCTGACAACGTTGTGAATGAAATTGTGATTTCCACTGTTGGAAGTCATTAGGCCATTGATGGACACTACGTTTCCTAGCTTGAGACAAAAGATAAGCATAATGGTCACAAAACCATTTATCTACTTTCACATCGTTTCTAGAAGAAGAACGAGGATCAAAATGAGTCACTAAATGTTCTAAGGAATAACCCAGACTGCGATGATGCAGAAAATACACACAATATTGTCCACACACCAAGGAATCTGTGCCTTGTAATTTCACATTATTGAATCGGGTGGTCTGAGCATTTCTTCTCATAAAGCCGATGATATCGTCTTCCAAAGGAGGCAATCCATACGAATCGAAATATTCCACACATCCTTCTTGAGGAAAGTAGACGGCTATCCTGGGAGATGACTGTCGTCCGTGTTAATCACATAAGCTTGATGGTCTTGAGGTTTGCGATGAGGGAGTTCATCTTTAGCACAGACGACAGGATTACAAGAAGCCGTGTACGAGCTGTGGTTCAAAAGGTAATAAAGTTCCCAGGTATCCATTGATTTGGGTGGTTTTTTTTCTTCACAGGTAATGATAAGTGATCAATTCGATCCTGACATTTTGCTTGAAAATGTCTGACAAGTAACCGTTTCTTCGTCTCGTCTCCCAACTCTGATCCAAGAGAGCTTCGATGCGATGGATCTCTTGAGTTGTTAATGGAGGAAAAGAATGTTCACGCAAGCCTTTATACCACTGTTGCAACACGTCTTCTTCCGAGATGAGACTCCAAGCTTCGTCCAGATATTCGTCCAAATTTTCTTCTTGACTCAATATCAGGCATTTATCGTATTGAATTTGACTGGGATGATCGTTATGACATCCATAGCAATCTTTCTTGATCAATTCCTTCGTTTTTTTCTGCCAAGACTATAGCATAATAGCAAACTAAATGGGGTTCTTGTTCTGGCCATCTAGACTTCATCATGGTGACTTCTTCGTTTTTGTCTTGGGGTTTTCCTTCCTCAGGATCTTCAGGTTCCATGTCCAAAGAATCCCTACTATATAAACATTGATAAAAGTTTTCCACGATTTCTAATTGTCTAGAATGACTTCTCTCAAACTGTTGATTTCTATCGTATTGTCAAATTCAGCATACAGGATGACGTTCACCATATTATCTGCGCTTAGATTTTCTGCAAACTGAATTTCCACACGAATCTGGCCGGATTTTATAGGGTGGAAATGTCCCTCGTCGCTGTCTTGACTTACAATTCGTTAGAGAACCGTTTTCGAAAATGGAGTTTCACTGTAACTTTCCCTTTGGTGAATGGAATATTTTGTCCCAGATCTCCTTTTATAGCAATGTTGACAGTGTCCAAATACGACTTACTGACGGGCAAATAATGAGGATGTACAAATTCGCGGTGTACGTGATAGGTGTTTCCTCCTTCCTGGTCACTGGTCGTGGCACTATCCACTTTGAAAGGAATGACACGCAGTCCCACCACGTTATACTCCACCACATCGGATTACACAAAGATCAAATTCAGTCCTTGATTCAGTTCTACCGGGTTTCTAAAAGCTCTGTAAAAATCCATGTTACTGTTGATCTTGGGGCTCAAATTGTTTGCGACCATTTCTGCATGTCCACCCAAAATTTCAAACAAACTACCATTGAACCTGAGGGACAATGTGTCCGTATCTTGAAATTTGATCATAAGACGATGAGCCACTTTATGGTACTCAATCTTCACACTTTTTCTGGCTCTGTTCAGTGCTTTGCCAAAGGCTAAGTTGAACCTGTCCGCAATAGTGTCCACCAAATGTTCACCACTAAAATAATAACCTGAATGAATTTTCAAGGTGTAGATAATGAAGGGTGGATTGCAGGCTGGTCTTGTGTCCACCAAAAAACCCGATTTTATTGATTTCTTCTTCCAATTCGGCATTCAGGATTTCCACCTGGAAAGTGTTTTGCTTTTCGGTGATGTTTTTGATTTGTGTTTGGTGAATGATTTCCACCAAAGCCACATCCCAATGGGCTTCGTGATCTAATTGGATGGTTTGAGGTAACTTGACCGTGTAACAGCACAACGTGTTGTCGGGAAACACCTCCATAGAACTGGCACTGGGTAAGGTTAAGTAAAACTTGTTGTTATTGTTCATAATTCCAGAGTTCTGTGGCTATCGGAGGGGTTACTAGACGTCAGAGGAGTGTCTCCGCCCAAAATGGGGTTGTTGTTGTTATTGTTGTTAGAGTGGTGACTGACACTGGACGCAAGATTCACGTTCTTCCCGTTCGAGGAGAATTTCAGGAAGGGATTGGGAAGCAGGTAACCGATGAAACTGCTTAGTAAAATGGTCCACAATTGGTTGTCTACTTGTTGAAAACTCAAATTGGAATTGGTGACCCGATGACACAATACACCACGAAGATTTGGCAGAAAAAGACAATTTGCGTTTTAGGCACACGTTCTCCACACCACACCCACAAGGGTTGTTTTTGTAAATCTTGCAGAGAAGAACTGGGTGAAGGAGTGATCGCAGTAGCTGAATCTGTGTGAAAGAGCATGATGGTCACTTCTTTTTATAGTCGATGACTTGCGAAGCGTCGATCCAAGAATCAAAACTGGGTGGATATCCTTTCCAACGTACTTTGACTTCTTTGACACGTCGTTTGCCCACTTTACGGGTTCTGCGTTCGAGAATGCCTTCGATGTCGTACACGTCTTCTTTTTTGGTGACACGACTTGATTTGAAATAAGTACGGGCTGGCGTTTTGGGGACTACTTAACATCCATCGCTGGCTTGCTGAGCACCTTATTTCCTCCTTTACCATGCTCGGACATCGTACGCGTGGCAGAATGTGGAACGATTTCCACCTGCCACACGCCCATGTGTCCTAATGTGACGTCATCGCTACCGACCAATCGCAGCGGGCTTTACATACTGCTTGGGTTGACACCTGAGGCATTTCAAACCAACTAAGAAAAATGAGTGTCTGGTGAGACTATTCCCACTCATGTTTAAAGCCTTTCCGTCAGGTTGTTAAGGACTAGTTAGTCCTACACCTTGAGTGGCTAAATTTAAAAGTAGTCTGTGAGTACATAAAAGTCTGGGGGATGAGGCTCTCTTTCCTTCCCCAGGAGTAATTAAAAATCACGCGGTGCGTTATTAAACCAGTGATACATGCTCCATTGGAGCGAAAATCACTTTAATTCAAGTAAGCAAGCAAGCAAGTTTGCGTACCGTCTCTAGCACTCTTGATGACACCAACTGTCTGGGTTATTTTCTTTCTTGCAAGCCCCTATGTTCCACTTCTGTTTGTGATAATAACTTGTGATACTTCACATTTTCTAAAGTGGAAATCTTTACAAGCCGTACAAAATACAAAACTTATATGACTTTGGCTTTTGACACTTGCACAGACTCTTCACTTTATAAGTGTCACGAGAAAATTGTATATCCAATTTTTACCATTTTCCAAAACACGCACACACTTGCAGCTTGACCAGAAATATGTACATCTTGTTTTGTGGATAAGTCACAGACAAGTCCAAGCATATATAGGTGATTATGAACGTTAGGAATATCCCCTCATTTTTTCAGAAATATCAAAGCTTTCATGTGCATTTTCCCTTTTCCACTCTATATTAGTGCTTAGATTTGTTCCAAAAAAGAAAAAAGAAACGAAGCAATTTAAAAAAAAAAATTGAATTTTGAATTCAGATTTCTCTCTGTTTATAAATTTTTCAAGTTGATGGTGCATGACAGATTACATTCGCCTACCTTTCCAAAGTGAGAGACATTTCTTCACATGTCATTGCCTTTGTTAAATTCGGTTTCATTGGCTAGTTATCGTTAATCTTTAATTTTTTGATGCATTTCTTTTTGATAGAAGATTTAAGGCTTTCTGGTGTTGTAACGGTATTTATGTTGTTTAGTCTGTTGATGAAATTATCTAAAGCAAAGTGCTTTAGATTTTTCATTTTTTTTTATTTCAAGCCCTACAAAAGGATACCAAGTTTGTCTTGAAAGAGGATTGAGACTCTAAATTACACGGGCGTGAAGGAAATCATCGTTGTGTTCATTCTAATCATGCTTGCCGTATCTCTTTGTGTTTTAGAGGTCATATTTCTTCTTAAGTAAATACACGCATCAATAGACAGACAGATTGGGTCATCATCCTTGAGGTTCACTGTACTTTCGGTTCTTTACTTCATACAAACCCCAAATTTATTAGTTTGAAGAAAAAAAGATAACATGCCCCTCAATACTGTAACACGTCTGTCCTGACTCTACCGATGTGAGTGTGAGTGTTTATGTTAAAATGTTTAAATGAGATATAAAAACAATGGTCAGCTTGAAAACGTGAACCAATACTGTAACGCTCAGTATTTTGATGTGGTAAGAAGAAATGGTACAATACACAAAAAGGGCTTGTAAGTTCACATTTCAGTCTGTCTGCACTGTAATGGTAGCAACGCAAGAGCGTAGGGATTATTATGCCACACAGTCTTAGAACAAAACAATGCTTCACCCGTTGTACGCCATTTCATTGGCTATACTTATTTTCTTACCGCGTTCACTTCGAATTGACTTGAGTAGCTATTCAGACAGTGACGAGAATGGCCATGCTTTACTGAGTCTATCCTATAGACGATTTATATTTAAAAAAATATTTTAAAAAATTAAACTAATGCACGAACAATCGTACCATGGGCGATCCCATGGAAATTGTGTCCGTCTTATGGCAAAATACATCAACATTTAATTTAACCGTGCAGATCGCTAGAACAAACCTATAATAATACATTTTGAAAAGTGTTGTGTGACACGGATCGCCATTGTTGCTTGGTGTCTGCTTTCTTCTTCGAAAATAGATCGTTTCGTCTTGACTATAAAAATTTAATTTGAGTAAGTTTTACGCACTACTTAAACTCATAAATTTACGATGTAGGTGTAAGTCGTCGTTCTCAGTTTTCTGGAAGTTCGTTTTTGCGTTTTTCAGATGTGATACTATATTTTACGGACTGAACGAAATTTCTTTTGGCGTGAAGCAGGACTCGTGGTTTTGTGGCATAAGTGGAGAACATTGATTAAAGCTCAGTTATGTCGTCTTCGAAATCGCTGACACGGATTTGAGCTAACACTTCAGGTCTTGTGTGAGGCGACACGGCACGTCATTGCCTTTTACTTTCTCAATGAAATCGTTTCATCTTATTGCAAAATTATATTTGACTAGGTTTCATACGCAGCAGGTCCCTGTACAGAGGGAAAGTGTCTTAGCGTCAGAGTATTCATTCCACTCTCAAACGATCAAGAAGATGGAAGAGTCAGCACAGATCGACCTGCTGGTCAAATATTTGCTAAAAGTCATACGAAAGCGTAATTCACAGGCGAAAGTGGCAACTAAACTTACTCTTTTGGTCGTTGATTTGATGAGAGTCATACGAAAGTGTGTAAATGCTGATGAAGTTTGCTATATCTGCAAAGGTAAATGGGTATTTGTCTCCAGAATACCTGCTTCGTCTAAGAAAGAGAGACAAAAGTCAAGATACCTAATATCGCTGTCGGGAGAAAGGACACTGGGATTCATAGTGCCCTAAGAGAAAAGAGAAGAAACAGAAACAAAACGAAACAGAGAAGAGGGATTCAGAAGAAGAAGAAATTGAAGATGATGAAGAACTTGTGCCAGTAAAGACATGGAAATGGAAAAATTGACAAGGTGAGCCGATGCGTTGGCCCTGATATGAAATTTCATCCTACCTTCTAAAAGAGACTAGACCAGAAAGAAAACGTAAGTGTCTCTTAGTCTTGACATTCTATAATAAGGATGGCGTGTTTTGTTTTTACTCACACTTTATGAAATTGTGCTCTTTCACCTATCTCTATCCCTCTGGAACATGTTTTAGTTAGAATTGAAATGAAAGGATGTTTTCCTTCACGCACGCTCTTTAGGCATGCAAGTCGGCAAACAATAGTCAGTCTATTCATCCATCATTTTGTGTCTTGATGTTTCCTAAATCACACACTGATGCCATAAAATAACGGGTTAAATGGGTTTTGTAGTGTTGGGGGTGGGGTGTAGGTGTTTGGCAGAGTTGGTCATTGCAGGTGAGGGCTTACGTGCTTTCAAAAATCTTTTTCTTCTTCACTCTATGTTGATGGAATATAATGGGTTATTTTCTTCATTCTATGTTTATAGTATATATAAAGGGTTATTGCTTCACTCCGTGTGGATAGTGTATAATGGTTTTCTACTTCCCTCTGTGTGGTTAGTATATCATGGCTTTTTCCTCTTCCCTCTTTGAGGATAGAGTATATTGGGTTATTTATTTCTTCTTCCCTCTGCGTAGATTGTATATATGGGGTTGGTTTTTTTTACATCTCACCTCCGTGTGGATAGTAGGCATGGGATTTGTATTCTTCCTCTTCCATGTGTAGATAGTATATTTGGGGTTTGTATTATCTCCCTTCTGTGTGGATAGCATATTTGGGGTTTGTTTTCTTCTCTTCCCTCTGTGTGTGTGTGTGTGTGTGTGTGTGTGTGTGTGTGTATTCGCGCACGTTGTGTAGATCGTATATTTGGTTGTTTATTTCTTCTTCCTCCCGAGTGTGGATAGAATATTTGGGGTTTGTCCGCGTTAGCCACGTTGTGTGGATAGTATATTTGGGGTTTTTATGCGTTAGCGACGTTGTGTGGATAGTATATTTGGGGTTTGTACGCGTTAGTGACGTTGTGTGGATAGTATATTTGGGGTTTGAAAGCGTTAGCGACGTTGTGTGGATAGTATATTTTGGGATTGTATGCGTTCGGGAACGTTTGTATGGATAGTATATTTGGTTTTGTTTTCCATCCCTTCCGTGTGAATAGCATATTTTGGGTTTGTATGCGTTAGCGACGTTGTGTGGATAGTATATTTGGGGATTGTATGCGTTCGGGTACGTTTGTATGGATAGTATGTTTGGTTTGGTTTTTTTTCCTCTTCCTCTTCCCTCTGTGTGTGTGTGTGTGTGTGTGTGTGTGTGTGTGTGCGCGAGCGTATATCTGCGCGCGTACGTTGTGTGTGTGTGTATATCTATTGGTCTCTGTTTGTTCCTATAAAACTCACTTTATCCCTATCAAATACACTCTACCTACATACATACAGTAGCGCGTATTCAGGTCAGCCACTTGCAACACTGTTGACATTTATCCCCTAGTGTTCAGTACAGTGACGTCACTGACGCTGGAAATTTTGAGACTTTAAATATGGACTTGGGGATTTCCACAGATTGTAGCTATACACATGTATTAGACTTCATTGACAGGAACGTCACTCAAGCTGAGGCTATAAAAAGATAGTGGGATTTTCCAAAGGAATAACCCAAACGTTTTAGCTATAAATAGATAGTGAGATTTCATAGGAATTTAAGCTGATTGTAGCTATAAATAGATACATGGGTGTTTATCCACGATCGTCACACAAGTTGATATTTTAAGTAGTTACTAATTTTATCCATTTTAGTCTAAACCATTGTAACTTAATTTTCGGGGATATGTTTTAAATTATGGGACAGTTTCGTCATTTTAGCGTTACTTTTAGTCACATCCATTTTGTCGTTGAGCATTTCCTTGATTATAGCTATTTATAGCATCATTACAATTATGCAAATTTTTGAACAGCCCAGGAAAATTTCAGGTCTTAGTAATGCTTTATATATAAATCTCAGGCTTTTACTAGTCTATGTCTGTCTCTGTCTCTGTTGTGTTTGGCCCTCTACCATCATTGTCCCTTGACAGGCCCACCATGTTAAATTCCCCTTGACGCTATACAGACCCACCATGTTCAATTTCCCTTGACGCTATACAGGCCCACGATCTATTCCCATGTTCAATTCCCCTTGTCGCTAAACAGACCCACGATGTATTCCCCATGTTAATTTCTCTTGTCGCTAAACAGACCCAGGGTGATTAATGTTAAATTTCCCTTGTCGTTAAACAGGCCCACGATTTATTCCCATGTTAATTTCCCATTGTCCCTATACAGGCCCATGATTTATTCCCTTGTTAATTTCCCATTGTCCCTAGACAGGCACACGATTTATTCTCCATGTTAAATTTCCCCTTGAGGCTAGAGTGACCCAAGACTTTCCCATGTTAAATTCCCCTTGAGGCTAGAGTATCCCATGATTTTTCCCCATGTTAAATTTCCATTGAGGCTAGAGTGTCCCAGGGGGTTCTGTAATGCTAATTCCCATTGAGGCTAGGGTATCCCCATATACTACTCCTGTCCAGTTCCACTATTTAGTAGTCAACCCTGTCCAGTTCCGCTGTTTAGTAGTCAGCCCTGTCCAGTTCCACCTTTTAGTAAACCCTGTTCAATCGTATTTACAAAGGAAAATCATTATTAAGAGACCAACACTGCAAATGTAAGATAATTTTGTTTTTAATATAAAAATGAGCTAACTTTGAACAAAATCCATGACGCAATACTTTTTGAGCTCAAAGTTCCAAGTTACCTTTCATTCTCTAGATTTCAATTTACTGTATATGATCTTTACATTTAACGCTCCCATGTTATAACACCTGCTATTTAATCTTGTTCAATCACTAGTGCCAAGCAATAACTATGACACTGGTCACAGATAAAGAAATGCCCAGGTGATCGGTACGATTTTATTAGTTCGATGTCGATAGCAATCACTCTCAATAGGAATAAAAAGAAAATCAAGGGAGGTAAATTAACATATAGGAAATACCAACCATAAGAACAATAATTAGATGCAAATAGTATTTACTCTCATATTCATTTAATTAGGAAAGGATTTTAAGAACGAGATACATGTTCTAAAGCTTTCTGAAGTATAGAAATGGTCTAAACTTATTTTAGTGACCTCTTCAAACCGATGAATAGATGTAATGAGGCATTCATACTGAGTAAGGCCGTGAAGATAACTTACAGAAAAACACAGAATGGGATACTTAAATGAAATCAGGAAATATTAGTTTCCAACGGCCTAAACCCCAATGCGAATCTTTCTACAAATGAGTGAATGCAGCCATTAATAGACCTAATTAAGTTTCACTGTTAGTAAGGTTTCTTCCTGAAAGGATAAACGCTGTTCTAACAACTATTGCGACTCTCATATATTTCCGGTGATGGCGTATCCAGCTCTTCAATCAGGAAAGAAATTTTGTCTTCATCATCCGCTCTTACACTGCAATACCACATAGTTTAGGGCTAAAACTGCATTAAAATATTTTCAAGAGAAATTTCTTTGTCCAAATAAAATCTGCTGAAATCCATTAAGCAATTATTTTGAGAAAGGTTTCCGCTGACAATTTCTTTCCACATTCAATAAAAAAATCATTTTACTGGGAAATACATTACATGTTTTTAAACCAATAGTTTAGCTTGATATAATGCTTCATTCAGTAATTTATCGTTCACCTTTGTCAATTTTTTTAACCTTGTTTTAAAGGTCATTAAATAATAATAATAATAATAATAATAATGAGGACTTTGTATAGCGCCTAATCTCTAGAAGCTCTAAGCGCTTTACAAAATTAGACAACACCTATAACTTAAAAACATATATAATGATATGATTACAAAAATAAACACCACGAAATTAAATATTCTTCTAACGTTTTTGGGAGTGACTGGGTACGAGATCCCTGTATACAAGTCTGAAGGGTGTTTCCTTTTGTTATCTCGTTCCAAGTGTTATAATCCAGCAATGTTGAATAGAGTTATGATTGCAAAAAGCAATGTAAAAATGCCTTCCAATTACAAATCACGTCACTGTTTAAATCTGTTTAAAGCGAACTTGCTACCTTTTACAATGGAATGTTGGAGAGAAAGAAAAGCTTAGTCAAAGGGAACATTGAAATTATGAAAGGAATAAGAGTATTAGAGAATTCTTCTATTCTTTAAGAAATTTGCATAACTTTTTGCCATGAACTGAATAAAGATAAAATGAATGAGTTTAATTTTTTAAAAATCAAAGCACGTCCCATCAAGTATGTACATTAGGTTATTGGCAGTTTGCAGGTACGTCCCATCAAGTATGTATATTACGTTATTGGCAGTTTGCAGGTACTTTCCATAAAACAAAAAGAAAAAAAAAAGAAAAAAGGCTTCAACCATACTATATTACTGTAGGTAGTTTGTCACACTTGTCAGACATTTACTGCCATATGACTTGTAATATATTGGAGACAAATCCAACAAGAGTGCCATCTTTGATATTAGTGTTCTATAGGTAATTGATTCGAAGACTGCGTTTTGTCTTTCACTGCTTTGGGAGATTGCGAATTATACTAGAGATTAATGTTACCTGACACAATTTGATGTCGTACTGCGCATGATTATGACACAAATGTCTTTCTGACAATTTGTGATGCTTTGTAAAAATTTATATGTATCTAAAATATTATACGGTATCATGAAAGTGTAATTTTAAACGTCGCGATGACAACAGCTCTTTAATAAGTCACTTTTGGAGAATGTATAGACTGTGGAAGCTGGACATACGAACAAGAACTTTCGAATGTTGTGTGTACTGGGGATTTTAATTTTGCTTAAAGGTAAGATTTTTAAAACTTGGAGATACTGTAAACTAATAATTGTATGATTGTTGTGGGTTGTAAATTCAGATAAATAGAGTGCAATAGAAGCTAATATCTAAACATTCGTATTCAGTGTAAAAACAGTGATGTGAGTAACATTGTTACATCATTTAGAATTACTAATCTGACAGGCAATCGGATTAATTTGATCATAATTTTATCTTAAGTAAGATTAAAAAACATACATTTAATATTCGGAAAGCTTAATTAGTCAAAATTAATTTGTTTCAAGCAGTTATTTTAATACAGTTTTGACGCCTTGAGCAAGCATATTCGTATGTTTTGCCATTAACACACATATGGTAAATCAAACGTAGACATTCAATAAACGTGTCATTTTCTGTCACGACTTGTAATCAGCGAAAAATGTAATCAGCGAAAAATAAATGGTTGTGACATAGATGGTTCAAGATACCATGGCAACAATATTTCGTGCGGGATATGTTCACCTCTATGATTTGTCGCTCAGACCTCCTTATAATTTTCGTGGAATTAAGTAACGGCATTTTAGTTTAGTCCTGCCGTCTTTTCCACAAGTGTTCATTGTGATAATTAACTGAAGGTATCACTTGAAACCATATGAGGAACGTAAGAAATTGCAGATGACGAGTAATCAAGCATCATTTTGGTAAACGTTCTGCAATCGATGTGGTATTTTCACCGATCATTTTCTATAACGTAAATGTTAGATCATACTGGCTTACCTCTTAATAGAGACAGCGGATAAACTTAAAAGCTTATATACAGTCAAGGGTATTCAATAATGCAGTAAGTTAACTTTCAAGAACTTGCAGAATTTGTATTACAAAGTTTACTTTTTAAATCACGAGAAAGCATTGACAGTAAATAGCGACATTTTTTTTATGGCAAAAAATATACTCTTTCATCCCAAACTCCTAGGTCAAAGTGATAAATGTAAACGACTCAAGAAGTACTGAATGAGGGTGAAAGGGAAATTAAGTTGTTGTAGTTGTTGTAGGCAATACATGGCGGCCAGTATTAATGGTGGAGGAAAAACCCGGGAAAACCCCAGAAAGAACCACCGACCCATGAGAAGCTACTGGCAAACTTTCTCACATACCCACATTGGCTGAATCCGGGACTCGAACCCACGCAGACAGAGGTGAGAAGGCAGTGATCCGTAACGGAAAGCGCTTTAGACCACTCGGCCACTCGGGGCCCCAGAAATTAAGTAGTGGCCGTAAACAGAAGGCGCGTACTGAAAACAATTTGGATAAATTTAAATAAATCTATCCAAGATGACACGAAACATAAGATAATTTAGCCAATAAAATGTTTTCTTTTACAAGAGACATTACAACTGCAAGATTGACACATGGAAATAGTAATAAGAACATCGTATTAGACACAATTTGACTTATATTTCCTACTTACCGGTACATTGTTCATAGTAGAAACGTACAATACAAGCACAATAAGGTATCTGTTCAAAAAAAATAACATGGGGTGGAATGCCAGTTGCATGCACAAAAAGCAAACACGGAAACGTGTCAATCTAGATTGATATGACACGCAAGAAAGATTGTAATTTCCGAGTAAATATGAAATAGGGCTTCTAAAATTGACTTTGTTATGATTACATTTAAAATATTGCTTCAATAACTTTGCCCAAGACAAAACGACAGTGAATGCACCGTCGAGCAATATAGATTTAAGAATAGTCAAACGTGTGTAGGACTGAATCTACCTGTCTATAACAAGGAAAATGGATTATATATAAAAAAATAATATTAGATTTCTCAAATCATTTTAACGTCACTCTAAAATCGAGACCCATACAATGAATTATGAATAATATTCTTTGTTTACTATTGCAAGAAAATTTATAAAATGAGAAACACGCACTCTCTCTCTCTCTCTTAGAAGTGATAAAATGTGTATTGTTTGGTACCACAAGATTAGATATATGCAATATTAACGTAGGAAAAGAAAATTTATTTTTATTATATACCAGACTTGCTCCAGAATCAAAGTTTACAAGATTAAACTCTTCATCAAATCATTCTCTCCCCCACCCCCTTTTCCCTAACTTGTCCTCCTTCATAGCCTGATCCTATAAAAAGATTTAAGAAAGCGACATTATTGGTTTGACCTAATCTGTCGCAGTAAATTACATTTTTTGCCATTTTGTAAACTATTTGACCTTATATGAAAACAATGCAATTCAGCAATGCATCGCAGCGGGTTTGTCGCTGTGGTCAAAGAAGGAAGGGAAATAACTTCCGAAAATATAGGAATTAAAACATAATATATGAAAACGATTTCGCTAATAAGTCTCTACATTTTACACTTAAGTACATACTATATAAATAAATAAATAAATAGATAAATAAAAAAAATCAATAAATAAATAAATGATGCTTCAATAAAGGAAATAAGGGGACATAATTGTAGCTAGACGCGGATGGCGCTTGAACAAATTTCATTATCAAAGAGTAAGTTCGATGTCTGAAATGTAACGAAGTTTCTAATTATTTGTTGCAGGTACAACTATTGTAGGCCACGCGATCAAGCGCCGCTTGGCATGATGGGATATATGTTTCACATGTAAAAATATGGGAATGTTAAAAACATGAAAATTATTTCGACAATAAGGTTCTATACATCACATCGTCCAAGTCATATCTTCAAGGATCTATATTAGGGACACTTGTTTTTCTACTATTTATCAATGACATTGCCTTGTATCCAGCGCACTCTACCACAGATATTTTCGCTGACGACTCGATATTACATTTATCTGGTAAATCTCTAGACTCCATTCAAAATAAACTTCAAATCGACCTCAACCATATATCAGTTTTGGTGTCATGGAAACAAAATGCAAATGAATATCTCTAAAACAAAATTATGACAATCGGAACAAGGCAGCGTCTTTCAACTAACATGGATTTACTCCAAACTCAAAATGGCTTAGATGTATCTACTGTCAAAAATATTAAAAAAAACTTCTTGGTATCTACCCTGATCAACAGCTCAGCTGGAGTACATATACGGATCACCTATGTACATTAGTAGTCAAAATAATAACTCTGTGAAAATTGCTTTCCAAATTTCTACCTCCCCAATCACTTGAACTTTATTTTTCGGGTTATATACTTCAACTGATAGATTACGGCTGTACCATATGGGGAAACACTTCCATTTATGATCTGTCCAGAATTGATAAACTCCAGAAAAGGGCAGTCCTAATAATACTTAAACGTCCTGTTATGACTCTCTCGAATGCTTTGTTTTCACGTCTATCAATACAAAAACGTATTATTTATTTTAAAAGAATCATGACATATAAGTCTTTAAACGATCTTTCTCCAGATTTATCTCTAACATAATTGCATTAAGATCATCGAATACTGAGCGTAATGTCCGATCGATTCCGTGGTCGAAACCCAATCATTACAAAAGCTGATTTACTGTATCAGCACCTACTGTATTGAATTCCTTACCAATAACGATACGTACTTCAAATTACCTTGCTTGTTTTAAAATATCATTAAAGAAATTCGTTCTAGACCAACTAATAGAAAACTTTATCATTATGTCCATAAATAATATGTCCAGATCTTATTCGATATACGTAATAAGTACGACTTATGCTGGAATGTATATAGCAGAGTATAGACATAAGATAGCCAATTATCAGAACTGAGGACCACATGGCAGATGGGTCGGTCATGACCAAATGTGTTATCCTCATTAAAGAAAGTTTATTATTATTATTATCATTATTATTATTATTATTATTATTATTATTACACACACACACACACACACACACACACACATATATATATATATATATATATATATATATATATAGAGAGAGAGAGAGAGAGAGAGAGAGAGAGAGAGAGAGAGAGAGAGAGAGTGAGTGAGAGACAGACAGACAAACAGAGAGGCTGTGATAATGATGTCGAGCAGTTAACCACGTTGACGTCCGCTATTGACCCAGGGCATCTTTTGTAAATGGAACATGAGGACATCTGGTAACTGTGACTGCTAGAGTTAACAAAACCTGACAGTGTAGCTAGAACTTCTGAGAGTATTTTTTATTTTTTGCATTGTACTTTTGGCATTACAGACAGATAGGAGAATGATGCTCGTATAAAGGCTAACTATGCAACAATAAATTTTTTATTGTGTTATAAATCCATCTGGTTGTAGCTGATATGTGTCATTACAATAATTGATTTAATGTAACTGAACGTCCTTTACTCATATTTAGCAATTTTAAGGTGTAAAAAAATTGTATATATCTTTGAAACATTAAAACAACTAGAAGAACATTATTATTTTGATCCACAAGGCTGAATGAGTCTTACTATGTACTTCCCAGTCTCTGACAGAAAATGACAACATTCTGCAACACAATATTGTACTAATTGTAATTTCTAGGATGAACAGTTGACCTTCAGTTAAATCACACACACACACACACACACACACACACACACACACACATATGCATACAATCGCTGCATAAATGAAATCAAAACATATTGATTTTGTTTCTTTTGATGTGTGTGGGGGTGGGTGGGTGGGAAGTGGCTAATGCCATTTTTAGTACATGGTTGCGTGTATATTTGGTGAAGAAGAGTACAGAAAGACACCAGGAAGAACAAACGACTGAAGTAACGTTACTGGCAAGCTTTATAATTAACATTAGCGAATAATATAAATTGCCTATCGGTATTTCACTACAACGAGACATTAAACTCAATAAATTCCTGACAAGCGCTAGAACAATTGAATTACATAGGATTCCCTGTCAGATCAATGTAGTATTGTGCAAAATATTTTCCATACAATTTAGCTAGTTTCTTTTGATTCCAGAAACTTGCAGCACAATTCAATAGAATATTGTCCTAAGTGTGCTCAACCAGTTTACAATGCGAGTGAACAGTTCCAAATAATGCGTTCAATTATGGCAAAGACACATAATTATATAATATCGTCTGATGAATACTCTACCAATTTGCGCCTTAAAAGTCGAGATAATATTCAATTAAATTGAAAATCTGCAAAAAATATTATCTAAGATTTTTAATGGCCATAATTCATGTCGTATTAACAGATAGCCATACAAAGTAACCTCCCTTGAAAGTTGCCCCGCCCCCTCCCAACCCTTACGCAAAAACCTCTGATATCCAGCCAACGTCGGCTGTTTCATTGTTTTCATTTTATCTGGATTTTTGTCTCTCATGAACGGTCACCTCCATTAACAAGTCAGACGTTTAGATTCCTTCGGGGGCTGTTTAGGAGAGGTTGCAAGGCAGTAAACAACATCATTTTCTTACAATTATATTTTAAGGAGATGATTCCAAATGTTTTGCAAATTAGAGAAAATTCAGGTCTCATTATACCGCTGGGAATAAAGGATCAATCATCTAAACTGAACCTGACAGGAACCGAAAGTGAACAACAATTAATTGTTATTTGTTGTTCAAAATGATTCGCCTCTTATTAAATGGTTATTTATTTTATCTTATATATTTCTTCTGAAAGTAGTTAAAAATAACTTTCTTAGCCTAATTGTTTTGCTTCATATGTTCGAAAATTTATCTAGTTTGATTAAGGTTGACATTCGTCAACGAATTCTTTGATAGTTCGGTTTATTTCCCGCTAAGGAATATTGATCGTATTTGTACATGCTGAGTTTTAAAACTGTAAAATATAGCGGTTCTATTGAAGTTAAACAAGTTCACCAAATGTCAGAAAATTGTTCTGTTTGCAAGTACGGACATTTTTAAATTTTGGGAGTGAAGTTGTTAACCATCGTAGCACGATGCGTATCTGAGAAAGACTAAAAACTCAAAATGTAAATTCTACTATAATTTTATCTTTATCAGATATTTGCTATAAATCTGTTGATATCCTTTTTATGACCAAAGTCATCAGTTCTTGAAATGATATCATTCCTTTGCTTTGTATACGCAATCATCTTAACACGAGGATCCTCAAAGTTATGGAGACATTCATCTATTATCCAATATATGTTTTATTATTTTTTTTTATTATTCATTTTTTATTAGTCTTTTTATTATTCTTTATCGCATCCTAATTTCTGTTAGGGACAAGGAAAATTCGGAACCACAATTTCACTTGAGAAAAATATTTGTTGTTTCCACGACAGATAAACTGAACACAACAAGCTGATGATGTAGCATCAATAAGAAGCAAACCGATGTTGTTAAAGCATTTAAAATTTGCATAATTTATGAAATTCAGAAATTCAGTTGGTTGCCTGCTTATTTATAACTATAAATATTTTTTTAATTGTTAATTTTCGGCCTACTCTGATTTGTGTTCAAGAATTCAGAAGGTTTGTCTTGAACGATGCAGAGAAGGAAAACAGACCACAAAATCATGCCTCGTAAATTGGCCTAAGAGTAAAGAAGTCAAAATCTGAGCTCTATTGCGTTGTATAATAAAAGATGAACACTTTCACAGATTGAAGTTACTGTTAAATCCAACAACGAGGTTATGAATTTATAAACATTCATGTACATTTAATCTAGTCTTTATTACAGTTTGACCTCCATCATGCATTTTGTTGGAGATTTGTTTTTGAGACGTTTTAAAACTAAACCGAAGAAGACAAGACCCAAATAAACTTAGACGAAGTCGAAACTGTGACACTCAGTTAGTTCATGTTTCTTTATAATACTGTATGGATACTTGACACTCAGTTCGTTCCTGTTTCTGAGAAGTCTGTTTTGAAACTGTGACACTCAAATCGTTCCTGTTTCTAAGAAGAATGTATGAAAACTGACTCTCAAATCGTTCCTGTTTCTTAGACGATTGTATGGAAACTGTGACACTCAAATCGTTCCTGTTTCTTAGAAGAATGCATGGAAACCGTGATACTCAAATAGTTCCTTTCTTCTTAGACGAATGTATGGAAACTGTGACACTCAGATCGTTCTTGTTTCTTAGAAGAACGCATGGAAAATGATACTTAAAAAATCATTCCTGTCTCTGTGATGAATGTATGGAAACTGTGACACTCAAATCATTCCTGTTTTTTCGAAGAATGCATGGAAACTGATGCTCCGTTTGTACCTGTCTCTTAGAAACCTGCATGGAAACTGTCACACTCGGATCGTTCTTTTTTTATATACAAGACTGGATGTTGCAGTGAAATTTATCAGCCTCTGTCAATGTAGTTGAAGCTATAGTTAAGTAGAAATCTGCCTTGCTCATGTATCATAACTTAGATAGGTTTACGCAGTGAAGAAAAAAAGGTATACCACCTGTTTTATAATAATTCACCGCTCCGGTGGCCTAGTGGTTAGAGCGTCCACCTCGGATGCGGAAGGTCATGGGTTCGATCCCTGGCTAAGTCATACCAAAGACTTAGAAAAATGGTACAGCTGCCTTGCGAGGCGCTCAGCATTAGGAGGTTAGTGTTAGGACTAGTCGGCCTGGTGTCAGGATAATGTGACTGGGTGGGACATCATGCTACATGTCTGCAGCGTGATGTCCAAGTGCCAGACAACACTATAAACTGCCACACTGCAGACATAGTAGGGATATGACTGAGAAATTGTTAAAGCTACCTTAAAAATCCAAATCACACTCAACACACACACACACACGCACATAATAAAGTAAACAACAATGGTGCATTTATGTTTTTTGCGCTGCGGAAGCAGTCATTTAATACGTTTATACTTTGAAGCTAGAGGAACAAAATATATTATGAATAAAAATACTAACCAGGTGGAATTTATTTGGAGGATTCTTTATTAAATGAGATGTCCTACTTTAACACTTTTAATACGAGTATTGCGCCAATTATTCGATTTGCATAGAGTTCATTAACTGATAAATATAATAAAATTAATAGAATTTATTGGCACTAATGTATTTTTATTTCAATTTTAATTATATGTCCCTTTGTCCATGAGGCGTGAATTTTTCAGATAAATCACAACTTTTCCACATAAAAGCAATTCCTGGAAACAACGATCACTTTTTCTTGTCCCTAAAGATGCGCAGTTTTGAGAGTTTTGCTTACTTCAGGCGAGTCTTTATTAATACATGATATTTAGAAAACTCTTTGTGGTGTTCAACTTAGTTTACATTTGTGTCTAATTAACTCATCTGTAGGGTTCTGTTTCTCAAAGCTAAAATTTATTTGTTTGTGAAATGTTAACATTCAACAATGATTGTATCTAATCCATAAAATAAATTCGTACACTATACTGAAAAATCTTCAGTCGACAAAAATCAGAGACAGGAAAATTTCTTGCAATTTTGTCAATTAATCCTTGCGAGTGTTGGTGTTTTTGATTCAGGATTTCAAGCCAAAAAGCCTAATTTCGAACATAGGAGTAACTTCATTGCATTAAGAAAATCTCTTGAGAGGCTGCGAAAATTGTATGGTTACTCGTGGTAATATTTCATAGACGTGTTTTCCTTGTAATTTCCGTAACACAAGAGCGAAACAATTTATCCATGCTTAAGGAAATCCATTATGTATCTAATTTGACACTTTGACTGAAGGAACTAATAAACAATTCCAAGATAAAAGTGATAAAGATTCATTTATTTCATTCAGTTATTAAATTATTCCAAGTACCAGGTTCATACTTCCCATAGGGTTGTAATTTATGTAGGAGTTCCTTTTTAGATACTTCACACTGATTAGAAGAAAATAATAACCAAATGCTGCCTCCTTCGAAGTTGAAAAACCCGTTCAAAACCACCGTCATTTCGCCAGCTGCTTGATGAATTGAACGATACGAACTATTGTCAGTTGTTAGAACCATCAGCTTAGAGGAAATGCAACTTGTAAATCAAACATGTCTTCAACACTTACAAGAGTACCTTGACACCATAGATGAGACCTAGATAAATGATCTGTGACAATGCCAACATGGATATAATCTTCAACATGAATGGCCATTAATAAACGATTTTAATTCGCATGCTTTAAAAATATGTTTTTATTTGATGAGAGTTAAAATTTAAGAAGTATCATTCCTTAACTTCTATCTGCACATTTATTTATTACAGTAGACATTATGGTTAATGCGCGAAAGAAACGCATTATATTATAACTTTATGATAAACGTGATGACTGTTTAATTTTTACTACCCTAGACACATATATGTACGTAATTGCAAGTGTAAATTTATTGTGTACGACTGTGTCCACGAGTGGTCCTTGTGATAGCTACAACTGTTGCGCTTCTCGAATGTCATACAATTATTAAAACTGTCCGATTTTAATGGGAAATTGAAAAAAAAGTAGTAGTAGTGTATTAGATTAACTTTATATTAATGTTCATATTATAGAAGTATGGAGACAGGCTTTTTGCCGTATTGCATAATTTATCCAGGAGTGACTGGCAACAAACAAAAGTCTACCACAACCGCAATTACTTCAGTATTGACATCGTTTAATAAATAAATCCATAAAATGCTGCCTTAGTAACAAGAATCCAACAGATGGTGATAAGCTAATACTCACAAAAGTTTGGAAAGACTTCGCTGGAGACGGGTATGCCGGCGGGGTAGATGGTTACCATTTTAATTTGGGCGAATAAATACTGTGGTTTTCTTGTATTCCTATTTATTATGAGGGGAAAAGCGGTCGGATATACGTGGAAGTGGTTTTGATTACCGTGATACAACTAGTAGTATGGTGTTAAGATACAAGATGGAGAATCCTACAACAAATCAAATTTTTCCCAGTAGGATTAACATGTGTGTGGGGGTGGGGGTGGGGGTATTCTCGGGACAAGATAAGAAAACCCATGTTACATTGGCTTTTCTGTAGGGTTTAATGTGTTTAATACTCTGCAAGCCAGATAGGAAATCTGTTAGAACATGCCCATAAGTTTAAAATGATGTGTCCTTCTGGGGAACAGGATGGAAAATGTAATGTTAAAACATGCCCGTACGTTTAAAATGATGTGTCCTTCTGTGGAACAGGATTGAAAATGTAATGTTAAAAGAATCGACAGGTTTATCATGACAGGATGTTAAATGATATGTTATAATTTCTATAGAATTAATATGGTATGGCACTCTGTGACAAGATGGAAAAAATGTAATGTAAAGAAAATGTCCATATTTTTGAGGTGATTGGGGTCTCTATATTCGAATTTGGTGCGAAGTTGTGCAGCGTACGTGGAGTATTTGTACTTGTTATGAATTTTGTCTCTCTATGTCTGTATAAAAAGGATGACTCAAGTTATATGGAAAGAAATGATACAAGATTATGACGTACTTACCTTTACATTAAACTTTGGATTTAATGTTTGTGCGAAACCAACGAATGAGACAGAGTAAAACGATTAAAAATCAACATTTTTAATTGAAAAAAAGAAACATATGCCCCGCTAGCTCACATATCAAGAAGCAAATAAAGAAGGCGATTAGGATTCCTTCTCACATGCAGCCGACGAACAACAATTTTAAACATAAACTTATTTACAAGGCTGATAACGTTGTGGAATAAGACAAGACTTCAGATGATCTAGTACAGGGTCAGTTGATGCATCAGTGATTGTAGAACTTATTATAAATGTCATTAAGGTCAGGTTAGGATTAGTAAGTAAATGTGGTACATGTTTCTAGTACCAAAGGTGGCGTTAAATTCACTATTTATAAGGAACTAGAGTTAATTTTCGTACTTCTGTAAGATAGAAGTGTGATGTTCATCCAGAAAAGTGTGTCAATCATCTCATCACTTCAGATACTGTAATCGATCCATCAAAGGTGGAACCACGTTTAACAACGGTAATATCAGGATGGTCGAGTAATTACAGACTTGTTTTGTTCTACAGAATGGACGAGTAATTACAGACTGGTTTTGTTCTACAGAATGGTCGAGTAATTACAGACTGGTTGTTCAACAGAATGGTCGAGTAATTATTGCAAGCGTTACCAGCAATTTTAATTTTTAATATTTTTTTTCCCTCAAGGGAATGTAGACGCTAATTAAAACCAGAAAAAATTCATATTCATACGCACAAATGTTATTGAGAGACAGGTTATAAACAACGATAACTATTTTGCTAAAGCTGAAAAATGCATTCCTTACAAAAATAACATTGGAATGGAACCATCTAGATAGCTGTGTTGATGCATTCGAATACAGTATATCACTTCTAAGACAGCATAGGGGTTCAGATAAACTCTTCCTAAGTGAGCTTCTAAACTTACACTAGCTATTGTTCAAGAAATTTCTCTCCCGATGTGTTATGCCAAAATGGCTCTAAGCCGAACCAAACAGAGATACATCATAGAAGTTTAAAAAGGTAAAATCCTTAAAAATGAGATCAAAATTTGCTTTTGAAACCTCGTTCTTTAAGAGAGACAAAGCTTTTCATCGCAGAATATTATCTAACAGCTGCTTGAGGATGACTCTTCAGGAGGAGGAGACGTGATGTGAGGAGGAGAGAGAGAGGATATAACTGCTTTCTTGACATTCAATAAAAGGTGATAATTAGTAAGCTGTGTTTACTGCCTCTTCAAAGTTTGTAAAGTTGCTCCTCTCTTGGTATTAATTTTATGATGTATTCATAATATATTGAATTGCTAAAAGTATAGCGATTTGTTCCGGTATCTGTTATCTATAAATACTTTCATAAATGGATGAATCCGTTTGTAGGCAAATGTGAAAATAGCTCCCTATGTTAGACATGTGTCATTAGTCTAAAGTATCAATTACACGTAAGTTAAGCCCGGTCTGTAATTTATGGCTCAGAGGAACTGAATAGTCTCTTCTCGGATTGCTAGAGGCGTCAGTTTAATTTCTAGAACTGTGACTTTCACGCATACGAGTGTTCGGCGCACAATGTTAGCAACTCGAAAACAGTGTTCATTTTCCTTTCGCACTTCAGAGGGCGATTTTGAACATTATTTTTATTAGAAAATGGGCTCCTTTGGGGAAACAACAAATTCGTTAGACAAACGTCGTGTTCTATGATTGATGAGAAACTGAATGAATCTGGAAATATGTATTCTTTGTCTTTTCCTATGGATCGCGACAGTTTTTATTCAGCCGTACGAGTACGCAGTGCAGCGTTTGCTTAGCCGTACGAGTACGCAGTCCAGCGTTTGCTTAGTATATCATCTTTTACAGATCCGTGACATTTGTATATAAAAAAAAACTTGTATCTTTCACGTTACAATGTTCTGACCATTCAATGTTGCATAAAACAATATTTCGATTTCTTTAAGTGCAAATAATATGTTTTTGTTATTGAATATGTACCCACAAATATTCAAGTCGATAAATTGTTTTGGGTGCGTTGCGTCACGTGATTACAGTGAGGTTCGTGAAACTGCTATATTATATTACTGTGAATTTCTGTGAGTAATCAGGGTTACCGTTATTTGAACACGCTATTTAGAGTTCACATAAGGAACTCAAGTTGTGTATATAAAATCAACTACTAATTGTACAGAACATTTCATTTTAGTCACAGTTGTGTTTATTGTAGTTATTAAATTACATTTTCTTGTCAGCGAAGTTGAAACCGAGACTTTTAATAATCAAAGTCTTCATTATCTACGCTTGCCCGCTAACATCTTCTAAAATTTTAAATATCCCGACTTCGATTACCTCTCTGTAAACGTATCCTGGTTCCATGTTTACTGCTGACACAAGTAATTATATATAACATGGTTGGCATGGATGAGTGCAAACGTTAGGCTTCAGTGTTCCACATTCCATACAGTGAATTATACAATGCAACAATGAAATGAACTGAATAGGATACTAAAAATTATAAAACAAGGATTTTTTCTCACTTTAAAAATATGAAAAATTCTATTTTTAAAATTAATAACTTAAATAAATTAAAACATTTCTTGATTATTTCTCTTTTCTTATTTACTTATTTCTTTATTTCTATCATCAGATACAGTCTATTTCATTTATGCTGTAACATTATCATCCATATTTGAAATACACGCTGGAAGTGAAATCATAATCACTACTGAATAACATAATGCCAAGTATTCTTTATGTATTGTGTTTTATTTGGAACCATGTTTTGTCATTGCTCAAATACGGCTTGCATGAATTCTTAACTCAGTCAACGTGTGTTTTCTTTTAGTTGCGTTCTAAGAATAATTATAGGGTTTATTTCAAATTGATACTTTTCCATAAAAAGAACTTGATAATACTGATTGTAAGTAATGAAAAACGCGAATGTTACAAAACTTCAATAGACTATGAGTGTCATAAGCTACGCTACTAAGTGAATCTATACTTACTAAATACCACAAGGCAATTAGAACTTTAAAGTGATGTTAGCTTACAGAGGACTTTTCAATATCAAATTTTTCTATTAAGAACCTATACGTTTTTTGTATTCGGACTTTATAGATGTTGAAACGATAACAGTAGTTAAGTGGGATACTATACGTACAATGGGAATTAGCATTACGGAGACCCCTGGGACAATATACGTACAATGGAAATTTAACATGGCGAAAAATCGTGGGTCAATATACGTACAAGGGGATTTAACATGGAGAAAAATCGTGGGACAATATGCGTACAATGGAAATTTAACATGGAGAAAAACGCTGGGTCACTTTAGGGACAATGGGAATTTAACATAGAGTTTGGGTCTGTCTAGGGACAAGGGAAATTAACATGGGGAATAGAGTTTGGGCTTTTGGGATTTTTTTTTTTTTTTAAAGTTTTTTTAAATTTAAATTTAAATTTAAATTTAAATTTAAAAAAAGGGGTAGGCAATGGAAAGGCTATCTCTTTTCGAGAAATATGGCTGGCCCTGAAAAGGGCCTTTGGGTTTTCTTCTGCTTCTAGTTTCTTCTTTTTCTCCACCAAGTTCTTATTTTATCTCCAACACTCTTTCTCTTCTTTTCTTTCTTTTTTTTCTCCTGCTCTTCTTTCTTCTTCTCTTCCTCCTCTTCTTTCTTCCTCTTCTCATTTTCTTCTTCTTTTTCAATCTTTTCGTTCCATTTGCTTATTCTTATTCTTTCCTCTTCATCCTCCTTCTCCTCCTTTATCTCTTTCATGACACCACTAATCTTGTCCTTTACCTTTTTTAAGTTATTAATTTCCATCTTTACACGATGGGGACTATAGGAATAATGGTCTTCAACCAGTCTTATCAACATCTGCTCCATCGATCCTAAGTTGTCTAAAACGTCTTGTAATGTTTGCATTTTGTCCATTTGGTTAGAAGCCATCTTCTTTTTTTATTCTTTGCAGAATGGTTTGAACGACGAATACTGTGGGTTCTTATACTTAAAGCGCGTACGTGAAGGAAAACATCCCCCTAAAACGTAAAATTGATCTTACCTAGATCATGACCAAACAACGCGCGGACGTGAAGGAAAACATCCCCTACTTTTTCATTTCATATAATAAAACTCAAACTATACTCTCCACATACGCTAAGAAACAATAAACAAATCCATAATCTACTATCCACACAATCGTACGTGAGCGGGTACAAACACAAACACACAAACACAAACACACAAACACATACGCTAAGAAACAATAAACAAATCCATAATCTACTATCCACACAATCGTACGTGAGCGGGTACAAACACAAACACACAAACACATACGCTAAGAAATAATAAACAAAATCCATAATCTACTATCCTCACAATCGTACGTGAGCGGTTACAAAACCCAAACTATACTCTCCACATACGCTAAGAAACAATAAACAAAATCCATAATCTACTATCCACACAATCGTACGTGAGCGGTTACAAAACCCAAACTATACTCTCCACATACGCTAAGAAACAATAAAGAAACCCATAATCTACTATTCACACAAACATACCTTAGCTCTTACAAGCACCAACACACAAACACATACCCTCACACTATCTTAGAAAAGAGTTAGTGTTTATATTCACACTACTCTACCTACACATTGGCAAATTGATGGTTATTTCTATTCTAGAGTATTGGGTAGCCCTGAAAAGGGCTGTTTTTTTGGAACTTCATGGACACCTGGTTAATGGTGGCACCTTCCAGGCCTGGCGCCACATACACATCTTATCCCCCAGTTACTTTTTACTTTCTTGGGGGAGAGAGCAGAGGCAGGATATGTCGCTTCAGAATCCCACTTTTCGCTCTCTGGGATTCTGAAATTTATTCTTCTTCTCTTCTTTTCCTTCTCCTCCTCCTCTTCTTTGTTTCTTCTCTCCTCCTCTTTGTATCTTCTTTCCTCTTCTTCTTCTTCTTTATATCTTCTCTCCTCCTCTTCTTTCTTTCTTCTTTCCTCCTCCTCTCTTATCCTTCCCTCCTCCACAATGGCTTCCGCGGCCAGTTCATTCAACAGGAGCCTGGCATATTCCAGATGCACATGAAGTTCCAACAGTTTAGACAGTCTCGTGTTCATTTTTGGTGTTGATCAATCAACAAGGGTAGCTAGACTGCCCAGCGAGTTTCAATTTATAGTGAAAGCGCGGACGTGAAGGAAAACATCCCCCTAAAAACCTTAAAATTGATGTTACCTACATCATGACCAAAACCAACAACGCGCGGACCTAAAAGAAACACTCACTCACTTTTTTATGCTACCCATCACTATTTTAAATTTTTTTATAAATCACTTCATTAGACTATCCACATACGCAAAGCAATCCAATCTAACTCCAAATATACACCTCAAACACCAAAAAAAACATGATTTTAATCTACTATTCATACCAACTTACTTAAGCACTTACTAACACACAAACACATACCCTCACATTTTTTAAAAAAGAGTTAGTGTTTATTTTCACACTACTCTACCTACACACATTGGCAAATCGATCGTTATTTCTTTTCTAGAGTATTGGGGTAGCCCTGAAAAGGGCTGGGTTTTTTTTTGTTTGCTATGGCATTCTTTTTTTAGTTTCTAAGAATGCGATGTCCTCTGAGGATAGACTTTCTGGCGATAGGTCTGCTTCTTCGGAAAGAAAAGAAGAACTCTTTGGTGTCGATACGGCAATCGACAAAGACTCTGTCAGGTTCAGGTTGCTGCTGCTGCTCTTGTTGTTGTTGTTGCTGCTGTCTCTGAAGTCTGTACTTTTCTGTCCATTCTTCTTTTTCCCTGTTCATTTCTTCTCTGAAGAGCTCTTCTATCAGGTCTTCAGTGATTTTTAACATTCTCACATTCTCTATTTCTTCTGGCTTCGGTATCAGACTGTGTCTGACCCTATGCAAATTCACGTAGGCTTCGTTGAGTTTAGCTAGTTTGGAGCACATCTTCTTAGGAGGATGAGTCGACAATGGATGGTTAGACTGGAAACAACCCGGTTCTTAAAGTTAAAGCGCGGACGTGAATGAAAACATCCCCCACACGGTTTTTGAGTCGCAACGTTCAGTGAGTGTCATGAGAGGGATAGTAAGAAATGAAAGAGCATCAATCCAACATTCTTATAGCTAAACAAAAGACAAAGGCATTTTTTTCAAAACACAACATTTTTTATTCAAAAATCACTTAACACTAAACAACAACTCTAACGTTTTTAACAATAATCCAACATCATAACATCAAACAATTTTTTTTCAAAACACAACATTTTTTCCACAGTCTCATCACATTCCATCTTTAAAGTTTCTCCACTAGGTAAAGAAGGATAACAGTCTTCCATGGTTTCTAGTAATCTAGGATGACTTCTCTCAAACTGTTGATTTCTATGGTATTATCGAATTCTGCATACAGGATGGCGTTCACCGTTTCATCAGGGTCTCGGTCTTTAAACTGAATTTTCACACGAATCTGGCCGGATTTTATAGGGTGGAAATGTCCCTCGTCGCTGCCTTGGTCTGGAGTGAAATCGAAAGCCCACAAAGCGTAGCCTCCTGCATAATCCTCGTACGTAATACCGTGACTGGTATTGGTTCCTAACTGTCCGGTGGCTTCGTACAGGGACAAGTACGATCTCAAGTAATTCTTCTTGGTAAAGTCAGGTTCGAAAGGTCGGGTACACAAGGTCTTGCCATCGCGACTGACTTCGATTTTGGACACGCCAAAGTGTTGAAAGTAGAAAGGATTTTTTTCGGCAGCTCCGTTGAAGGCTGTATTCTCGACGATACCAACGATCAAACGTTTGGGTAACTGTCCTTGGAACAGATGATCTTCGATCATGGATCGCTGTCCCTTGGGAATGGTGAAGGTTTTCACTTCCACGCGTCGTATGGGATACTTGGCGGTCGTTCTGCTCAACGTCTGACTGATGTCGTTTCCCACTTTAGGTAACACTTCCACACGGCGTACGTAGAGTCTGGCTTCTAGGATTTTGGTTTTGTAACCGTCACTATCAGCCATCAAATGGAAAGCGGCACTGCTACGATTCAGTCTCAGGCGGACATCCACCCCGTTCAGCAAATACTTTTCTTGCAACCACATGTCCAAATGCAAACGATCCATCAGTTCTAAACTTGTGTCAGCTCCCGTGATTCTCTTTCTTCGTTCTAGAAATCCATCATTGTTGTCTTTCTTTTCATCAGTTTCCAATATTTCAAACTTGGTAGGTTCGTCAGCTTCCCATACCACACAGGCATTGAGATGAGTGTTCTTGGCATCTATTCCGTACGTCAAGAGATTTTCCAGGTAGGCACGATAAGGGTAAGTATCCATGCTGCTACTGACCAGTTTGTTATTCAAGTACAAGTACACTCCACTGAACAAGGAATGCATGAAATTGTTGACGGGAGAAACTGCTTCATCGTCTATAGCACCTCCAGTCTTATCTAGAATTTTGACTTTCAGGTACAAGTAACTGCTATTCAGATCGATGTAATCTTCGGGCTGTCCTTTGATTTCAAACTCGATGGGAGCGGAATCGGTCAGTGAGGAGACGGGGTGAAATTCCACCCACTGGGATTCTTGCATCGTCATCATGGTAGGGGGCATGGCAAACAGATCCAGTTCCGTCTTGGAACAAGCGCAAGATTCTCGGTGCATCATTTTTTTTTTTGTCTCTTTTCTCAATAATCGAAAACGTCTAAGTCTCGAACGGTTCTTCTTTTCTTGGCCTTTCTCGCTTGAAGTCTGGTGAAAGGGTGTTTTCTGCGTCGTCTCTTTCTGCCTTGTCCTTGCTGAATGCCTGACTCGGTAGCGTGCAGGGCATTTATAGGTGTTTCTCGCTGGCCTAAAATGTCTTTACCCGTTTGCAGCAAGACATTTTTGCCTGCCCTCATGAAGGCTTCTTTAGGGTTTTGTTTGTCGATGATGACATTTTGGAGAAATTCTTTGCCTTGCGTCAGTGCCGCATCTTTCAAGGCGTGCAATCCGCGTGTCACCATCGGTTTCAACACCGGGGCCACCGAACGAAAGGCCGATTTTAACATGTCTCCTAAACCGTGTCCTCGCTGTCGAGCAACCCCTCGGTACACTGGATACATGACTTACTTACGAGTCGTGAGAGAACCGTTTTCGAAAATGGAGTTTCACCGTGACTTTTCCTTTGGTGAATGGAATATTTTGTCCCAGATCTCCTTTTATAGCAATGTTGACCGTGTCCAAATACGACTTACTGACAGGCAAATAGTGAGGATGGACAAATTCGCGGTGGACGTGGTAAGTGTTTCCACCTTCCTCGTCAGCGTTCGTGGCAGAATCCACTTTGAAAGGAATGACACGCAGTAACGGTACGGAGGTGTGTCCCACCACGTTGTACTCCACCACATCGGAATACACGAACATCAAATTCAGTCCTTGGTTCAGTTCTACCGGGGCACGAAATAACTTGCTAAAAGACTCGTTGTCGTAAACGATGGGTAATTCGTTTTTCTTGAGCATGACCTTTCTCATGTCCATGTCTCCGCCCAACATGTCAAACAATTCAGGACAAAATAAAATGGACACGATTTTACTTCGTTCAAATTTCATCAAGAAGCGACGAGCTGCTTTGTGGTACTCCATGGTGACATTTTTGTTGACATGCTCCAAAGCTTTCAGAAACACGACATTAAACCTGGAGGTTATGGTGCTGACCAAATGTTGACCACTAAAATAATAGCCTGGGGGAATGAACAAGTGATAGGTGGTGTACTTTTGTGTACGGGTTTTCTTGTCATATTTGACATTGCTATCCATCCACTGTTGCATTTGCTCGTCATGAACTTCCACATCAAAAAAATTTTGATTGGGAAAGACATTGAGGACTTGGGTCGGGTGAATCATTTCTACTAAAGCCACTTCCCAATGGGCTTCGTGATCTAACTGGATGGCCTGAGGTAATTTGGCCGTGTAACAGCACAACGTGTTCTTGGGAAACACCTCCATGGAACTGTCACTGGGTAAAGTTAAGTAAAATTGGTTTTGGTGACTCATAATTCCAGAGTTCTGTGGCTCTCCGAGGGGTTACTGGACGTCAGAGGCGTGTCTCCGTCTAAAATGGGGTTCTGGTTGTGATTGAAGTGGTGACTGGCACTGGCACTGGACACAACTTTCCCGGGGTTCCCGTTCGAGGTGAATTTCAGGGAGGGATTAGGAAGCAGGTAACCGATGCAACTGCTCAATAAAATGATCCACAATTGTTTGTCTCCTTGTTGCAAACTCAAATTGGCGATGGCTGCCCCGATGACACAATACACCACGAAGATTTGGCAGAAAAAGACGATTTGCGTTTTAGGCACACGTTCTCCACACCACACCCACAAGGGTTGTTTTTGTAAATCTTGCACAGAAGAACTAGGTGAAGGAGGAGTGGTCGACGTAGCTGCGTCTGCTGTGTGAAAAGGCATGATGGTCACTTCTTTTTATAGTCGATGAATTGCGAAGCGTCGATCCAAGAATCAAAACTGGGGCGGATATCCTTTCCAACGTACTTTGACTTCTTTGACACGTCGTTTGCCCACTTTACGGGTTCTGCGTTCGAGAATGCTTTCGATGTCGTACACGTCGTCTTCTTTTTTGGTCACACGTTGTAACTCGGGCAAATAAAACGTTCTTTTGAGCACTTCTCCGTTCATGTCTTCCAATTTATAGACGGCAGGATGACGGCCATGCACTCGTCCAGTGACGCGAAACAATTCGGTCGTCCAGTTAGGTAAGTAACCTTTGTCGAAAGTGCGTTTGGTTTTGCCAATGCGCACCCAATCTCCTACGGCCAACTCTCCACTTTTCTTGGGGACAGCCCTCGTCGGGGACGTACCAAACAGGCGCTCAAACACCAACACTTCGTTCTCGGGAGTCACGTCTTGCGGGGTACGTCCGATGCTTCGATGGTAAGATTGGTTGTACGCTTGCACCAGGTGCGGTAAGATGTCGATGTACTTCAGAGTGTGGTGATGCGTAAAATATTTCCACATGCGTTCTTTCAAAGTGCGTTGAAAACGTTCCACGATGCTGGCTTTGGTTTCGGGATTCTCGGTGGTAAAAAAATGAATGTCACGTTTCTTTAATTCCTTTTGGAAAGCTTGGTTCAGAAATTCGGTGCCTTTGTCCGTTTGCCATCGAAGAGGGTGACGACCGCTTTGTTTCAACACTCGTTGCAGGGCTCGCACTAACTCGCTGCTGGATTTGGAAGTCAAGGGCACGACCCAGGCAAATTTGGAAAAGACGTCGATGACACAAAACAAATATTTGTAGCCACGATTGTAGCTGGCCAAATGAGAGACATCGGCTAAATCGGCTTGCCATTGATGATCGATGCCTTCCACTCGGGTGCGACTTCTGGCAAACTTGCGTCGAATGGGTTTGTGTAAAGTGTAGGTAGCTTGTTCTTGTAACCATCGTTGCACTTGAGGTAAACGGAGACTTTTCAGTCGCGTTTTGGCAGCACGATACAATTTTTGAACTCCTGCGTAACCTGCAGGATGGGAGGGATCGTAGTAAATGCTGGCTAAGACTTTTTCCATTTTTTTGTGTTGGTTGGTGTGTTAATAAGACACCCACTCTTGGAGGATGCTACTCTTTTTCTCTTGGGGTATTTTCTTGGATTGCAATGCTTTGCGTGTGCGGCCAGCAATAGGTGTCGAAGAGAAGGATGTCTGAGCGGGGGATATCGGTTCTTGTTTCACTTCTGTCTTCACTTCTGTCTTCACTTTCTTTTTCTCTTGTGAGGAAGAAGGGGTGGCCATCATCTTTTTAATCCATCCAATTCTGGAGGTAGGTGGTGTTGTTAACTTGCGTACTTTTTCTGGTGGAGTTTGAAACCCTTCCTCTTCTTCTCCTTTTTCTGTCTTGGTCACGGGTACTGGTGGTACTGGTACTGGTTATGGTGCTGGACTTTTCATCAAGGTCTTAAAATCTTTCAGAGTGGGTAGAGCTGTTTCGTCTAAAGCTTTCTGGTGAAAGAGTTGCAGTCGTTGCAAGAGTTGACCGTACTTTTGCGATTTTTCTGTTTCGGACAAATCTTGGCGATTCATCAAGGACTGCAATTCGTGTTGTAACTGGGACATCTCGCTCAAATGGGGATTGGGAGGTAAATGCGGGGTGCGTTGTTCTTGCCACCGATGGTATTCCATCCATCGTTTGTAAGGCACTAAAGCTAGTTTTCGTCCTTCCATGGGGTTGTCAGGGGTCGATTCTGAGATCTTGGGACTTCCGAAGGCCTTTTTATCTTGCTCCCACCAGTCCTCCCAACATGGTTCCCAAGACTCCTTTCAGTATGGGGCCTAACAAGAGAGGTAAAATACCTCCACGTTGCACTAACATCTTCTTTTTTTGACGAATGGGAATTTTCTTTCGAACCATTTGGCGAAGAACGTGACGATGTTTGCTTAAGCATTGTTTCTGGTGTTTGGACAAAGGGATCGTGCCTTTCAAAACGTTCAAACAACATTCGCACACGGTATCGATGACCTCTTTGGAGGCCGTTTGAATGAGTTTTTTTCGTAGGGGTGGAGAAGCTTTGGACAGGACAGATAACATGTCCCCATGTTTGGCTAAACGTGGTGGCAGTCCTTTCCTTTTCTTTCCTTGGGGTTTTCTGGAGGGTGACATCTTTGAGTCTTCAGGAGCACCGAACAAACACTGATACCCGACTTGGTCACAGGCCTTTTTTATACTGGAACGCGTCGCCACTGATTGTCTTGACGTCGTATCAGTTTGAGGACAGGCATGACACGTCGTGCAGGGGTACGCAACGGACTAAATCGAGCCAGTTCTTGCTTGGACAAATCCAGTAAACTTTGTAACATGCCCGATCTTTCTTGAACTTTGATTTTGGGAGAAGGTACTTTGTGAGCAGCAGCCACTGCCGCTAAATTGGAAGGTCCTGCCACTGGGGAAGTTCTTTTGGGGGTCATCAACGGAGAAGTTCTTGGTGTGATCAACGTCTCCAAGTACTCTTCAGTTCTGGGTGTCATTAACGGAGAAGTGGACAAACGTGAAGCTGCCGGAGACGCAGTCACCGCCGTGGCAGGTCGTGGTTTGCGAGTGTAAGGTTGCGTCCTGGCCGAAGTGCCTCTCTTGCGACTAGTTTTCTGTGGACTTTTCTTTTTCTGGGGGCTTCTTTTCTTTTTCCGGGGTGGTGGTGTCTGGTCAGAGGAGGGTCCTGCCACTGGACGAAGTTGGGGACCTGGTCTTTTTCTTCTTGGGGCTTCGTTGGACTTTTGTCTTGGGTATAACTTTGGGGGCATTAGGATCCCATCTTAAGAGTGAGCGAATGATGACCCCTCCTAGAGTACCGCTCCCTCCAGGTTTCAAAATGATTTGTTTTTTGGTTTGAGTGTCGATGCGGGGATCGGCCAGTTGGACCAAAGCGACTTTGTTTCGATCTAAAAAGCGTTTGGTTCGATGAGGAATCTGAATGATTCCTTGGAGTAATTGACGTGCCGTCACCGTGAACCATCGTAAAACTTCTTTGAGACTAGCTTCTAAGACACGAGCTCGTGTTTGTGGATCTTTTTCTCGACTGATGCCATACAAGGCACGAATCAATTTGACGGGAAGATGCGACTGAAGGGACGTCATGTTCGCACTGTGTGAGACAGACGAAAAAGGGTCTGAGGTTTTTATAGATTTTTTTATGGGGAGTGAAATGAAGTCGAGGACGGAGACGTGTACAGGACAGGCCCTCCGTCTTGGCCCCAGTGGTGAAACAAGTGGGTACGAAATCGCAAATCCTCGGGAGTCGTAGGTTTCAAATCGACAAGTAAATAGGCGTGTGGAGTTTGAGTGGCATCGTCGTACGCCTGAGTCAGCCAAGGCGTTCCTAACTGTTTGGCTAAGACTTGCACTTGCGATTTATCTCGAGGGCTTTTAAACAAGACCACGTAATGCGCATTGAGACTGATGGTGCCATGGGCTTTACTTTGTTGAAACAAATTTTGGGTGATGTAAACGACACTGGCATTACGGTGATGCCCTTTGCGCGTGAACCACAGTTTAATTTCTTCTTCGTCTTCTCCTAACATGTCGTCGAAAATGACCAAATGGGTTAGACGGGAGTCAGAGACGATGCCGTCGTCTTCTTTAGGAATGCCTTCCACAAACACGATGGAATCGCCTTGACTTTCTCGCAAGAGGCTGTACGCCGATTGCCACTCTTTGTAACACCACACGATTCGTTGAGGGGGTCGATCGATCAAATGATGTTTATGTTCGATCAAACGTTTGACGAATTCGGTTTTGCCTGAACCGCTAGGTCCAGCAATGAGCATGTTAAAGGGATGGAGAAGATACAAAGCCTCCCAACTGGCACGATCTAAGTGTTCGTCGATGACTTTGACAGTAGAGGAAGAGGGAGCAGAGACAGCAGAGGTAGCCATGGTGTGAGAAATGTCACTTGTGACACGAAAAAACAAACAAGACAAGAGTTTATATACTTTTTCAGAACACGTTTATTGAATGTTTCAAATATGAATACGAAAGACAAAAATGCATAAAAGCCAAAGGCTTAAGTACAAGAATAAAAGGCACATGATAACCATGAACGTGGAATAAACACAAGTGTCTGTACAACATGTTTTGGGTAAAGTTCTAACCAGTTCTATAGTAGGGGGTAAGGTCACACAAGTGTTCTCCCGAAAGGGTCTTTCAGGCCTGTCCACGACAGTCCTGTCCTGGGTGACGGGTTCTTCTGGCACCGTCACTAACACAGGTTGAAAAGTAACTTTTTTCCTTGAATAACTCTCGTGCATACTGGGCCACCTCTTGTGTCCAAGCCTCAAAACCCTGGTCTCGGTGATGTCCAACATTTGATTCCTAACCAATCTGGTTTCTTCTTCGTCAACGACATGGTAAGTTACTTCAATGAACAATGAACTATCGATCTTGCCTAGGGTTCCTTTTCATATACAGACCAATACCGACGTGACCGTACGGTAAGGTGAAGTGATTGGGAAGTCGCACTCGCTTCTGGTATACAATTTGATAGACTTTTTCCAAGGGTCGACTGACGATGTGGTGAGTGGGTAAACGTACAATCTTGTTCGGTTGATAGGTGGTCACTTTAAAGTTTCCATCCTCTCCCGATTGCAAGGCTTCTTTCAATACCCCAAAGTTGACCACTCGACTGGTACGATGATTCAGAGTCAGTCCTTTCACTTTGCACGTCGTGTGCACTTCTCCTTGTTTGTCCCGGTATTCGTAGCCGTAATTTTTGGGACCACCACTGACGAAACTTAGAATCTTGTCGTCGGGATGCTCGTCTGTCCAGGGTCCTAAACGGTCTCCTTCGATGTCAGGGTGCTGTTGAATCGGGTGATGGATGTAAATGCAACTGTCCGTGTCAAAGTACAGGACGCGTTCTTCTAACAGTTCTAAAGCTTCGTACAATTTTAAGCGAGCATGAGCTGTCACGTAAGCTGCAATGATGACATTTCCAAAAGGGTCGTCTTGTACAAAGTCCAGATCTTCTTCGTAATTGACCAAGATCAAATCATCTCGAACGACGTCCACGTGTTTCATGTATTTGGTTTTGTCGTGAATCATCTGGAAGTAGCGGGAAGGTTCTGTCAAATATTCCGTCTTGGGTAAACACGGTCGTTGTGCCATTTTACCCCACAAGCAATTTAACATCACTTTGGCAAACTATCGCCTGCCTTCGTTTTTTTCGATGTGGTCTAAAGAGATGCCTTCTTGTGCGTAGTATTTCTCTTTGAATTGTATTTGGTCTTCGGGGGTGTGACACCAGGAAGGATAGCCGCTGGCTTCTTGCTTCAGTTTCAAAAAGGCATCCACGTAGTCGGCGAAAATGCCTTTCTGAGTAGGGTCACCCTTGTGGTACTGTTGTGTCTTGGGAAAGTGGCAAATTTCGTACACTTCTAACAGTTGGTATCCCATGTCCAGAGCTTTGAACAATTCCACGCTGACCCAGGTTCCCGTCAAGGCACGTTCTTCCTGGCTGTGATGGCAAGGTTGGTCCTGGTTGCACGTTTCGGCACAAGTACGGCACAAGGGAAACATCAGTTTGCCTTGACAATGGTGAGGTAAGACGGGATGGTATAGGTTCGTGGGAGGCAAAACTTTACACTTGATCAAGCCTTCGTATTGTCGAATGTTTTTCAGGTCGATGTATTCCGTGAACAATTGCGGGTGCCCTACAGGAGAGCGACAATATTTGCACACGTAGGGATAGAGCGAACACACGTCCAAGTATTTGATTTCTTCTCCTTTCTCTTCCTCGGCTTGGTACAGCAAACAGGTGGCATTGGTCCTTCCTCTGTACAAACTATCCCTCGGGTTCAGCGGGTCCATGAACTGGTAACTTTCCACGAGGCGTTTAAACTCGGGATCGGTTTTCAAACGGTGATCGTACTCGTGTTCCCACATTTCCACCACTTGGTATCCTTGCTGTTCTAACTTTAGGCGTTGCTGACAAGTGTCCTGGTACAAGTCTTCCATGGTTCGTTGCAAAAACTGATTTTTAGTGTCACGGTCAGGGTAGCAGACGGGACATCCGTGAAATAAGCAACCGTTAAACTCGTACACGATCTTGGGGTTTTCTAAGTCCCAACCATCTACCGAATACGTTCCGATGGTCTTTTCGCCTCCTCCGTTGCGGGCATGCTGAATCCATTTGTCTTCCTTGTCGCACAAGTAATGTAACCAACGTAGGGCTTTGACCGAGTATTGACGCTTGACATAGTGGGTCGTTTGAGGACTGATGACAGCCACGGTGTTTTCAGGCATGAATCGTTGGCGGTACACTAAGGAACACGCTTTGGCAATGGTGCAAGCTTCTTTCAAAGGATCGACCCCTCCGTGTTCCATGAACAGTTCTCGAAATTTTCCACAGCAACGCCGTAAAATGTCCACGTCAGAACGACAATACTTTAACATTTCTTCCTGAAAGTCGAAAGGGTCCGAGGCGTGAGCTTGGTGCCAAGCGTAGAAAGCTTCTCGTTGTTCGGTACGCATGTTGTCGGGGTCGTAATAGTGAGCCTCAGGCAAATGGGGTAGAACAGCATGTTGATTGGCTTCCGTATTGAAAAAGTGTGGAAAGTACCCTTTAGCCATTTCTGTCATTCCAAACGTTTTAGGCATTCGGCTCAAAGGCATGGCCAAGTAACTCATCGAATCTTTAAACTGTACTTGTCCCACTTGCATGAAAATGATTTTGGCTCCGTTCAAAATCACTTTAGGACGTTCGGTGCCATGTTCCGTATAGTACCTCAAAAGAAACTGTCCATCGTATCCGGAGAAATTGTGAGCCATCACCGTCGCATGACGATGACAATCTCCGTAACGTTCGATGTCCTCTTGGCTCCACGTCTTGTCGATGGGGTCTAAGACCCATTGGGCAAAATCGGCTAACGTGTTTGGTCCCCGAAAGATTTTTTCACGTCCTCCAGGAATCTTGCTGCAGTGAGGGCAATGACTGAAGATAGGTTCTTGAATGCACTTCTCGCACGCTCGATGAGCCACGCAGAAATTAGGGATGTGAATGCCAGTCTCTTGCATGCATTCGAAATCGAAAAAGATGAAATTGCCTTTCTTCTTGTGACCGTCCTCTTTCTCTGGTGGGGGTTGGTATTTTTGCACGTAACATTCGTGTTCCAAGTCCACGATGTGGTGACAAATGTGACATTTTTTCTTTCCTCGACATACGTGTGCCTTGGCATTGTTGGTAAGTATGCCTTGTCCACACGTAGGGCACAATCTCAGGAGTTGACAAGCACATTTCTTCTGTCAACCTTGTGTTTTCAAATGTTGCTGGTAACAGGCAGGGCTGACAAACGTGCGCAGACAAGTCGAACAAGGCACTGGTTCTTCGCTCAGACAGGGTGGAGAGGCCAAACATCCTGGGCATTTCAATCCGCAATGCTTGTGTTGCTCTCGATTGTTATAACCATAATCACATTTCTCACAATAATAACCGTATCCCAGGAATCCGGTGATACTGGTAATGGTATCGAAATGGTCATCGTGATGATAAACATGAATGTATTTTCCGTCCTTAAAATCCTGGCCTCGAAACAACAGAGACCCGCGCATTTCTTGAGGGTGCACTTTCAAGGTGTAGCGTGGAGCTAGGGCATCTTGCAATTTTTGCATCTCAGGAATGCCACAGGGTGTGTCTTTGGACAGGCCAGCTTGTTGCAACAGGAGTTCTGCTTCGTTTCGTTGTTTGGCTCGATCGGATCGTTGAATAGTGTTCCAGGTTCTTTTCCATTCTGTCGTGTCGTTCTTGTTGGCATAGGTTCGTCCCACCACGATGGCACGGGCTAAACACATCTGGTCATGAGGATTGTGAATTTGGACAAGACTACGCTTAATGCTGCGAAGCTCGTTCACCAATAACATCTTTTTGCGTCCTGTCCCTTGAGGAAGAGAGACGTGGGCCATTTTCAGTGTGGCTTTACCATCGGTGATGTCAAACTGGTCATTAGATTGTTGTACGTGTTGAATCTTGTCCATGATTTTGGAAGGGGTTAGTTCTGCAGGTCTGCTAAACTCGATCCAAACAGGGGATTTCAAACCGTCGTGATCTATGGATAGTGTCAAGCGATCGTCTTCTTTGGGTTGACATTGTCGCTTGAGTGCGGTGAGCAAAGAATCCCACATCTCGGTGATGAACCCTTCTGCTTTCTCCAAGGGTACGTCGGCCTTGAAATCTTTAAACTTCACCGTGTAGGTGTAAGCCGTGGTTCTAAATTTTCTAGAGGAGCGCTTTTCCGTCTCTCGAATGGAATAGTATTTTTCAGGGTTGACTAAGGGTGACGAACTTGGTTTAGAGGTTTCAAATTCTGGTTCACTCATGTCCTCTTCAAAATCACTGGCATGAATCTGTGCCAAGATTTCAGCCCTGGTACGAGGCGATAGATCACGTTTCTGCCTCTTACTTTCTTCTTCTTCTTTCTTCTCGAATGAATGGGATCGTTTCATCTTGAGTGCGAAACGTCAAATGACTCAAGTTTAAACACCATAGACTAATTTATAGTCTTGGCAAACCAGCGTATATAAAAAGGGTGTGTGTCTTGTCCTTTCACTATTCATTTCACTCTCAAGCTGAGCATAACGATGGAAGAGACTACCCAGATGGAACGTTTCGTCAGAGCTTTGCGAGGGGTCATTAGAAAATTCTCTTCAGACCAGCCGACAGACTACTGTCCTTCCTTTCGAGATAAAAGTCAAGATACTTGCTATATCTGTCAGAAGAAAGGGCATTGGTCTTCAGAGTGTCCAGACCGTCAAAAAAGAACAAAAACAGGGGCTAAAAAAGACAAAAGTCAAGATACCTGTTATTATTGTAAAGAAAAAGGACATTGGTCTCCAGATTACCCAAAAAAGAAACAAGAGGAGTCAGAAGAAAAGAAGGATTCTTCAAAAGAAGAGAGGGATTCTTCGGAAGAAGAGAGGGATTCTTCAGAGGAAGAAGAGGAAGAAAGAAGACAATTCTATTTAAAAGAGGCAAAGAAACAGGAGAAGAAAAGAAGAAGGGAAGAAAATGAGGAAAAAAACGGTGAAGAAATTCAAAAAACAGAGAGACTAAATAATGAAAAAGAAGAAGTGTACGAACTTTTTAAAGTGTTCTGTGGTGAATTGTGAATTGGATTGTAAAAAAATGGATAAAAGAATACATGAATGATATAAGGTAAGTGTCTTTGAGTTTTGATTTTAAAATAAGAAGCTACACTCACGCACTCATACACAGACACGTACTATAAGGGTAAAATGGGTGGGTTTATTTTTGAGTTATTGGCAAATTGAAATTGTATTTCTTTTCGAGAAATGTGGGTGGCCCTGAAAAGGGCCTTTTTTCTTTATGGTGTAGGAGTGAGTTTAACCAATCAACTTTAACTGCCTTAAGCCTTTGCCACGGCCAAGGCCTACTTCTGATGATTGGGTTGAAATCACTAAGGGTGGTACGACAGGCTTAGTCACAGGGTTGGCGTGTTTAGCTCGGGAAGGTCGTATTCTCTTCGGTCGTGATAAAGAAGTCTGATACATTTGTTTCAGACTTCTTAACTCCGCTAAAATGTCCAACAGTACTGTAGCCGTTTGATTTTCACCCTCTTGTTTCTTTGCTGCTACTTCTTCTTGCTGTTGTTGCTGTTGTTTTTTTCTTACCTCTTCTTGTTGCTGTTGCTGTGGCTGTAGGAGAAAAGCTTGTTCCGCTTCCTTTTGTCGTTGCATAAATTTCTCCAATTCTTCTTTCTGTCTCTGTCTAAAATTCTCCACTTGCGGTAATGAAGAAGGTAACGAAGGTTCCGGAACAAATTCTTGCGAGGTAAGAAAATCCACAAAATCCCAATGTACCTCTTCTGAAAGTAAGTCCGGGTTCCCTTGGGCAGTCTCCCCTGCTGGTGCACCCCAATGGATCGTTTTCTGAGTTTCCGTCATGTTGAATCACTGTCGCATAGATTGACTGCACACAAGCGCTAGCGAATCTATATAGTCCAACTGACGTCACAGACTACTCTCTTCGGATTGGATGCGGGCTGACTGAATTTTGTAACGCGTGTTTGGATTGGTGAATGAACTCAATCCGTTTCAATCCTGCCTCTACCTATAAATAAGCGCAGTTCAGTGCATTGATTCACCTGTTCTCGTCGCTTCAAGATGTGGACCGATGTGCAATCTTCTACGCTTGTGTCTTCCATGATGTTCCGGACGGACATACCCATGTATGTCCGATCCAAGTGGGCCGTTGTCCACAGGACAAACACCAGCCTGTGGATACGTAGGATCTACGTAGAAAGACAAGGATGCCTGAAAAGAGTGCTGATTTACGGACCAACAGTGAGACGTAGCCTAAGGACAAGAAGAAGACCAATGCGGTACCCTTTATGTTAATGAATACATTAACATAAACCCAAAGGCCCTTTTCAGGGCCAGCCATATTTCTCGAAAAGAGATAGCCTTTCCATTGCCTACCCCTTTTTTTAAATTTAAATTTAAATTTAAATTTAAATTTAAAAAAACTTCTTAAAAAAAAATAAATCCCAAAAGCCCAAACTCTGTTCCCCATGTTAATTTCCCTTGTCCCTAGACAGACCCAAACTCTATGTTAAATTCCCATTGTCCCTAAAGTGACCCAGCGTTTTTCTCCATGTTAAATTTCCATTGTACGTATATTGTCCCACGATTTTTCTCCATGTTAAATCCCATTGTACGTATATTGACCCACGATTTTTTGCAATGTTAAATTTCCATTGTACGTATATTGTCCCAGGGGTCTCCGTAATGCTAATTCCCATTGTACGCATAGTATCCCACTTAGCCAGGAAATACATCTTAACTGCGATCTGGCCATAAATTCAGACATGACACAAAAAATTAAGCATGACTGAGCATATCGTCTGAGTTTTTTTCTGGTTTCTTGCATGCATTTAAATGAAGGACTTGGTGTTGAGAGATAAAATAGTTGTGTATTACGAAAAAGAAAAGTTTGAAACATTCTAGCAATATCAAACCTGAATCAAAAACAAAAATTACCTGTCGTATAGAAGTACCCTTGTCTATAGAATCCACCAGCAAATAAGTAAGCCATGAAGGAGAAGCAAAATAAACTGAAAATATATTCTCTTTATGTATTGTTTGTTTATTTTTCAACAAACGGTTTTCTTCAGACGTTTATATCCAAAAATATGAATGAACGTGTTTTACATTCAGATAAACTATTCTCTTAAAAACGATCTCATGTTTATGCAATTAGTTTTTTCCGAGATAAAACAAAGCATTAAAAAGAATGAAGCCAGTGTATGTGAAATAAGGTTGAAGAGGTTGGTATATTTCGCATCGTAATTTAATTTGAGTGAGTTCTTGTCTCATGACATTAGGAACGCAGTCTTTCACACAAACTTATACTTAACATGTCAGGATTTGCAGCCATCGCTGGCTTTTGACAAAGAGTGTGACGCAAAATGTAATTAAGAAAGTACATCAAGAATCCCGCTGGAGTTCAAAAAATTGTCTAACCCAAAAAGGTTGCAATCAATGGGAATCAATGGAACATTATTTTTACGAAAGTTTGTTTGTTCTTTTGTTTTTAAACAAATACGGTGCAATCTGTTCTCACTTTTAAAAGGCTCGTACAAAAATTGAACCAAACAGAACAATGACGTTTACTTTTTTCTTCAATATCTTTTGAGTAGTAATCATTTACATCTGTTCGTTTATATTAAAGTTGTCCTGGGTTCCCCACCAGCATGCATCTTTATTTAGGGTAGATACATATAATAGTTTTGGTTCTGCACCGTACTGGTCAAACATATGAAATAAATCGTACAGTTAAAAATATGAAATAAAGCGTACAGCTAAATATATTTGGAACAATAATTATCTCCTAGTTAAAGAAGACATACAATTCTCAAAGCAAACGTACCGTTGTTAACTGTAAAGTTCACAAAGTATATACAAATTCTTACTCAAGGAACTTAGTGTCACATGTTGTTCCTTATATCATTTACTACCCTTCACAACAAATTCTCACCTGAAAAGAAAGATGAAAGTTCACACCCAAATAAGTGTGGCAAGGTGTTAATGTATCAAATTCCAACATGGTAAAGGCCACTGGTGGATCGAAGCTTATATAATTGCTGTCTAGGCAAACAACTTTCAAACAACATTTTCTGTTTGTGTGGATTGTTGTTGCGTGCTTGTAATCCACATTTTTATAGGACCTATGATGTGCTGTAATCTCTAAGATGGAAATAAAATTATATTATTGTACAAAAAAATAAAACCCGTATTATTAATAATTGTTAATATCCAAATAAACCAATAAACAACATAATAAATAAAAATGTAAAAGTTGATGTTTTGATTTCTCAGAGAAAAATAGAACAGATTATATATATATATATATATATATATATATATATATATATATATATATATATATATATATATATATATATATATATATATATATATATATATATATATATATATATATATATATATATATATATATATATATATATATATATATATATATATATATATATATATATATATATATATATATATATTCGACATACAGATAAAAAGACGGAGATAGACAGACAGTCAGATAGATATATAGATAGATAAGATGAAAGAAAAAGACAGACATATTAAGAGATAAATGCACATTGAAGAAAGAAATATACGTATGTACAGAGTCTATTTTCATGTAAAGTACATCATTTCCATATACAACACGCAACACAGAAATATGAATGAAATATGCTCCAGCAATTTGCATAGAAATTTAAACATAGAACACAAAAAAAGAAAATGAACATGACTTTTAAAAAATCCAGTATAACAAATAACGAAATATTGAGTATAATTAAATGTTCTAGATTTTGTCAGTATGCTAGCTGATTGAACTCTAAAACGATCTCAGTAGGTGCATACTTAATTCTGTACATTATTTTTTTATCAATAAACGCAGTTTAGTTTTTATCTTTGTTTCATTTTGTAAATATTTATTCTAGAAATGAATATAAAAATAGTGCTTCTGCAGCATGTCGTAATAATTTAAAAACAACGACGACTATTTGTTATGTCACCTGAAAATTCTCAAAGATCTAATTTTAACTATGATGTACTGTTGTTATCATCGTGTATAAAGAACCATGTTAAATAAGATGAAGACTCGTTTCTTTGTATATAATCCTTTGAAATAGGGTAGAGGGCTTGTTACAAGTTGATACTATGTGCGCCTTAAGGCCACCGGCGAAGAAGTGTTTTCTTGCTCGGTATAATAATAAGACGAAATAAAATATTATTCAAAATTAAAATCTGTTCATTGTTGTATTTCACACGTTGCAACTGTATCTCCATTCTGGTCCTACTAAAGCTAAACTATTCGTTTAAGAATAGAAGCACCATTTTGTGAATAAAGTGAGGATCTTACTGTCTTACACTCTTGCAATGATTTATACTTATACTCTTGTTTTATTTTATTCGTGTTTAAATTCATATATTTAGTACTTCTAATGTTCGTCTATATTTTCTGTCATTAATTTATTGTTTCTTTGCTTGTTTATTCTTTCATACAAACTTACGTCTACTCTCTCACTTATCAATTTATCTGTATCGATAACTGTTTGTTCAACCATTTCTTGGTGCATTCTTTTTATGATAAGATTGATTGGTGAAACCGGAAACTGATTTAGTTAGATAATTAATGGCAATTTAAATAATAGTTATGATGAAGAAGAAAACAAATAGTGACAAAATTATTTACGCACAAAGTTAAATTAAATTGATACAGCTGTCATTGGGAAAATATTTTATTAAAATTTGTTATGAGAAAAAAATTCTCAAGGAATTTGACGCTCTCAAGCTGTTGTTGAAGCAATTTTGCACATAATACCCCCTCCCTCTTCAGTAGAGAATGTCTTTCTTGGCAATCGTCTAATTCGTCAGTGAGAAAACTATCCAAAACATTATTGCTCATTTTGCCTAGATAAGAATCACTTTTGCAAGTGAAGATAAATTATTTCAAGAAATGCTACATTTTTTTGCGGAGGTTGTAAGAATATTTCGAATGCCATCCAACGGTTTGACGAATTCATTCTGGTGTCTATTTTACTTTAAGGGATTTATATAGAATTCGCTGTTATCCATGAAAATTATTATTATTTTATAATCCGATTTATGGTCACGTGAGCAACTTAACTGATAAAGTGTATCTAATAATAGCTTTCTAGAGAATATGGTCAAACTTTTCTATCAAATTGTGTTTGACGTGCAATAAAAATGATAACAAAAGCAACATTTGTTGCATGTTTTCAGTACAAGAAGGCATACTGTTCATCAGATGTATCGTCAGATTTTTCAAACGTTCTTCCTATGGTGGACGGGAGATAAAACTCATTACATTTGTTAAAACTATTTAAATGAAAACTTACACATCTTTGCTTTTTTAAAGTGATCTAGTAAATCTATCATTTAATAAATTATTGCATGCTTTAAAAATTGTGTAGTCATTTCACTACGATGTCTACATTGTGGCAGTTTATAGGGATGTCTAGCACTGTGGCATCATTTTTATAAGTCTTTGGTATGACTCGGTCGGGGATCGAACCCGCAACCTCCCGCATCATGTCATCGCGCGTAAGAAAAAGTTCGGGGAGATGAAAATATTCTAATTCTTACCTGGCAAAATTGTTCAGCACTAAAGGGGATTTTTCACATTTCTTCTCAAGACAGTTAATTTTAAGAGAAAAGATATTGTACTGTATGCGATTTACATCTAGACTAGGTGAAATTTAATAAATCTGTAACATAACGTAATTTTACACGAAGCTCGTGTAATGATCTATTCTGAAGTTATATAATTATATAATTATATAATAGGTATAGAAAAATTTGTATAAATAAATTGTACAACCTCTCCAGTTCCCAGATTTTGAGGTCCCCACGACCAACATTACACCATTTCCTCCTGCAGCTTGACAAAATAATACTAGGCTTGTTGCTATTCACATGACGATATATGAAAGAGAGACCAAAAGGTCAAGCCTTAGAATTCCTGAGAGACGGGCAGACAGAACAAAAAACGGTTGACGGAACCGCATCACTATCAAAGAATGAATGAAGCAACAATTCTGAATTGGACCTTGTAGTTAAAATTTAGCTGAGTATTTAGTATCACCATGCGTCAATGCATGCAAATCTATAATCTGGGATGAAACCGAATATTGACGCAAAGCAGTCAAAAACTGACTCTCAATATTGGCCTTCAAGAGCAATAATCGTGACGCAGACTGCATAAAAGCTTCTTAATGGAGTATATGAGAGAAGCACAGACAAACGAATTTCAAGAAGACAATTAATTATACTTGACATCTGGACAGAGGGTTAATTGGAGAAACAGTATAAAACTTTTACAGTTAATGGAAGAAAACTGAGTTTGGGCTTTTAAAAGAAAACTCAGCTTAGGATAATGGATTTGGTTGAAAACAAAGATTTATATTTCTGATGGAATCTATCAAAGATCGTAGCCCATGGATACAATGCAATTTTTGATCATGCGCAAAGTAACAAGCAGATTAAATGTATTAGGCACAATTAATAAATGGACGTGCATGTGAGAATTTTATTACAACGCAGAGCGAACAGTATAATCACCAGGTTCAGCTCGTGTTTGCCAACTAAGTGATCCTAGATAATTTATTTTAACGACAAATGTCATCATATTATGAAGTACTGATATGAAAAGCACAATTTTCTCGAAGTAGTTTCTATTACTACAGTTAGAAAAACTTAAAATAATAACAAAAATGAGTAATTAATTTTATTGGACGTCACCTTATCTTCTTCATTAAAGCTACAAAAAGTATTTATATTTTTCTAACCGATTGTGGATATTGTTTACCAACTAAATATCTATTACAAAAATCTTTGGCATGTTCCTAACACTAAAGCTTTATATTTTATGGAACATTCTTGACTGTATTTGAAGTAATAAGCATCCAATGTTTTGTAAATTCAAGCCGCATCAAGTGATGATTTCAAAATTACGTAGTGACTCACTATTGTTTCCCTGTCGGGAAAATTAAGCGATCATTATTATGTTAGTTAAACAACAATTTAAAACGCGTTTCTGCCAATTTCCAATAAATTTTAAGCATTATTACCGATCGTGCACCAAAGATTTGTTTCTTAAAGTAAAGCTTTTAATTAGCTAAAACTGTCATATTTCATCAAAAGCTCGGTACACTTTGCCTATAGTGTGTGCAGTTTCATATTTTTTATATTATAACAGGTGAACATATCAGGGACTTGTTATGTCATGTATAACAACATATTATAACATGAACAATGGTTAAAACCCCCCAGAAAAGACCACCACCAACAACAAGAACAAGAAGTAAAACTAAGGATATTGTTCAGTTCATAGCGAATGTGTAAGTTGGAGTTGGAGGCGAGCGGTAAACCTGAAACATGGAATCCATCGTATATAGTCTGCTGTTCAGAGTCAAATACTGCAAATATCCGGTCACAAATACATTACAATAAATATGGAAATTTCTGCACCCAGACAACCTTCTTTCAAATCAATATTGTAACAATGTAATGCTTAGTTGTGAAAGTGACATGCTAGGTTACCTAAACATGAACAGAACAGTCTGCTGCATTCTAACCGGTACTATAACAGACAATGTGATATCACGAGCATTGGACAGTCTGTATTGTCTGTGTAAAATGTTTTGTTTATTCGGAAGGACGCTTGTTCTTTTCTTATGTCACGTGTTTAGGCTCGAACAAACAGTAACACAAGAAAGAGTGAAAACAACAAGCTTTGAAAAATTTAAAAAATAATTTATTTCCCTGGCAAAAATACTGTACAAATGAAGAAAAAAAAGAACTAACGGTTTTAAGAATCAAATCCAAAAATAATCCAAGATTAATCCACGAATAAAATTTTAGAAGTCCTAATAATTAAATGTTCTAATGAATTCAAGTTCGAGTCCCGACGAAGAATCCATGATGGAAGGCGATGACGTATGATGTATCCTGTATAGTGTGTTTGTCTTCAGTTCGTTGCAGAAACACAAGAAACAACACTCCGGTTTTGGAAATCCGAATAAAAAATTTCACAAATGTCTTTGTTCAAGAATTCTGTATGAGTACACATATATTTCCAGAAAAAAAAGAATTAATCAAAATAATTCGAATAAACATTAAAATAGCTACAGACTGACACAAAAAAGAACACGTTGGCATCAAGTGTTATAAGCCCAGACTGAGACATCTTTGTCTAAGTATCACTATTAAAACCAAGTAAAGCGCACTTTCGGAAATTCCTGAATTGCGGAATACAGGGTCACGTGATCATGTTTACATATAAAAATCACGTAGCCTTAGTATGCCCATGATAAAAACCAAAAAGTTGTTTACTTCATTAAAAGTTATTTACAAGTCGAGGGTCACGTATCCAACACAGCCTCGATCTCAGTCTTATTATTCCCACAATAAAACTAAATTAAAAAACGAACTTGTTCACGTGACTGTTACTAACTTTGAATTAAGGTCGGGAACTAGGTCAGCTTTATGTGTTTGCAAATGAATCAGTCAAGGTCAAACTATTTTCTGAAAAATTTCTAAATCACATAAACAAGATTATATTATAATAGCATGTGCAATAAAAATAGATTTTTAAAGCTGACAAACAAATACTAAATTAAAATAAATATGAATTAAATCAGATATACGTAATACTTTGACTTATAGTTTATAAGAAAGTTTAAGCAACTTTTAAACGTTAATACTAATTCAGCTTCTGCTGAGACTATTTGGCCTTCACAACCAATGAAAGGTGCAACGTCTGTCAGAATGATTGAAAGTATTTGTTCTAATTTTTATCTAAATAATTTCCATTGAAATAAAAACTATGTGATAAAAAGAATCTTAAATGGGTAATGATCTAATATTAAATTTATGAAACCTTTTTGAATAATGTCGCGCATTCGCTCGTCAAGGCTTGCAAAAGCTGTACATTATTCAACTCATTTAATAAATTCAATTTTAAATCATCACCCATTTGAGATCATCTATTTCTGGGGGAATAAGAACATAATCGGTGGATATTGTAATGATATAAAAAAGTGTGCGATGTACTTCTCTGTAGAGATATCAAAAAGGAAAAATGTAGATTTTATTTTCAAGAGACTGTGTTGAGTACTTGAAAAGTTCCTTCATTCTCTCGGACATGAAAAACGTCGCTTTAACAAATATGTGCTGTTGTAATTTACAAATTTCCGATTTTTATTTATCGGCTCTCTAACTGAGACACAAAGAGGACAGATTTCAATACATAGTCCAACTGCAGGGTCTGCGGGTAAACGGCATCCATCGTCGTGCCTGCACACACGAGGCCATATTCCCTTCCGACTAAGCACACATCACCAAAAAATGATGCTACTCAATCGGTGTTATATGCACTCGTTTGTAGTAGACACAATCGCATGACGACTTAGTAATTAATTCTCATGTCTCGACACAATCATTCCGGATTCCTATGAAAGAAATCAAGGTATATAGAATTAATTATATGCTTTTCTTTTCTAAGCTATTTAAAAATACTTATAGATGTAAGAGTCGTTCTGTGTCTCTTGCCACTCATAGCTCTACCCCACCCACCCTCGTACCCCAAGCCTCCATATGCTATATCACCCGCTTAGATTCTGACGAATATCGTGGTTCCATTGATCGTCCTATTAAGCTGCCAGTTTATTAAGTACAATTACGATGTTTATCATGGAGCAAATACCTTGTAGTCATTGGCCGCAGATAGTGTGTGGTCTGAATTACATATTAAAGAGATCAATACAGAAAACCTTGTGAGAGAAAGAATGAATAATACCTCCTTACTGATAATGTTTGAATTTACTAAATATCTAAACCCTCTGCCTTTTCATTAGGAATGTTGACGACTAACACATGCCTCACACGAAGTCGGTGTTTAGTAAGTACTGTTGACAATTATATTTTACACGCAGTTATGTTTTTAATCTGTTTGCTGTTTACTTTGTCCCTATTTATTGTATTCAATCAAGGTCTCAAGTGCTTTAATCTCCCGTTATTAACTTAGCTATTAATACCTCCATTAATTGGTACACTGAGCAAATAATTGACCGCATAAATGTGTACAAAGTGACCCCAATATTCAATAAAACTTCAATACTCAGCCGTTCTTACCCTTCACAGGAGATATTCCAATTAATTTGGGAAAACTAGTGGAGAATGAAAAGGGAGTGTTGTTCGGCTGCAACAAGGACACGGCGTCGTCAATATGTTATAAATAGCGTTCCAGACGTTTTCTAACAGAATATGTACTTTCTTTTGAATGTATGTGAATTTGTACTTTCGTTTTATAAAGGAATTTGTTTGTTCATGCGATCCTGCTGGGTACAATTTCAAGTAATGAGTGAAATAAATACTGGTGTGCGATCCTGCGGGGTACAAATTTAAGTGTGTGAAATGAGTACTTTGTGCGATCCTGTAAGCTACACATTTAAGTGATGGGTGATATGAGTTGTTGTTTTGTTGTTGCTGTTGTTGTTGTTTTTGGGGGGGAGGGTGTTTTGTATTTTGTTTTTGTTTAATGCTATGTTTCAGCGCATGATAGGATATAGATGGCGGCCAGTATAACTGGTGGAGAAAGAAGCTGGGAAAACCCCGCGAAGAACCACCGACCCACGGGAAGCTACTGACCAGCTTTAGAGGCTTGAACCCACGCGGACAGAGGTTAGATGACAGTGATCGGTAAAGGCGACCATGTAGACCACTCCGCCACCCGAAACTCCAGTGAAATTAGTACTTGGTGCTATAATGCGGTGTACATATTTAAGACTTAGGCTATACCGCGATCAGAACGTATATCTACAGTATCTATAACATGTGATCTGCAGAGATCTTACAGTTTGTACTGTTTTATCCTGTGTTAAGAATGCTTTGATTTGATTTTCCATTATTCCGAATTAATTCATCTGAGTCACATATTTATTCCTCTAACTTCGAAATCAATTCAACCACCATGTTTTGGGTTGATAAGATTTTTTTGTGTACAATTTCCTGTATTTATAAGAAATAATATGTTGTATAAAAATATTACGTTTCTTTCTGAATTATTCAAATCTTGAAACGAATCCTTTTATAAACAGCGCTGTTTCAAAAATAAATAGTAACATGTGAAAAAAACGCCTTGACCAGGACAAAGTTGTATGGAAATATATCGGAATAATATTAATGTTTGCTATATTATACAATTTGTTATAGCTATGAATATATTGGAATTATCTTAATGTTTGTAATGTTTTATAGTTATGAATTTATCGGTATAATATTAAACTTTGTATTTTTATATAATGTTTTGTGCGCGAGGTCGCGGGTTCGAACCCCGGTCGAGTCATACCAAAGACTTATAAAAATGTTACTAAGAGCTTTCTTGTTTGGCGCTCAGCATTAAGAAGTTAGTGTTAGGATTGGTCGATCTGGTGTCAGGATGATGTGACTAGGTTGGACATCATGCTACATTTCTGCGGCATGATTCCCCAGTGCTGGACATCACTAAAAACTGTCACACTTTTTTCGACTCAAAAACGGAATTGAGAAGTTGGAAAAGTCTTGTTTGTGGGACACCAGCTTTAGCATCTGTTCGTTTTAGGATTTAAATGTTTTTCAGTTAATGTTTGTTTTAATTATGGTGAAAGAATACTCAAGTGATGACGGAAATTTGGGAGTTTTGTCATGTCTATTTTCACTAGGTGCGCTGTAGAAGGTCAAGTGATGAACGATAGCAGTCATGTGATCATTGATAAAGATACACTGAGAAAAATGCAATCATGCAGCGTCGAAAAGAAGTGGGTGGAAACCAGGGATACATCTTCGGGAATGGGCCCATAATGGGGCCCGGACTGAACAAAACGTTTTAATTTTATAAAAGAAAAAAAATGTTTGAACAAGAACTAGGAGAGGCCCGAGTGTTTCTTACCCCAGGGCCCACGATCGCTCCCTACGGCCATGCAATCATGTAATAAAATATATAACATCATCCTCCCCACCACACTCCCAAAATAATAAACAAACAAACAAACAAGTATCATATATATATATATATATATATATATATATATATATATATATATATATATATATATATATATATATATATATATATATATATATATATATATCACTTATTATAACTAATTTCACTGATTAAATTTTCCTACGAACTGCCGAAAAGTATAAATGTATGAAAATTCATTTTACTGATGATGAAATAATAATACATATTTTATTTATAATAGTTAAACCATAATCAGTGTGCAAAGAAAGGAATACAGTATTGAAATATTTATCGTGGTAATCAATTTTGAGCGTGTTAATATATCACACGGCAGGCAAAGACACGAAAAAGAAATTTATACCTAAACCTGTCAGATCTGTTTCCAGCCATCGTTGGTTTTTGACAAGGTATACGACATAAACTAAGCTTTAGAAAGAACATCAAGAAAATACGATTCCCATAGGAAAAGATGATTCCCATAGGAAAAGATGATTCCCTGACGAGTTCATGATACACTGCAGCCTAGCTTGTACAAAAGTTGTAATTAGCCAAACATGGGAGTGATAATTTCAAGAGGAATTCAACTTTTCGTTTTCCTCCTAAACAAAGACTATGCAATCTGTCCTTAAAGACGGTAATGCGAATCGCACATGATAAAACAAGTTTAACTGACATAGAGAATTTGAAAGTTTCCGGGCGATTTCAGTCGGGATAAGATTCGTCCTTCTTCCGATAATTTTGTAATATCGTGGATTCTTCCAGTCTTCTTGCGATAATTTTGTAATATCGTGGATTCTTCCACTCTTCTTGCGTTCAGTAATAGCTTTAACTGTATATATTTGTTACAATAACATGAAGCTTTGTTCATGTTCTCTAATATGAGCCTTTATTGAATTATTTCGGACGTAAACCTCCTGATAGTAATGAAAGATATTTACGCCACAGGATGATCCGGGCTGGAATTAGATTACAGATATGTAAGCCACAGGATGACCCGGGCTGGGATTAGATTACAGGATGATCCGGGCTGGGATTAGATTACAGCGAAGACAATGAAAGCAAGTTTGTGAATGAGATGTTTATTTATGATGTGATAGAAAATGATTGAATCTTACACCAATCTCGTGCGCATA